>JAGFMF010011390.1:8025213-8162904 GCA_019455555.1 Galemys pyrenaicus
TTTGCTTTAGGTGCTGTATCTCTAAAGATATTATTGATGTGTATGTCATGTAGGGTTTTGCCTACTTTTTCTTCAATATATTTTATGGTTTCAGGTCTTATGTCTACATCCTTAATCCATTTTGAGTTGATTTTTGTGCATGATGAAAGGCAGTAGTCTAGTTTCATTCTTTTGCAAGTATCAGTCCAGTTTGCCCAGCAATCCCACTCCTAGGAATATACCCAAAAGACACAAAAACACTGATTGAAAAGAATACTTGCACCCTTATGTTTATAGCAGCACTATTTACAATAGGTAAGACCTGGAAACAACCTAAATGCCCCAAAACAGATGATTGGATCAGTAAGCTGTGGTACATATACACGATGGAATACTATTCAGCAATCAAAAAAGAAAAACTAGATGCATTCATCGGAACATGGATGGAGCTGGAAGTCAGAAGGCAAAAGAAAAATACCGGATGGTTCCCCGTCTAGGAGGAATGTAAGGGAACCAAGTAAGGATCAAGGAAAAGAATAAGAACAAGAACAATAATAATAATAATAATAAACACACAACAACAACAAAGGACAAGGACAAATTGGGGACACTTAGTGGGCAGGGGGAAGGAGAGGGTTGAAGGCAGATAAGAGTACAAGTGACTGAGGTGATGGTGCATTGGTGAAATGGTGATGGGGATTACAACTGATGTCAAATATATATAAATAAAGAAAAAAAATAGTGATTCAGAACCCCACACCTGGGTCAGCATTTTCTTAGCTTTAATAATAGTGGATGCTCGTACTATGTGCCAAGCATCATGCTTAGTGCTTTAAGGATACAAAAACAATTGTTTGATTCTCACAGCAACTCTTTGCAGTAGATGATATCATAGTCCCCATTTTATGGATGGGTAAACTGAGGCCCAGGAAGGTTACATAACTTACCCAAAGTCCCAGCGCAGTCAGAAGCAGAGTCCAGGGCCAGTGGCTTCAGAGACCCCGCTCCTTAACTACCAGACCTCACCACCTTGTTCAGCATTTTGTTGCTGCTTGGAAATAGCACAACTACTGGAGTTCATTTCAAAACCAATTTACTCTTGATTTGCTTTACCTATCTGATTAGGAATGTTCTTTTATTTCATTAAAAATTTATACATAGAAGTGCTTTGGCTGTCTGCCTGTCACTTTTTAGACCATCTGGGATAGTAGAATCTATTCTGTAGTTGCCACCAAACCCTTATAATACATTTCTACTATCTGGAGTGACTGGGAAAGTTAATGAACTTACAGTGACCTGATTACCTTAGAGCATCATTTGTGTTTCTAGTTTTGCATAAAAATGAAAAACAACAGCATGCAACTATTACTAAAATTAAATTGCATATATTTGAATCTTTTTATTACTTAGAAGACTTTTGGCATCCAGCATGGTCTCTAAGTTATCATTATCAGTTTCTACTCCATTGTCAACTTCCAGAGGCCAAACATTTCTTGGTTATTTTGAGATTATTTTTTGTATTGTGTCCTGCACTGAAGAGTTTATTTTATTGTCCAGTCCATCTTTTAATCCTCAAGAGCTGCTCAGTGTCTTTATGTTGCTGTAGTATTGACAGCTTCCACAAGGTGGAGATGTGGGAACACTCTGAACTCCATCAGTGAGTTATTTCTTATTTCTTTAGTAATACAGCCCAGAGCTGTTACCCCCTCTGCAAAGCCCAGATGTTTACATTCTAATCTCAGCTTTGGAAAGCTTACCTTGTTAGCAAGTGAGATAGTGCTTGGAGCAAGTGTAGATAAAACTGTAGAAATGTAAGCGAGCAACCCATTTATTGAAATTGGAGAATCCAGTTCTGTTTTCTCTCCCCCATTCCTTTTAATGTAGAAAATAACCTTCAGAATGAGGAGAGGTTGCCCAGATGGCATTCAATGATCCTGCTAGTTGTGACATTCTAGAAAACTGGCTGAACATGGCCCTCCTCTTGCATGGAAATGCTTGCAAGTTTTTGCTTTGAGGCCAAGTTAGCAGTTTGCTTTCACATGCAGAGTTCACTGCAAGTTACTTACTATTCTTTGTGCTCATTTCTTTTTCCTCTTGTAAACGTGGCTAGTCATAGATATTGAAAAATTGATCATTAATTTTGTGCTTCAGAACTGGCTGACTAAATCTTCTTGCTGAGGCAGTTGATTTAGTAGAAAGAAAACAGACTGAGCTACCAGACAGATAGAATTTAAACCCTGTTCCACCATGTGTGAGCTCTGTAACATCAGTCATATCATTTAACTGCCCTAAGCCTTGAAACATTGCAATCAGGATTTTGAATCTTCTATAATTCAATTTCTCTTGGAGATAGTGTCTGATGAATGGCAAGTATCTGATAAAAACCCAAGTTTCAGGCAAGATCTAGATGTCTAGATGTCAAGTCAAATACCTCAGTTCTTGGAAACAGTGAAATGATTCAAGCTTTCTTCCAGTTGTTTGTTTGACGGGGTGGGAACAGCCTTAATGTATGAGTAATATATAAATCAGAAGGTGGCTCTTAGAGGAAAGTGCATGTAAAAATTTATAGCAAGTTTATTTAGAAAGCTGCTGTAGAAGTAAATTCTAGTTTCTGGAAATCTATAACATTTGCTTTTAAAATGACATTGGACTTCAACTTGGTATGCAGCTGTTTTTTCAGGTTTCCAGTTCATTGTCTTCATGGAATATATTTGTGCAAGTGCACCTGTGTGTGTCATTCGGTTCTCCCTAAGGTGGGGCTGAAATTACTTTATTTCAGTGGAATTTAGCTGAGCCCCTAGTGCCGTATGTGTGTGTGTGTGCGCGCAAGCATACACGTAGTATATACCAGGCATATACTAAATACCTCTCAGTTGTCACCTGACTTGACCTCTTCCTCTTATTAGATTGATAAGTTGGACTTTGACTAGAGTTAGTGGAAGAGAAATTAAAATAACAGATGAAGATATCTCTGACTAAGTTTTGATCTGTCAAGTCAATCCATCAACTGATATTCTAAAAATTCAGGGTGCCATATGGCACGGAATAAAATTAAAGGGACAGACTTAGCACCCGTGTGTTTGGAAAGATGTTTTTTTTTCCTTTTCACAGGAGTCACTGAGTCATATGATCTTCCAAAGTGTGGATATACACCCCTTCCAGGGGGGGGAAATGACCATTTAAATTTAACATCAGAACTGTATCCTCTAAAACCTCTCAATGCTTTCCATTGCCTGGGGGAACATGCCTCAACTTCTTAATTGAATGTAGAAGGTTCGTTATGTTCTTTGCCCTCCCTACCCTCTCTGTCTTCCCAGGCCTCTTCCCCACTCACCTACTCCAGGCCCCACTGTCCTAGGCTGCCTGCCATTCCTTGCCCAAACTTCTCCAATGGCAAAGCTCTGTGCTTTCTCCCAGGACTGCCTTTCCCCTCGAACCCAATGACTGATGTTCACAAAAATACACCACCTCCACCACGATGCCCTCTGGGACTCTTCCAGAGTTAACTCTGTCTCAGGTGTTTCTGGTTGCCCTGCTTCACACCCAACCCAATGCGTGAACCTTTCATTTACTTGGAAAGGATATGAGCTGACCCGCGTGGTGCAGAGAAAGTGTGGAGCCTTAAGAGGCAGACAAACTTGAGATTTAATTCCGACTTTGCCAAATGAGTGAGAAGTTCTTTCATTTCTTTTTTCACTTTTATTTTTTTTAATGTAGAAGAACTGGGGTGTAGGCCAGAGTTTCTGGGGATGAGAAGATTCACCAGAGTAGGGAGCAAAACAGGCAGATCGACTGAAATACAGTGTTGCGGGGAGCAGCAGGTGAGAGGTCTGCTGTGCTTTGTGAATTAGTTCCCTGGCTGGGGATTGAGCTCAGGCCTTAGTGGTGATAACCCTTAGGCCAACAGGAAGGCCCTGAATGAGGAGTTCTTAACCTTCGGGAATTAAAGCTTGGACAGCACCTAGCAGAATCGGGGATGCTCAAGAAAAGTGTACTGTGTTTCCTTTACCAAGCAAGAGGCTTCTGGCAGGCAGACACTGCATTATTTTCCTAAACTCAGAGACCAGTGCAAGGAGGTATTTAATAAATATTTTGCTTACCTCCCAGCACCTCAGGCTTAAGTAACTTGCCACCACCTGCTGTGAAACTCAATGGCTCTATTTACAGAACACTTGAGAAAATCAACTTCAAGATACTTGGAGAAAATCAACTTCTTCTGTTTTGAGATGATGCATAGCTCCATCTAGTGGCCAGTGTAGACTGTGACCACTGTGCTTTTCATGGCGTTTTACTCTAAGATGCATTATATAATGGTTTTAGAAATTGTAGCAGTTGCTTGTCTTTCTGATATACTCTGGTAAGAAATGGGAAGAGTCATGTCATGGCAGAGCTGGTCTTCAGGGTTAGCTCTTTGATGTCTGGAGTCTCCTGTGAGGTGGTAGAATTGCTCCATCAGTGTACTAAGTGTGCACTGGGGCTGCTGGGAGAAGTCTAGGAGCCATCCCTGCTGAGTTAACTGCAGCTCCTTGACTACGTCAGGATGTGTATCAGTTGGCAACTTTAGCAAAATACTGTAGACTGGCCATCTTGAACGAGAGCCATTTATTTCTCACAGTGCAGGAGGCTAAGTCCAGCTCATGGTGCCAGTATGGCCGGCTCTGGTGAGGCTGCCTCCATGTTGTGTCCTCACATAGTGGAGAGAAGAGGCTCTACTGTGTCTTCCTCTACTAAGGCAGTAGTGGGGCCCCACCTTCATGACCTCACCAAACCTAGGCACCTTCCAGATATACCACCTCCTCATAGCATCTCAGTTGGGAGTTAGGGCTTCCGTATATGAAAAGGGTTCTGGGGCAGAGACATAACCATTGAACCATAACAAATGTTTCATGCATCATTTTCATGCATGACACCTTCTTCTGAGATTGGCTTTCCCGTCCTTACCTGCCAGGTGACCTCCTTTCTTAAACCTTTCCTGATTCCATCTATGCAGAAGTGGTAACTCTTCCTCTGAGCTCCCATGGTCCCCAGTGTACCCATAACAGCACCGATAGCACCACATCAGATTTATACATACATATTGTGTGTTTACATAGTTATGTGTATATATGCTTATATAAAGTCACAATAGAAAGACAAATTGAGGCACTTTGGTGGGGGGCGGGGAAGAGGGACTGGGATGAAGTCAGAAAGAGCACAAGGGACTGAGGTGAAATGGTGACTGGTGGTGGGAATTCCATGAAGACTACAATTGATGTCAAGTATATGAATACATTAATTAATTTAAAAAATAATAAAATAGGCTCCCAAAAATACAAAATAGTGTTTTAGACAACTGTAATATAGTATTTATGAGAAAGTGATGGAACCCGTCACAAGCTGTTGTAACTTCTAAAAGGTCATGCTCAAATCTGCCTTAGCTGCCCTCATATCTGCATGGGCCGACACGTGGCTGCTCTGCAGTCAATAGTCAATAAGAGTTTGTGGAATGAATGATGCACCTGACCTCAGCCAAGCACGGCCAAACACATGCCTCTGAGTGCATGTGTGTCCACGAGAGAAACCCCTTGACATTGAGGACCAGCCACACGATCACCTGGAGTGGTCTGTTGAGTTCCAGTGATCTCGACACTGACAGTGCAGGGAAGAAGAGGCAGAAGAAACAGAGTACTAGAGCCATGTGTCATGGGCTGTGGGAGGGGATGGAGGTGCTCCACTCTCCTCCTGCTTTGACTTGCCACCACGGGGCCCAGGAGGGAGGGGCTTCTCACCAAGGCCGTCTGTTCATCAGAAACGGGACACTGACCGCATGAAAGGCTCTTTCTTATCTGGAGAATGTTTCTCATGGTCTTTCCAGGCCAGACCTGACGTGACCTTGACAGGCTGTTGTTCCTGGCAAACTGATAGGAGAGGAAACCAAAATATTCCTTGCAACTAAATTCTCTTGGGCCAAGATAAATGATTTTAGGCAAGGCTGTCCTGAGAGGATCTGGGTGACGGCTGGCTCCACCGGCATGCATTCGTCTCTGGGATTTGAAAAGGATGGCCTCCTGTTTCTCCAGTTGGTCCCCTTGAAATACCTTAGCTTGTGGGGCTCTTGGGAGGCCCAGGTTGCCAGTCAGCCCTGGGTGGGTGCCCAGGAATGCTGAACTGTCAAGGAATGGAAGGGGAAAAACTCAGCCCTGGAGACTGATGGGTCTTCAAGGCACAGGGAGAGTTACTTGCCCCTAATGTGCTGGTCTCCTCCTCACACACTAGCATTTCAAAAACACAGGGAGGACCTCCCTGATGGCACAGTGGATACTGTGAAGTATCTGCAACACAGCAGTGCAAGTTCGACCCCTGCCTAGGGAGGGGACCCACATGGCGCAGCAGACCTCTCCTGCCTCTCCTGCTGCTCCCCTTAGCAGTGTATTTCACTAGATCTGCCTGTTCTGCTTCACACTCTGTCTCTGGTGGATCCTCTCACCTCCTGCGACTCTGGCCTATACCCCATCAAAGGGTCTTCTGTTCCTCTCTGCCTCCCTCTGTGCATCCTCAAGGACAGAACTTAATGGTGTGTGCATTCACAGAACCATAAATGCTGTTTCCTACCCCATCTTTTCCTTGGTGTTCAGTGTCCCAGGGAAATACAGTGACCTGTTTCGTGCGCATTTCTCTGGGTAGAGTGAGCAAACGCAGGAGTGGTGCAGGGATGGGGCAGGCTGGATGGCCCCCCGGGCCTCAGAACAAGTGACAGTCTGCGCTCGTGGCTGTGATGGCCTCCGATAGGCAGTCGGTAGATGGATGGCTCTGGCTGCTGGGCTCAGCTGTCCCTGATGGCTCGAGAGGCGTTCTTGCCACAGTCTTGTGTACCCGGTGGGCCTGCTTGATTTACGGAGTGTGGGAAACCTCTCAGCCCTTATCAGCAGCTGGGTAGGCAGTTTTAGCAGAGGAGAAAGAACAATTGAGCTAATAACATGCTGAAAGTGAAGGAATTTTCCAGCATTCCCAAGCCTGCATTAGCCACTGTTGGTGACGATGGATTTAGCAGGCAGACACCGGGATTTTAAAAAGATTGACTGGAGAGCAGCCCCATGGAGAAATGAAGTGTGGAGCTACTTTCACATGGAAAGCCCAGGCCTGCACGCATAACTAACAGCGAATGTTGGCTTAGCCATTTATGGGGAAAAAGGAAAAATGAGGATGCTTGTCCTCTCAGGAAACTGAGCTTAGACCCTGACTTCTTGGGAATTTCCTAGCTGCCTTTGAGATTTGAGACCCTTCTCATATCCCTACAGCATGCTGTAGGGAAGGAAAAGGAAAAGGGAACAAAAGTGGGTGCTCTGGAAGAAGCAAACCACACCTGGCCTTTCTCAAGTAGCCCCTGCAGAGGGTGCCCTCCCACCATGGGGACATGCGCCTGGTCTCCAAGCTTTCTCTGGGTGGATACTCCTAGACTTGGACAATGGGAATCCTTCCTTTGGCCTGCCTTCTGCAGAGGCTTCAGACAGAAAGTAGCAGAATTCCATCTTAAGCATGTTTTTGCATGTGTTGTGTATTAGAAGCGCTCTAAAGGCACTGAAGCCAGCAGGAATGAACACGAGCAAGCTCGCAAGATCCCAGCGTGATGCAAAAAGCGTGTGGAACCAGCAAGTCTGCAGGGCTGTGAGAGTGGGGCGCCATGGAGACACACAGGGAAGGTGAAACTGTTGCCAGGACAATTAATGAGAAATAAAGAGTCCAGGAGGCGGGGCTCAGGGAGCAGGTGGGCTGTGAAGTCCCACCCAGTTTTGGGGCCTGGCCCCGTGGCTGCAAGCCGTGTGTCCTGGAGCAAGACATTTCATTTTCCATGTCCTACTCAGAAACTGGGCACGAGACTTCCTTGAGATGGTACATGTGAACTTGGAGATCTGGCATGCATGCATGGAGTGCTCAGCAGATGCCAACAGAGTGCCCCCCAGCAGCTGTGGCATCTTCAGGATATGTGAGCTGGGCTTGGAAGGAGAACCAGGCAACCAAGGGCAGGAGCAAGGGCATGAGTCTGAATGGGCGTGGAGCATGTTTCTAAAAGAATGCTGCCTGGAGTGTGTTGGAGATTCAAGACAAGGGGCAATGGGCTCAGGTCAGAAGCTGCTAAGAGTCCAGAGAATAGGGACAGACATGCAGTGGGGTTACAGACTATGCACATTAAATTTGGCCCGACTGGCAGGCCAGTTAGAAAGGGACATGAAGGCCCCAGAGAGCAAGGGTGACCCAGGTTCCAGCCTGTGCCAGAGCCATCCTCTGCCCCTCCATCCTTCCAGTTCTCCTCTTTTGCCCGCTGGCACTCAGCTGGTACCCTCAGATTGTTTCAGGCCACCAGAGGCCAGGGCTGGCTGTTTAAGCAGAACATGTAGCAGCCTGTATGTAGGGAGGGAGTGCCTAGGGAGACCTCTCTCCTGTAGCCTTCTAGTTTTTGCCTGGAGAAGTCAGAGACGCAAAGTGGAAGATTGCCCTGGGCATTATCTCTTAATTTTAACACAGCACAGCTGGAATAAATGTTAACACTGAGAGGCAAAATATGGTCGCTCCAGGGTGGAGCTGAGAATAGAGCAGACCCCATAGCGGCCCTTATGGTCTCTGCTTATCCTCCTGGGAAGCCAGCTTTCCTTACCTGCAAGTGAGAATTATGCCTGAAGTGGCAGTGATGACGGATAACACATGAACTAGTACAGTGCCTGAGCGTTCTAGACCCTTCCAAGACCTCCCATACTAATGATGATGTTGCCAAGATTAAGTGTCTGGTGCAGGGTAAAAAGACTCAGTATATTTCATTCTCTTCCACTGTACTCATCCTCAGACCCTTGTTGGTAGGACATTAATAAGATATCTCCTTCCAACAAATGGGCTTTGAGATGATGCCATCATGCTGCTTGCATGGGAAATATGAATCCCTCTAAACACTCCAGCCAGCCACCTTTGTACCAGGTTAAAGACCTCTGCAGAGTCATACTTAGCAAGACACCTCGTCCTCCCCTTCCCTCCATCTAATGTCTACTGTCTTGGCAGAATAGACCTCCTGCCCTTCATAGAACCCCTCATCAGTAAGCTACATAAAAAACCATGCAACAACACTGGGCGTTATTCCAGCTGGCTCCAGGTGTTCCACCAAGGAAAACCCACCTTGGGACCATTCATCTACACAGTGGAGAAACTCTACATTATAGGTATTTCAAGTCGACACCTATTTAACCAGCGTCTTCTCTGTCCCGGGCCTGGAGCTGTGTTTCAGGGTCTGACCAGCAAGAGGAGACAGCCAGTGATCTGATCCAGGACGAGGGACATTGGTACTCCTTTTGGAGGCTCGCTTTGGAGCATTAACTACCCCCATGAGCTCACCCTGGCCGAGAGATATGTATACACACTGAAAACCTGTGCAGCTCTGTAGCTCTCAACAGAGGGTGGGAAACAGGAGCTAATATGCATCGAACCCCTTGGGCACACTGCTTATCTATGTAACTCCCCAGCACTGGCTGTATATGATGTCATTTTCATTGTACAATAAGGAAGATACATCTCTTGGGACTAGTGCCACCTCTTCGCTGGAGGGTGCTGGTCTATGGACCCCTTTTCTCTATTTTGCTTTGCAAATGTACCTTGAATGGAGAGAACTGAGGGATCCCAGATAGACCCTAAATTACTTTGTTTTTCCTGTTAAGCTTTTGCATAGCTCAGGACTAGAAAACCTGGTCCATATTTATTTTTAAGCATATAGAGCACCAAAAATACCCTTCCAGTTATTTCTGAAAGGTCTGCAGCCTGCAGAGAGGTTCAACAGATTTATGATGGTGAGGTTGGACAATACCAAGTTCGAGTTGAGGTGAACACAAAAGAAACACTTGGATGAGGTTGGGAGTATCTTGGCCCTAATACAGTAAGTCCATGTTGAAAGATTTAAAAAAAAGGCTGTATGTGCTTGTACTCAGATCAAGATAAGGAACTTAAATTTTATTGGGAACTCAGGTTTTTCTTAGCATGCTGTTCTGGAAACATGGTCTAATGGCAGAAACTTCAGAGTTGGAGTCAGAAGTCCTGGTTTCATGTTCCTTGCTAACCAGGTATATGACCTTAGAGAGATGTTGAGCCGATGTCTTAGGTGATGAGAAAGAACGGAGACAGTGTTTATGAAGTGTTGGTAAATACACATTGGTAGTTTCCCTTTAGCCTTCTTGGAGTTCTTGCATCTATTTTCCTTCCTAAGCTCATATACTATTTAGAACATTTGCTATGAAGATGTCATGCTATTTCTTATTCTGACCACAGTGAACAAACATCTATTAGTTAGATCAGAGTAGGTTTCTGCATAAGTCAGTGTTTTTCCAGAGAAAGAGTGAATGTTGCAATTCAAGGCTAAAAGCAGCCTGGAGGCAGAATTCCCTCTTCCTTGGGGACATCAGTCTTTTTTCTCTTTTGTTCTTTAACTGATTGGGTGAGGCCCACCCATATTAAGGAGGGTAATCTGCCTTACTCAAAGTCTACTAATTTAATGTTAATCTTCTCTACAAAACACCTTCACAGCAACACCTAAGCTAATGTTTGTCCATATGTCTGGGTTATGACTTAGCCAAGGTGACATACAAAATGAACCATCACAGTCTGCAGAGAGGCCTTTAAATATGTGATTGGTGGGAATAGAACATCAGAGGCAGGAAGCAGCATACCTATGGCCCAGAGACAGAACAGCACATCACCTTAGAGAACCTCAGTGAGGGCTCAAAGCTAATGTCAAAGTTACTGTGTCCTGTTGGGGGCATGACCACAAATCAAGAGTCTGGGCATGCCTTACAAGTATCATCACCTCCTCTCTAGAACCCCTAGGATCCTGATGAGAAGTCACCCTGAGAAATGGGGTGAGAAATGGAGTAAGATAGACACCCTGGCATAGCACCTCTGGAGGGCTGATGATATTTGAGATTCCCTAAAACAAAATAAGATTCCAAGTCTAAGTATTACAGGGCAATCCTAGTATAAAATAGGTTTGCCTGATTGGGTCCTCACCCATCTCTCGAAAGGCACTTATAATAAGCCCCAACTGCAGGCACACACACACAGGTTAATAAAGGGCTTTATTTACATAAGAAGGGGAGAATAAGTAATGAATATCACAAGGAGAAGAGAGGGATACAAATCCGTAAATGTCCTACCAGTTTCTCTGAGCTGGCACCCAATAGCATGCTAAGAGCTGGCTTCCAGCGAAGAGAGAACCCAAGGCCCACGTGTCTGCTTTTATACCCAGCCTGGCTGCTTAACTCCACCCTCAGGTCCCAGTGATCTTCAATAATGACCTTACAGGATTTGTGCTTTTGGGATATTGTTGGTCTGGAGTGGGGGCTGGAGTTCATAAACCTATTTGTGTAATCCCTTCAGGACGACCTTTCCCCTTAACATAAGGAGAGGCCCAAGTGTGTCTTCAGAGTCTTCCAGCTGTAAATCAATCTCATCTTCATGTCCTGATCTTGGGGAAAGTGAGAGACAGGGGGTCTGTGATCCTCTCTGCGGCATCATCAGAGTCTGGATGCCAGTACCCAGAGCTTAGCACTTAAAATCTCCTGGTCATCTGTTCAGAAATGAGATCTCTCATATCTGAGCAGTGACATTTATAGGGAGAAGTTAACTGCAAATGGACGTGTTGTTGGTGCTGCAGAGAAGGGGAGACCACAGAGAAGGTGACCGCAGTGCCTGCTGGGGTCACATGGAACTGTAATTCGTAACAGCCAAACTGCCTTTAAGTCTTCTCCAATGCATCTTCTCACTTCATCTCAGCCTCAATTCTGTGTGACAGAGGCTGCTTTTATCCCCATTTTACAGTGAAGGAGACCGATGCGCAGAGAGCTGGAGTTAGTGCGCGGGTCACTGTCCAGGGGTGGTAACTGATAGAACCAAGCGTGGGTTTAGGATGACTTCAAAGCTGTGCCCGTGAGTTTGGTAGTGTGGATTTTCACTAGTCGCCAGACCCCATGTTCTGAATACATTGGACGCCAGACAAAAAATGAAGCGTGGGTGCCCTCCGAACGTCAGAAGCCCTGTGTACGCCTTGTGCCGTTGTAGGGAGCAGTCAAAGAGAGCTGGCATGTGGTGCTCAGAAGACTAAGCCTCAGAGGGTTGAGTTTCACAGAAACTTGAAAATACTTGAAGAATGCTTGTGTAGGGGCCCAAGAAGCTGGCTGGGTGGGGCAAAGACAGATACTTTCCTCTGCCTCGAAAGCATTATTACATTTTTATTTCAGTTAAATGTCACAGGCTTGCACTGTAGCATTAGAAACACTTGTGTCAACATTCCCCGGGTGCTGGTGCAGAAAGTGAAAACGGGTTGTGTGTGTGTTGGAAATGGAAACCAAGGAGGTCCGAGGCAGGAAGGTTCAGCTCCAGAGCCAGTTTTGCACGGTGATTTACCACAGCACCGCACCACGCTAAGGCTGGCGGGTGTTAAATCTCATGGAAGTGGGGCTCTCAGTCACCTACGGTTTCCAGCCTTTGTAGATGGGATACCTGGATTTCTCAGAGGAAATTCTACTCTCTTGGCCCCCAACCCACTGTGAACCCAAACAAAACACACAATTACAAGCTCCACACCACCTGGAGACCTCAGACCCATGCTGGGCAGGGAGAGCTTTATTAATTGAGTGACTTTGGCCTTACTCTGTGGGAGTTGTTAATTAAAACCATTCAACCATTGAGCTGGGAGGGAGGAGGAGACCGAGATGGGGGGGCAGCTCACACACCAGCTTTCCCCGCTCCCGTTCAGGCTGGGGAGCTATTTTAGAAATCGAGAACAACGTTCCGGTTGAGTGGACCCCTCACCAGTGATGTGTGTGAGGTTCCTTGGGAACAGTTTTCAGTTAATGCCCTGCAGCCGGGCCCTCTGGGTACAAAGCCCCCGCCTCTGAGAAGTTGGCTGAATAGTTAATGGTGCTGATGGTATTCATCACAGCGCTGCCGTGCACTGAGCACGTCTAAATGCCGGGTGTGCAGCAGCGTGCCCTGGGCATCGTCTCTTCTCACCCTCACTTTTATCGGTGCGGTCTTCTCATGTGGTCACAGGGACTTGGGCATTGGGTACATGCCCAAAGTCACAGGGTGGGTGAGGCAGAACTGGAGCACAGAGGCGGACTGCAGAGCCGGAGGGCACACACTATGATTGAGGGTTTGCACCGAAGCAGTGCAAGCGTGTCAAAAATCTGACTCCTCTTCCTCCCCCATACCTCTTTCTCCCCTCCCCCAGACCTCTTTCTTCTGCTTCATTTCACATCCATTTCCCTTTTACGACTGAGACCGGGGAGAATCTCAGGCTCTTCCAGTTGCTGGTCCTGATGCCTGTCGTGAAGTTTGATGGGCTCGCTCCCTTCCGTGCGTCTTGCGTGGCTGTCTCCATGGCTGTGTTGTTCCCCTTGCCGTTCCCCGCCCCGTGATTATATTCAGCTCCTCGTTGCTTTTCTTGCCCATGAACTCAACCCATCCCAACACATCCATCAATACCTAAGGGAGAAAGATTTTTCTAGTATATAAATCTGATTATATCATCACCTGCTTATAATTCTTCAGTGGCTCTGTTGCCTGCTGGGTAAACATTATTTTGATTTCTATCACTGTACAAAAAATTTTTCCAAAATCCGGCTGTTAGAAATTGCCATTTTATTATGCTCACAGGGTCTCTGTGTCAGCAGTTGAGACAGAGTGCAGTGGTGATGGCTTGTATTGCTCTGCCATGTCTAGAACTCAGCTAGCATCACTGGAGCTGGCCTCGGCACCAGGGATCTCATCAGTCCAGACCTTGTCACTCATGCCTCTGACACTTGGCTGTGACTCTTTGAAGGATAGGATGACCGAGACCTCTCTGTGTGGCTTGGCTTCCTCACAACGTGAGACCTCAAGATTGACAGGCTTCTTCCTTGGGGCTCAGGGCTTCAAGGGCAGGTGTTATGAGAGCAAAGAGTAGCTGCTCAAACTGTCTGATGTCCCTTGGGAGTCACAGAGGATAATTTTCAACATATTCTATTGGTCCAGGCAGTCCTAGCCCTCCAGTTTCAGGAGGAAGAAACATCCATTCCACCTCTTGGTGGGAAGGGCTCTTGAAGAGCATGCAGGATAGGAGAGTACAATGGTCATATGTAGAATGGGCTGCCCTATGCTAGTCCCTGTGCCCCCCAGCATGACGTCCAAGACACTCCAGCACCCCCACATTGGAGCATGAGCCCTGTAGACAGAGGCCTTGTTTCGCTTCCATACCGAGTGTCTGCTTGCCCAGCCTCATTTCTTATCTCCCACACTCCTTCACTGTATCCCCACCCCCTGCCACTCACATCTGGCCTTGCTTTCTAGCCCACCAACGTTTTCCTCGATATTAATAACACAATCTGTACTCCTCCCTCTAAGCCTGCCTTTGCACATGTGTGTGCGTTCTGTCTAGAAATCCCTCCCCTCTCCATTCCCATCCACCTGCCACAGTCTTTTAAAAGTCTGGGACGCATTCCCTGGTAGCCCCAGCAGACATCAGCCACCCCCACCACATCAGTTCCCCACCACCTGGTAATACCTCCCACCTGGGTCCTCCTGACTCCGTTTGGCTCTGTCTGTTTATATGAATGTCTTCTAGACCAGAATATCCTTGAGCAGAGGGGTTGTATCCTTTTACTCCTGCATTTCTAGCTTCTGCCAGGCCTGCTGATTATGCGTGGAAGTGTGGCGTGAAGGATGGGGGCCAGGAGGGTGCTTTCTTTTGTTGTTAGCATTGATAGTGGCAGCTGTGTTTGTTGAGTACTTTTCAAGTGGGCAGGCTTTTTTCAAGTATTACTTCATTCAGTTAGCTAGACATCTAGAAGTTCTCTAGCAAGTGGCTCTCTCCAGATGCGGACACTGAGGATGAAAGAATTCCCTTGTCCAAGGTGACACAGCCACCCAAGGGTGCCCTCCATTTGGGGAAGCTTGAAGATTTAGCAGCCAAGATCCAAGCTTTTCCCCCTTAGGTGCTGCCATCTGCTGGGTTTTAAACTCTGCGACTCAGTGATTTTTCTAAATTTTAGGGAACTTTAGAAATCCTAACCTTCAACTAGATTAATACAACAGTAATGTGGAAAGCAACAGAGTATCTGCTGGTTAGACAATGTCTGTTTTGTTCTCCCTGCCAAGTTTTAAGAGATTCAGAATCAGGCAAAGGTTTATTTAGGGAAGGGTAACAAAGAAGCCAAGGGTTCAAAACCCAAAAGACAACACAAGTATTTGCAGAAACTGGATAGCTTGGCTGGGAAACGACCTAGTAGAGCTGCAGGTTCCAGAGTCTGAACCTGAACCCATCAGTGGAAATCAGATTTCCATTTCCATTTCCTAAACACCAGGGTATCATTAGTCAGTGTACAGAAGGGTAGGTGGGACGCTGGACCTGCCAAAAAGTAGACTGGGCTTTTGGCAAGGACTTGAGCTTCGTGTCCCTGAGAGTGATCCGGCAGCAGCTAGAAACTGTGTGACCACATGTTCCCGGAAAGACTGCACACGAGGGGAGAAGCTGAGAAGGGGGGGAGCGATCCTTGTTCTTCCGGGTGTGAGAGTCACCATGTGTGGGTTGCCGTCGACTCACTGAAGGTCCCTGCAGGTGGAATCTCACCAGGCCTTGTGTTCAGAGAAGGGGGTCTCTAGGGTTGTGAGGTGTCCGCAGTCATGGCAGCCTGGGATGACAGCAGGGCACCAAAGTTGTTTTTTCTGAAAATATCTCGCTCGTGTTCTCTTCTAATCAACACAAAAGCCGTGTCTGCCTCTTCCCACACCACTTGCTGCAGGTTCTGATGTGGAAAATAAAGGGCTTTGGAGGCAGCACAGACTGGCTGACCACAGTGCTATAAGCTCAGGGTCTGCGCACCAGCTGAGGCTTTAGGTAATGTCGCCCCCTGACTTGGATAATGAAAGCAATAGGGCTTTGAAAGTGCAGACAAGTTGTGCTCGTGAATATGCACACACTCCTTGTGCAGTGTCTAGGGAATTGGGCTCTGTCCCCAGCCCCATCCGAATGACTGTTTCAGCTGATGGGTCTGCCGTTCTCGTGGAAATGGAAATACTGGAATACACTGAGTAGTGAGAAAAACTGTCAGCGGGTCTGTTCTTTTGTGCAACATCGCATGGCTATGAGAACCCCAGATCCTACTGCATCAGCAGAAGGTAGCTCAACTATCATGTTGGAACTGCCTTCTGCGGGGTACATGCTCTGGAGGTCACTGACTTTTGGGGATCCCTTCAGCCTGCCCATCTGCCAGATGCCCCAGCTGCTGCCCCTGCCACTCCCAGCTCACACTGCCCATGCTCCTCTTTGTCCTCAGCTGGCCTGTTTGCCTGGATGCTTGACTAGGTTGGTCCAGAGGCCTTGTGCCCATCTTAATCTCCAGAGCCCTAGAAGCCACTGGAAATATGCCTGTGGCTCCACCGAGGCCCATCTGTGTTGAAATGCTAGGGAGGAATCATAGCTTTTGCTTTCAAACTGAACTCCCCACTTCTCTGGTTTTTCTTTCCATTAAAAATAAACGTCATAGACAATGGAGAATTTAGCCATAGGGCAACGAAACAGCCATGAACCCCCCAACCCCCCCCCAACTGACTTTGTTCCACAAACCTGGGCTCTGCTGGAACCCTGCTGTTCCTTCAGTTGGACCTATGACTCCTCCAAGCCTGCTCTTAGCAGTTACCACTGCCTAGAAGTCCTCCATGAAGTCTTTCAGTAACAACCTGCTGTTAATAGTGCTTGATGTGTTTCTGAATAGGGCAATGATGTCTTATTTCTCTTTGAAATTCCCAAAACCTTAACACATACATTAGCAAAGCAGTTTAATTCTAGGTTATTATATTTGCTTTCATTCAGTCCACAAAGAATGTTTGTTATTTACCTGTCTTGAGAATTCTGGAGACAAGGTTCTGGAGACATTCTAAGAACTGGGAGTGCGGAAGCAAAAATATTGCTCCTAAAATATTAATAATCATGCAATATTGATCTGAACTTTATTGTACTTGGGTGAGAGGCTGGAGCGCAAGGACATAGGTAAGGAAACAGTTTAAAATGTAAAATAAGGGAGCCAACCTCCAGTTTTATCATAAAAGGTAGTCAGCAGTTTATTGAGCATGGAAATACATTAAAAGGTGAAAACGTGAATCACTACTTTTTAATTGTGTGTTTTGGGGCAAATCACTTAAACTTTCTGAGTCTCAGTTCTACATCTGAAAAATCATTAGACCAAATAAGCCAGTATTTTGTGGTTCTGTGAGACTTTGTATCATTGGTCTTAATTCTCAGTTGCATTGAAAGTTTCAGAGGTGACCTAAGTGGGAGGTGGTGGAGATTCCTTTAGCTCAATACCAACATGCCAGATGAGGCAGAGCATGGGGTAGTGAGAACTCCGCCCAGAGTGGGGACTCTCAGTGTTTAGTTTTGGAAGAAGGCTCATCTGTTTTCCAAAGTTTGTACCATGTCAGGTCTCACAGATACTTTTTTAGAGTAATACATACTTTTATCAACTTTAGTAGAAAAGTGCATTTTTCTATGGCTCGCATGGAGCCATGGAAGGCTGGGCTGGACTGACACTTTTCCAGTGACTTTTTAAAAAGATTTATTTATTTATGCATACAAGAGCTGGGGTTCAAGCCAGAGGTGCAGAGGGGTATGTGTGAGAGGATCCACCATAGACAGAGCAGATAACAGAACAGGGAGATGACTGAAATACACTGCTGAGGGGAGCAGCAGGTGAGACAGGAGAGGTCTGCTGCGCCATGTGGGTCCCCTCCCTGGCCAGGGATCAAACTCATGCTGCAGTGGCTGTGGATAGCTTCATAGTGCTGCAACTTAACCCTTTGTGCCACTAGAGAGTCCCCTTCAGTGACTTTTGACTTACATAGACACCTTTGCCTTTTAGGATTCTGTTTGTACAGTTTTAAGAATTTCTACCATGGCCTATTTTTCCTGGGATTGTGCTGCCTTTTTTTGTGTTGGGGGGATGGTGTTGGGACCCCAAAGAGGCATGTATGAGATCTGCCTGTGCTGGCTCAGGGCATGCATGGTGCCTCTTCATAGGAATTTACCCCAGGTATGTGCAAGCACTTCTGTGGACACACGACACCTTCTTGTATGGTCGCTCTGAATACGGGAGCCTGATATGTAAGTATTTCAAAGTACTTAAGAGGTGAATAGCTGATTGTCATCTTCATGTAGTTTAAGGCAGTGTTTCACAGACTTAGAACAGAAATTCTCATACTCCCTTTCTTTTTTTTAAGATTTATTTATTTATGCATACAAGCACTGGGGTACAGACCAGAGGTGGGGGGGGTGAGAGGGTTCACCACAGACAGAGCGGGGAGCAGAACAGGCAGATCAACAGAAGTACACTGCTGAGGGGAGCAGCGGGCATAGCAGGAGAGGTCTGCCACGCCATGTGGGTCCCCTCTCTGGCCGGCAGCCGGGATCGAACTCGTGCTGCAGTGACTGCAGTTTGCTTCATCGTGTGTTGCTTAACCAACTGCGCCACCAGGGAGGCCCCTCATACTCCCTTTCTGACCAACATAAAAACACTGTACTCTGAATGTGGGGTGGGAGGTGGCGAGCGTAAGGACAGCTGTGACTGATGAGAAGCACCCTATCTTCAGCAGCAATACACCAACAAAAATTTCATTTAAATTTATCTATAGAACACACTGCTGAAAAAATTGGCACTTTTGGTTTATTTAAAAAGATAAATGTATAGCATTAATGTGCTTTGGAGTCCACTCCAATGAGAACCAGTGTCACCAGCCACCTGTGCACTGTGGCCAGAAGTGACCAGTGTGCAGGCAAAAGTGAACAGGTGGACAGGCTTGGGCAGCTTGTGTTGCCCATGCTGTGTCTGCCAGTGGCAGACACTCAATGCTGGATTCAGTGGCAGTAGTTTAAACATCCTGCAGTCACCAATTTTGGCTTAATCTCTACCCTCGATGGTTGGGGCTTTTGTCTCTCTAGTTCTGTACTGAAAATACATTTACTGAATCCCAGTTAGAATGAATACACAAAGTGAGCTCCTTATGAAAATGTTACCTGGTAGACATTTAGCATCTTAATCCCACAGTGACGTCATCAGACGTTTTCGATGCTCTGTGCATGTGTACGTATCTGAACTATCTAAGGCTACCTGGCGAACACTGTCTCATCCTTCAGGACGCTACTGGAGGGGTGCTCCCTCTAGGCAGCTTCTCTGGCCCCTCTCCCTGGTCTGAACTTTGCTGAACCCTGTGCAAACATCTGCAGGTCTCTTTCCCCACTCACATGCTAAGATCTCAAGGTCAAGGATTGAGTCTGATTCACATGTCTCCAGCATCCAGACCATCACTTGCCTCACTGTGGGGACTGTGTAAATGTGCATTAAACAGAAGCCACCACCTCAAAGTGTGGACCATCTCTAGTTGTTTGCTGAGTTTGGGTGATGCTCCCCAAGCCTGCTTTATGCTGCAGCAGCAGCAGGACAGTCTGTTCTCAGCACACCTTGACATTTCTTCCAGCTGCAGCCTAAGTAAGACAAGGTGAAACTTGCATGAACTTAAACCCAAACACCAGCTGACTTCTCCCCCTTGGGGTAGTGACTAGGATTATGACCTGGGGGTGTCTACATGAAACCAGAAGAGAGTGAGACATTGGGTGTCTGATTCCCACCCCTGGGGCTCTAGTCTTCAAAAGGGAACACAGAATTCTAGACACCAGGATAAACCCTCTGACCCAATGTGAAAATTGGGCTTGTATTCTAGAGCGCTTTGGGGGTAGAGGTTTCAATGTCAGAAATCACCACATGACAAAGTGTAGTAGCGTCTAGTGTCCAGTTGATGGACAAGCATGTCTCAGTGGATGGAAATGCCTGAGGAATGATTCTGTTGACAAAGCAGAAGACTTTTTCAGGTAGGACATTTAATTGTGATGCTTCCCCTCTTACCCCCACATCATGTCTATAGTACTATGTATTCAGCCTGTTCATGCCTGGCCTCACCTACTCATGCCTCTTTCTAGCTGGTCTTCATGGTTGGGGGGCTGTTCTGATTCATGCAGGAGTTGATGTCCGTCATTTGGATTAATTGATAATTTAAAAGAAACCTGGATTCTGAAAACTCTTTAACAAGTCAAAGATCTGAGACGAACTTTGTCCCCTGACAAGAAGGCCAAGACCAGTTATTATGAGATGAGATTTCAATGACCATTATACTACAGTCCCGTCATAGTGATCATTTCACTTAGGGAAACTGAGGCCAGTCTAGCTCATACTTGCCCCATCCAGCTCTCGATATTTGAAGCAGCATTTCTGGCTTGCTAACTCTCTGTAAGAAGACCACGTCCATGTCTATTAAAAGTACAGGTGTGGGAATGGCTAAGTGGAGGGGAGGGCTGCATATTTTTAGGGCAATAGAACTCTTCTGTATGGTGCTATGATGGGGATGCAGCATTATGTGTTTGTTTAAGACCTACAGAGCTGTGGACACCCGTAAACTGTGGACTTTAGTTGATAATGGTCTATCAGTATTGTTTCATCAGTGATATGGAATATATCACATTAAAGATGTTGACAAACAGGAAAATTGGTGACAGGGGAAGGGACAGATGGGAACACTACTTCCCATGGATCATCTCTAAAACCTTAAAATACTCTGAAAGATAAGGCGTATTTAAAAATACAAGGTTAACCACCACCACCACCACCACCACCCCCTGCCCCGTAAGACTTTCTGCCTCTGTGAAGCTGGGGCCTTGGAGTCTGCATTTCTCTCAGGTTCCCCAGCTGGCTCAGGTGTATAGTATGGTTTGAGAGTTCCTGTATATCAGTCAGTCTCCTTTCATCATCTGTTTCATTCCAGGAAAGAGCTTAAAGGGGCTTTGTCTAGAGAACTGTCTCCTGTGTGTTCAAATGTATTTCATTTTTCAGTAGGTGGACAAAGAGCTTCCTGCCAGTGCTAGAAATACTTGCTGCAATCCGCACTGACAGCTGAACCACAGTAAAGAGATCTCGGGCAAGACCAAATTGCAGGCGCAGGGCTGTCTGATTTCCAAGGTGTGTAGTCTGCCTTCAGGAGCGTCTCTTGCCAGTGCCCATTGTGAATGAGTATAGTTGGGGGTCATAATGAAAATTTTGCACTTGTGTATTTATTTAAACAGAAGTGATAAATTCACTGCTGTTACAATCCCTGGCTCTCCTTGTGATTGTATATTTCATTAGTAAAATTATGAGATTTTTTTTTTTAAAGACCTGGGGTACAGGCCAGAGGGTCAGCAGCCGTTTGGGAACCAGCCCGCACCGGAGCCCATTGTCCACACATGCGGGATGGGGGCCATAGATTCGCCCATTGCACAGAGGAGTCCAAAATCTAAGAAAATTTAGGAAGTTCTTCTGTCAACAGTTGTTTCTAAACAGTGGTTAGGGGATTCACCAGAGACAGAGTGGGGAGCAGAACAGGCAGATGGACTGAAACACACTGCTGAGGAGAGCAGCAGGCAAGGCAGGAGAGGTCTGCTGCACTATGTGGGTCCCCTCCCCGGCCAGGATCGAACTCGCGCTGCTGTGCCATGGATGCTTCACAGTGCGGTGCTCAACCCGCTGCACCACCAGGGAGGCCCCTATGAGGATTTTCATATTTAAAGGCTGGGGCATTTGTAGTGTATAAATCCTCAGGCAGGGTAAACCAAAATACTCTGGAAATCAGTGCTACATGGAATTTTATTAAACTTGTGAAAAATTCATGTTGTATTTGCAAAAGACCCCAGACCTCAGTAGCCTGTTTCATCTGCACGCAGGAATTTCTGCCAGGCTGGTGAAAACAAGTCCTAGCCTGAAGCAGTGCTGCTGTGCTCAAATTCAGGGTGACCCCTGAGTGACGCCAGCGCCCCGCTGTCACTGCTGAGTCAGCTGAGTCAGCGTGGAGTCGTGCTCTGTGGACGATGATGCAGAGTATGCTGGAGGGACAGGTTCAGCCAGGATCTCTGCTGCCCTAACTCGACCTAGAGGCTGCTTCCAGGGGGTCAGCAGCCGTTTGGGAACCTGCCCGTACCCGGAGCATGCGGGGTGGGGGCCATGGATTCATCTGTTGCTCGGAGGAGTCCAAAACCCAAGAAAATTTAGGAAGTTCTGTCGGCAGTTGGTTTCCAAACTGTCCTGGGTGTGTCAAAAAATTAAAAAAAGCTGTTTCTCCTTTGGCTTGTTTTTTTAAGTGTATGTGCCACATTACTGAACTATTGTGTGCACTATAAACCCCACATAAAATGTAGGAATTGAAGGATAATAAGGGGTAAAAATAAATAGAAACACTTTGGTTTTCACCCCTGTGGTGCATCACATGCTCCCCAGAACAGACACCATGGCCCGAGACCACTGCTCTCTTACTGTGCTGTGGAGCACCTGGGAATCAGGTTGATGCGAGGGGCAGTTTTCTAGATGATACGGAAATTGCTGGTTCACAGCCCGTACATTGAGTACATTGAGTAGCAAGTGGAGGGAGGTGGGCTTTGCCTCTGTGTCTGTGGTGGCCACTGTGGCATGTGGTCTGTTACCCTCAAGCAGCCCCGCAGCTCTCAGCTTTAGGGAGTGAAGTCTGCAGCACCAGTGTCCTCCAGTGAGACTGAAAACAGGCTGCTGGGACCTTTTGTCTCCTCCTTTACTCTGGTCTGCCTTTTCCTGCTGCTGCTTCTGTCCCCCCTGGCCTGCTGGAGCTCAGCTCTTGTCTGACTAGCTTAGCAACGGCTTTGTAGCGCTCCCCAGAGAGGCGTGCTCTGGTGACTAGGCGAGGCAGAGTTAGGCTCCAGATCTCCAGAGCCTGCTCACTCTGGCGGCAGCCTGACTTCCCTTTGCACTGGACCAGGAACGAGCTGAATTTCCACAACCATCTGGCTCATTCACAGCCAAGCCTGGGTGAGATGGAGTGAGACACAGGCTAGAAGAGCAGTGGCTATTCCGGCTGGCAGTTCATAGTCCATGAAGGAACTTCCCAGCGGTGACATCTGCTCACTCTGCTTGCGTTCTGTGCTCTGGGCTGAGGTGGTTCATGATGTGGCCACAGGTGGCTGCTGGAGATGAAAATTGAGTTTCCACATCATCCTAGAAAGAGCGAACCATCCATTTGGTGATACCCTGAAGAGTCAGCAGCCCCAGAGGACAGTGGGAAGCGGTGCTAAAAGGTACCCCAACTCAGCATCAAGCAGAAAGGTAGGAAACTGGTTGGGTTCTCCAGGCCCACATCTCCCCCATCCCATGCCCACCTCTGCCAGTACCTATATTATTGTTGGAAGGGCTCCCCAGAAGATGTGAAATTATTCTTACTTGTTCTGTCTAGGCCAGATTACTTATAGTTAAAAGCCTACTATTACAGGGAAACTCAGTTGAGAAAGACCTCCAACCTTCGATGTTCCTCCAAAGGCTGCTGTTGGGTTTGTTTCATTGTGTGCCAGTTTGGGGTGTCCTGCAGTGAAGGAGCAGTACCGTGTTCTTTTATGGGAACTCACCTTTATTTGATTTGAAAATCTATTTGAGAAGGTTATTAAGCCACTCTGTGATATGTCTGCGAACTTGTCATTTAAGGTGGAGGCTGAGAGCGGGTAGATAAATGAAATATGCCACGTTTGCCTCTGTTTTTGTGTCTAGAAACTCTGAAAGCAAAGCAGTTTCCATCATAAAGTTTTAAGTGCCTAGAAGTTAGTGCTGCAGTTTTATAATTAGCACTGAAAAATGAAACCCGTTTTTTCCCCCAATCATATTTTTGCATTTCAAATGCATTCTCAAGTCAAATGTAACAGCTTCTTTCATCAAAGGCCGCTGTCTTCAAAAGGATTTAGGCAGCTTTGTGAGTCTCGCTTGTTGCTTTGTCCTCCTATGACCCAGACTGAAGTTTATTCATTTAACTTCTAAGAGGCCCTAAACTAAAGGGATCTTTTTACAGGTTTGTCCAGAAACTCAATTTACATCCTAATAAACTTAGAGAAGAAATGTCATGCTGGATTGTCGTGGCACAGAGGAGCACTGTGAAAGCACGTGGCGTTTGAGGACTCAGCTGTCTGTGAAATATTCAACTGTGAGGCCTTTTCATATCAGCCCACATCTTTTTTTTTTTAACTTTATGCAGCAAATTATGTGTTTATATACGTATGTTCATATATTTATATTGATATTGGCAAGGGCTAGTATATATATGTGCACATATATATGATTCTTTTATTCCATTTTTCTTTGCTATGTTCATTTTTAAACCCAAAGTGTGACCAAAGAACAGAGACAGGTTGACATGTCTTTGAAGGAAAGTAATCACTAGATTTGCTTCTTTCTTGCTTAGACTGCTTACATTTCTTGCACTTGGGGACTTTTTTTTTTAAATGTTCTGCTCTATTCGAAATGCACTGACTTACATCAGGTCAATACATCTTTCCCTTCCTGCCTCCCTTTACCTCCCCCAGTTTTTGACAGAAGGTGATTTCTTTTGCAATGAGTGAAAGTTGGTCTCTGTCACTGAAGCCGACCACACTGCACTGTGAACTTGGGGAGAGCCACCTCCCCTCCTTCCAAAGGTGACTCACAAAGCCAGTTTCACTTGTTCCACACTGTTGCCTCATTATGTTTAAAGAAGGAGATCTATTGACTAAATGTTGGGCTCAAAATCTGGTGTATTTGTTCAAACAGGTCCTATTGGATTCCGAAGCTTTTTCATAGCTAGTGTCAATTACATAGGATGCACCTATTTTGTTGAGAAAGTTCCTTGTAATAGACATGTTGCCTGCACAGGTTTCTGTTGGCTGGAGGGATGGTGAGGTCTGCCTTACAAGTCTGGTTGTCCTCCAAAGGTCTGGGATGACTCAGACGGCATTCAGACAAGTGGTGCATTCTGAAAAATCTGTAGAAGGAAATAGCATCGAGAAAGTGCTCACCTGAAATAGAGTATTGAATAGTGGAGGTAATGAAAAGTTGGTGTTCTCTTTGAAACAGGAGTCAAAACCTGTTACTCATCCCATATTATCTCCGTGGCCCCTCTGGCTTCCAAGGTCTCATCCTACCTGATATTCAAGTTCTTCCTGACTGTGCCCCTCCCCCTTGCAGACAGCTCTTGTCTTTTTTCCTGAAAAGCTTTTTTTTTTTTCTTTATTTCTCTCTGCTTCTGCACATATTAATCATGTGCCTAGATAGCGCCTCCTTCTTTGGTTGGCAAACTCCTGTGCACCCTTCCAGGCCCAGCTTGAATAGCCCTCCTCTGTGACTCCTTCCCCAGAATATTCAGAGGCTGTCTCGCATCCATCTGTAGTACTCTTTGTGCAGCAATACAGTCATCTAAGATGTTTGAGCCCTATGAAATGTTTTAGTTTTGCCAGAGCTGGGCAAGAACTAGGTCTTACCATCTCTGGAACCCCAGACGGGCATGAAGCCTGGTGCATAGTATTTGTGAAGTTGGAAGGAGAGAAGGAAATGCACTCTCTGCTAAGAATTCTGATGTGCTGGGCTCTGGGCTCTCCACTTGCCGTCTCTTCTGCTCACTGTGGCCTATGAGGTGAGTCTGCAGTCTCACCCGTCTTGCACATGAGAAAATGAAACTCAAAGAAACTACACCAAAAAATGACAAAGCTGGGATTTGAACCCATCTTCCTGTACTGTGCTCTTAACCCAAGTTTCAATTCCCTCATCTGAAAAACAGATATAAAAATGCTCTTGGTAAGATTCTTTGGATGATGTAATGACATTACTTATGGGAAGCACTTAGAACAGTACCCAGCAAGCCTCAGTAGCCATTAGTTCTCATGAGTGACAGGCATAAGCTCCCTCAGCTAGCCAGGGGCAGAGGAGACGTTTGAACTCAGGGCTTCTCGATAACAGAACTATGTTCCTAACTGCTGCTCATGGACTGTGCCAGCCTTGAAGAGCAGTAATAATAACTCAGAGGCATCTTGTCTGTAGCAGAGGTTCCTGCAGCTTCTCTCTAGAAGTTTCTGGGGATACTGCAGCAGGTGGAGGGAGAAACCCCCTTCATCTACCGCATGAAATCAGAAGGCGAAGGTGGTAATTGTCCAGCAGCTTGACAATTTAGAACAGCAGACATTGGGATGTTACAGCACCCCATTGGACTCCAGCACTAATTATTTACTCTCTCAAGGAGAAGGAAGGGGATCAGCCCTCCCCCCCATTAGTAGGCTGCTCTCCTGAGACCTCAGGCAGTCATTCCTTTACCTATGTGAACTCCTCCTCAATCTTTAAAAGACTCAGTTATAACTTCCCCGCCTCCCCCAGCCTTCAGGAGCACAAGCCTTTTTAACCCTCCTGGGCAAGGCTGTTGTTGTAGGTGAACACTGGGTGATGGCTTCCCTGCCAAATACGCTTGCCTAAAGGGTGAGCTGATGAAGACATCTGTATTTATGGATTTGGTAGCCAATTCCTATACAAATTGGTGTCAAACAAAAAAATGTATTTTTTCATCACGAGAAACAAGAGTTATTTAAAATATGAGTTTGCGCATTATAAATCAGACTGTTGTGATTGCTGGATGATCATTTAGAAACAAATATTTTAAATTAGATTCATGTGTGTGAGGCTGGTTCTAGTAATAACTAGTCAGCAGTCTCCCAGTAAAAGAGGATATACCCAGAATTAATTTTGAAGAATATTATTTTAAAAACTTGAGTGCATCTTTATAAACCTCGGCGAGATATATCATTAATTCCATATTTTTCACCACTCCCACCCCACAGTGAGAGTGAATGAAACAGATTTGCAGCAAATCTGGATCATTGTCAAATTAGTTCCAGTCAACACCCTGCTTTCAGTTCTTGATGCATTTGAGAAAGTTTATCCTCATCATTCCCCTCCTCTCTGCCCAGACAAAATCAGAATTCCCAGCAGCAGTTGGCGAGAAACATTAACACATTTAGCTCCATCTCTCCAGGGCCCTACTTTGTAATAACCTCTTGGATGTCATTATCCCACAAAGCACACTGCATGACGGTGATACCTGATGGGGGCGCTGCAGCCCATCCCAGCTTTCCAGCCCTGGAATCTCACCAAGCTCTGCTCTCCAGCCTTTGCTGCAAGCCAGGGATGTGTGCCTGTGGGCCTTGCTGGTCCACATGCCTGGCTGCATGTAATTGCCCAACTGTGTGTGTTTTACCAGCAATAAAAATCCAGTAGGAAAATGAATGCTCAAATTAGATTGTTTGTCCTTTGACAAGATCTCTTCAGTTGAAAAACATGTTTATGTCTATAGTGAGCAGATTCTGCTAAAATCAAAATGAAATGCCTTGTTTAATGGTACAGCAGATTGGGTTTTGAAGAGATTCCACTGAATTCTCCTTGAAAGGGCTTTGATCTAGAAAGTGTAGCTTCTGGCAGAGTTACTGTGCTGTGATGTAGCTGTTGTTTCTACCCTATACTTGTTGTAGGAGGGGCCAGTGGGCTCTGAGCCACTATCTCTGTTGTGTGGGCAGGTGTATGGATAGACACACAGGAGGCTGACACCTAGACAGTTTAATTCTTCTTGCCATACATTTTAGAAATTGTTGCTATTTAAGAGAAAAATAAACCTATAACTGGTGTCCTAAACCTGCCAATAAAGCTTTTGGGTTCCAGTCTTTTAATACCAATAATTAGTAAACAGTATGTGCTGGTCACATCGGATAGAGATTTGAACAAAATAAGAACAGTATCTCCCTTCAAGGAACTTCCCATCTAGTGTGGGAGACCAGCATTAGAAAGTAATTCTACACACAGTTATTTATTTCTAACTATAATCACTGGTTGTTTTTTGTTGTGATATTATTTAATATGCCATATACATCTTAAAGTATACAATTCAGTAGTTTTTAGTGTATTTAGAGGTTTTTATGATTCTTTTAATGACTTGATTGAATAAGAACTTGGGTCTGATTGCAGGTTTTGTTGGTACAGCCACAGCTGGTTTGACTAAGTACAACAGACTTTCTGTTATACTGGTGTTGCACCATTAGGGATCGTTGATGTCATAGTTGGGGCAAGGAGGGGACATGAGAGTTCAGTTCAAACAGATTTTCCTGGAAGTGGCCTAAAGACCAAACTGGAATCACCTTTTCATATAAGGGGACTCAGTGAGAACTTTCCTTTCCACCCCAAACTTGAACTTACTGGTTCTGAGCAACCACCACAGCATCTTATAATTCACTGTTCTAAGAATATATTCCAGGAAGCTCCCCAAATCTCTGCTCATTGGTCTTCTTACTACATGTGACTTGATTTGAAATGTAAACCATTGACATTTTCAAACACCATCATGTTTCTCTGATGAATTAGGCTGTTTGTTTTCTGGTTCTGCCTGGGTTTTGCTTTGCCTTCCTGTTCTCTGAAGATGGTGTGTTTGGGGGGTAGTAGAGGGGGGAGCTTAATGACACAGTCTTCTTTATGAAAAACCAAGGTAGTAAAGTAAAGCAGCTTTGGACCAGAACTACCTCCTACTGGTCACTGAGGTCTGGTGATGGACAGTTAGTTATCTATACAGAAAGTTCCAGGGATACTCTCCCCACAATAGTAGGTTTGTGGTATCACCCAAAGATCAGGAAAAATATAAATTAACATTAGTGTTATTCAGAGAATTTTGTGACAGTGCCCTTAGGACATGAGTAAATATCAAAGGTGACACTCACCATTGTAGGGGCTTCAAGGTGATGACAAGCCTAATAATCAGTCTTACATTTATAGTCTTATGCAAGTTGCAGAAAACTCTGATATTCCTTACCTCTCTAAATCTCTTTGTGACTGCTTTGTGAGGCAGGAAGACTGTGAGAGTCCTATAGTTTCCATTAAAAAATACAACTCAGGACTAAGAAGAGACTGGCTTGTGATGTCAAAGATGGTTCCTGTCTTTTCTTTCTCTTTCTTTTGATAGCTTGCCTTTCTCCACCACACTATTCTGTAATATTTTCCCCTATGATCTGCTAATTACTTGTCAGTTTCATTCACATTACTTAGGTAAAACACCTGCTTGAATAATTGCTGACATTCAAGAGAATGTCATGAATACATCTGACAGTTAATTTTATTCACTAGTTTCCTTCTGCTTTATAGAGTCCTGTGAGTTTGGGTTAATTAAGCCGAGTTCTATTTTTGCTAGCAAGCTGGTGATCCTTCAGACTGAATCTGCATCTGAGTTAGCCCTGTGATCAGCAACTGCCCTGGGAAAGCCTCGGTTCCTTCCTGTTTTTCGCACAGGACGGCCATGCGGGGCTTTTGACCAGACATTTGCATCATCCTCTTCTCCTCTTAAAGGTACATGACTGATGGTGGACTTGGTCTCTACACCCGCCGCCTGAACCGACTCCCTGATGGGATGGCTGTGGTGCGGGAGACGCTGCAAAGAAATACTTCTTTGGGCCTCGGAGATGCTGACAGGTAAGCTTGCTTCACTTGGGGTTGACTTAAGTGCAGAGATCATTCTAGGATGGTCTGAGAAATGAGGGTGATGGTGTTAAGAGCAGATGGGTGCTGTTGTATCCCCCATGGAAGTCGGGAGCCCTGGAAGCTGGGCTTGGCACTGACAGTAGGTAGGAGAGGGCCACAGAAAGCTTCCTGAGTCAGCTTTTGGGGTAGGTGGTACTGCTGAACACGGGGAACTGGGTCTTAGGTACTTTTTGTTGTTGTTTTGACTATTACTATGTCTTCATCAGTTTCAGCGGGGCCCCTGGGTGTGCTTTACTTCCTCTCATTAGCCAGCTTTCTAGGTATTGCACCTTGGAACCGAGTCCCTGGTGGTGTGCAGAAGGGAACACTCTAGGCCTTGGCTAAATAGGCTTCACCCTAAGTCTCCTGTTACCTAGGGACGGGAAGCAGGGCATAGGGATGTAAGTTTATATGCCAGGTAAGTAGTTGACATTAAAAAGCTGCTGAAAACACTGCAATGAAAAAGAGTCAGTATTTGGCTTCCACGCTTCTTAGTCTTTCCTTTGACCTACACACTGCTTCTGTAACCATGAGCAATTGATTAAATTGACTAAAAGGGATTGGATTATACTGTTTCCAAGGTCCTTCCCCACTCTGATGTGCTGTGTTTCTAGATTTTAATGCCCTTTAATGCTGTGACTGTTTAAGGGTTTCTGGTCGACTTGACCTCTTCTGCATCTGGGTTGACGACGCAGTGTGGAATTACATGTGCAAAGTTAGAAGTCACTGCTTTTTTTTTTTGAGGTGCCAGATCTGGTGTGTCAGAAGCTGAGTGTGTGTAACACAAGTACAGCTTCTGGCTGTTCTCTTGACAGTTCTCTGGCCTCAGAGAAATAGGACAGCATAGCAAGGAGACAGACATTAAAGTCACCCCCAGAAATGGACTTACTAAAAACGAATCTTTACCTTTTCTCAGGGAGGACTGGACAGCTTGAGCTGGGTGGAGTGCACTAAACTGGTTGTCAGGAACCGGGAATCAGACCCAAACTCTGCCACTAACGTGAATATGTCTTTCTCAGAGTCTCCCCTCCCCACCCAGTAAGAGGGTGGTGATTTATATCAGAGAGGACAAGAAGCTTTCCACTGTAAGCGTGCCTTTTCCCCTATAATTAATAATACATTTCAAAAGTATTTGTTTGCAAACTCCATAAAAAGATGAATCATTTGAGAACTGTTCTTTCTAAGGTCAAAATTCTCTATAAATAAAAGCATTAGAGTCAATTTTACCGGGGTGGGGGTTGGCGGGGTGGGGGAATTGGTGTTGCAACACCCCCAGTGGAGATTTCACAATTTGCCAAATTATTTTGCTCATTTGTGTTCTCCTTTAAACATGTAGTTGGTTAGTAACTCTTATTAGCATAAAATGCAAGCCTTACAAGGTACATTTCCCCCATAGCAAAAGAAGAATCTGCTAGGCAGTTTAATTTAATGCTTCATTGCAGGGTTAATGGAATTATAATAGATCACAGCTGAGTTTGTTTCTGCTTTAGAGATGGAAGATTTGGGTGGGGACTGGAAAGAGGCATAGCATGTGTTATTCCATTTAAGTATGGATGGTGGGAGCAAGTGGGCAGTAATGTCTTCTGGTTCTCCCCAGGCTGGGATGATCAGGTGTGAGCATTATTTAAGACTGAGTTGGTAGCTCATGAAATTTTAAAGAAATAATTCAGGTCACTTTTAAAAATAGAATGTAATAATTCACATAAATTTCCTATTTTATATATTTGACCTGTAGGCACTGAGGTATTTCTCATTGTTCTGAAGTATGTTAAACTTCTTTAATCCCCAGAGTTATTATGAAAACATCATAGTAATACTTCATCTGTGGTTAAGCTGAAGTAATAATGGATTAGTTTTTATAAAGTTCTTTCTTCATATAACTCTTTTCTAAAAACAGTATTTTTCCCCAAAGCGGGAGGCTAATATTGGTAGTAGCAGAAATAATTTAGACTTCAGGCAGAGAAATATTTCTTTGTCATATTTAAATTTTAGTATTTGGAAGCTAGCACATCAAACCTGTGATTTTATAAATACTGCTTAGAGTAAGGGTGGTATAGGCTTGAGACAATTTAATGTGAATTATTAAGGAAGAAAGTCACAGATGGTGTGCAGATATGTGTACATGGCAGTATGCAAATGACTGTGGGGAAAATAGTTCTTTTTTCCTGTCCCTTTTATTTGAGTGATAAGTCATAGGCAATTCACTATTATGTTTTGTTAAGACTGTTAATGTAAACTGAGATTACATGCTTCTGATGACCATTCCATTAGAAAAGTAGATGTGCTTATATAAAGTGCAGATATTTCAATGCTACTATGTAGAAAGTATTTTTATTTATAAATTAGATCTATATAGGTAGAATGTTAACATATTGGAAAGAAGAAACATAATAGTTTCCTAAGTCTGTCTTTCCTCATAAGGCTCCTTTCCACTACCCCATTTGTCTGGAGAGACTTCCAAGACCACAGAATTTATTGGTTATTGTTTTAGAAAATATATCTTTCAGTGTACTTTTAAATATCTTACATCATTAGCCAAGTGCATTATGCAAATGCATTGTAATCAAACATTGCTGTTTATATAAATTCATTTTATTAGGCACTAGGTGGAAATGCCTAGGTTGATGAACTAATAGACTGATTTCAATTGTTTACCGCCAGTTTTTCTCAAGTCATACATTCTAACCCTAGCATGCATGTAATGCTGACAGTGGGGTTTGTTTTTTATCAAATACTTGTGTTTTGACCTTTTTTATCAGTGATTTTGTTATGCCAAAAATACATGCTTGTGGAAAAAGACTATGCTCCTTAAATAATTTTAGTTAGTGAAAAAATCTGAGGGACTCGGTACCTTTCCAGAATTTCCCCCCTTTAACCTGCAAAGAGAGAGAGTCCCAGAGATGTGATAGTTCCAGGAATTTCTTTATTAAAATATATATATACATATATTTAAGATATATATATATATCTTACATATATATCTTAAGGACTATTAGTCTTTAAAACAAGGGTTGCATGAGTTCTACGAAGGAGGTAGGAAAAGTACTGAGATATAACACCTGACTTGACTTCATAAGCAGAGCCAGTGACCGCACTGAGGAAAGTGGAGAATCATTAACCTCTCAGTGCAAGCTCAGAGAGCAGCCAGCCAGGGAAGGCCCAAATGGACACTGACCTCCCAGACAGAGCATGGCTGTTTACAGCAGGATGTGGTTGGGGTATCTCTGGCATTATTAAAAGTAACTGATAGGAAGGTGGACCTTCAACACCCAGGAGATAGGGAGGGACCATGTCAGTTTGGGAGTCTCATATGTCACCAGTCAGCTTCCAAGAAAGAATAAATGACACTAGTAAATTCAAAATGCCAAGTCTGCCCTTGGTCTCCTGTCCCTCCTCAGGGTTGCCACCCTGGGGCCCAGTGTTTATAGGATAGCCAGCAGTGGCCGCATCCAGCAAGGTAGAACCACCAGCTGAAAAGAGGAGATCAAAGGGACAAATGGAAATGGCTTATTACAAGCCATAGGTCTCAGATAGCAGACAAACAGAGCTTTGGCATGGAGGTCTCTGGGCTGCAGTCAGGGAAAAGGGGAGCCGAGAGTCTGAGCTCCCGGAAACAAGTGGTTTGTTGAACTCTCTCAAGTTGAATGTTTCCAAAGCTCAAAGCTCAGCTCTAGGAAGGTGTCCACTTCCAAGGGTCTTTCTTTGTCCCTCAAAGCATCTCTGTGCCTGTCAACTTTTGCATCGCCTTGTGCTTCAGCATTCAGTGGGCTGGGAGGCTCCTCTGTGGCGTCTCTGGTTAGCTGTGCATGAGAGCCAAAGGAGGATTTTGGAATCACTGTTACTTTCTTCCAAACTCTTAGACTGCCTAGAATGCCAGTGGCTTTTATTTAGGAAATAGTCCCGCGCCACCCCCCCCAAAAAAAAAAAGTTCCATGATGAAACCTCAGCTTGAAACTGTAATAAAATGAAAATTACCTTCGACAACATGCCAAGGAACCAAGGAGGAAAACTGTTTTTTCCCCTTCTTGCTGCAAGGGTTTCATTACCCTCCAAATACAGTGTTTTAGGTGTGGAGACTGCATTTTCAGTTCAGGATTCAGAGCCACTAAACAGACTTTTTGTCTGCACTGGTGGTTCTGTCCTCGGTGCTCGGAGCTGTCCCAGTTTCAGCTTCAACTGGGAGTCCCATGGTGTGAGGATGTAACTATGCAACCTGGTATTTGACCAGCCTGCCAAGCCGAACCCTCCTTCCTCGATGGGCGTGTCACAAGATCTCCAGGATCTTGAGATTCGTGTGGAACAGGATGGCCGTCCCGGATGGCTGCACCTCTCTAAGCAGTGCATTCAGAAACTCAGGCCTGACCCGGAGGGGAGGGTTAATCTAGGTCAGAGATGGGATCCCAGCCAGCAGATGGAATGAGATGGGGGCGCAGAGGGGACCTTTACCTGGTTATTCCCAAACTGGTTATTTGATGGGCACAACGCCTGCTGTGATATACAGGCGAGATGGAGCTGACATAGGAAGAGATTTCTCTGCTCACTTTCCTTTCCAAGCCTGTAGCAGGCAAAAGAATATCCTCTACTCAGAGATGTCCGTGGACTAATCATGCAAAGCTGTGTATGTGCCTCGCTATATAACCTGGAGGAGTTAAGGTTGCCTGTCAGCTGACAGTCAAGCTAGGGCGTTTATCCTGGATCAGCCAAGTGAACCTGTGTAATCACAAGGCCCCTAAGAGTGGAAGGAGGCAGGAGAAGGCAGAGTGATGCTGAGTGAGAAGGACTCAGTCTGCTCGTGGAGGGTTTGAAGATGAAGGGAGGGGCCACAGCGGAGGAATGTGGTGTCCTCTATAAAGGAGGAAAGGCACGAGGACAGCAGCACTTGTCGATGCTCCAGAAATGGACGTGACTCTGGAAACACCTGTGGTTTTGCCGGTGAGCCCCACTTCAGACTTCTGATGCACAGTGCTCTGAGGTGCATTGCATTTGTTACCCACCGCAGTCATTTGAAAGTTTTCCCTCCAGGGCCGGGATAACCATTGTGTGGTCCCTGAGTTTCTCTGTCTGGAGATAAGGGGTCTCTGAGGCTGAGCTGCGGTTGAAGAAGCCCCTTTTCCTGCCACTGCTCTTGCCTCCCCGGCACTGTCTCCCCGCTATGTCTGCCAGCTTGTTGCTGCCTGGTCCCCCCACTGGAACCCAGCAGAGCAAGCTTTTCTCTTCACCTGACTTCTCCCAACTGTGGTGTCTTTGTTTCTCCTACTTGGGTCAGTCAGCTGAGAGAGATCTTGCTCTTTCTTTTTCTCTGCCCTCTGTCCCACCCCACTTCCCCGAGCCTTTCCCTTCGCCTCTCATTCTCCTTTCCTTCTCCTTCTCTCTGCCTGACAACTGCCTGTTACGCCCACCTCCCCTGAGTATTTTCTTCATCCTGCATTCCCGGGTCACACCCATTTTCCAGGGAGGAGCAGATGCCTCTGGCCCGGTACCCAGTATCAGGGTCTTCCTGGTGCTCCCTTCTCATCCTTTTCCCCTTTCTTCTCCTGCTTGTGGATAGTAGAGGAAACAAAGTTGGAGAGAATGAAAGTCACTTTCATTTTAAAGCTCATAAAAAAAGCCTTAGAGGCAAATTTCTATTTCCGTGGTAACAGGGTAATAATTACTGTGGTCTTTCCCAGGGGCCTTTTTTCCTGCTGGTACCACCGGCTTCCTTTTTAAATAAGAACTGCTGCTTTTGTGGGGTGGGTGGGCAGGGGCCACCTGTGCTGAACGGGGTGGCGCTGACAGGAAGCAAACCATCTGTACCTTAAGCCACAAAGGAATTCTCCCAGGGGCTGTATAGAGGGGAGAAGGGCTAGTCGGTGGATATCATTTCACAGGGGCTGCTCACTTAAAAAGGCAGTGTCCTGGCCCCAGGAGTGTCTTCCTGCCTGATGCTGCCTGAGATCTGATTTTGTTGCCAGTTACACCATGGTAGAGGCACAGCCGAGGGCAATGGGCACAATCACTTCCCCAAAGTGCACTTTTCAAAGCTGCTGCCTTCTCAGCAATTGTTTAAAGGAAATTTGTAGACTTGATGGCAGTTCAAAGTCTGGGTGAGCTGCTTTCTGGCAACTGGAAAGTAAGGATAAGAGTCAAAAAGAAAAGCTAACATGGGTACCTATTTTTGTGCTTATTCCCCCAGTGATAGGCCCCAAGTCATAATCTGACCACACTTGTGCCCTGAACTGAAAACAGCAATTTAAGCTGGACACCTGGACGAGGCCTTGCCTCTCAGTCAGGGAAGGACAGGGCTACTGTGTGACAAACAGCTGCAGACCCAGCTTCGTTGTCTGGCCGTTGCAGATGTGAGGCTGTGCCTCCCTCTCAGAGACTGGTGCCAGCGGGACCACCCCTGAGGGCACTGACAGCCCCCCTAGCAGAGAGTGGGATGAGCCATGCACAGTCTCCTAAAGGCCCCACATGGAGATGGCCCACCTAACTTGACATGCACTTGGCCTTAGCCAAAGGAAGTCACGTGGCTGCAGGTAAATTCAGAGGTGAAGAGAAGTGCTTGCATTTGCACCGCATACCTGTGTGCAGAACAGAAAATGCACAAGGCACTGTACAGTGACCGTCATTTTTGTATTACAGCCAAATGATGTGTCGTTAGACCCGTGCCTACCCCTGCCCATCACTTGCCCAGCTCGTACCGTGCAGCTCACCACTTACTGTACACCTGGCGGCATCCGCCCAGCCTGACTCACCCTGACTCACAGGCTCTGCTAACTGGAGAGCAGTCACGTAGACGAGGAGCATGACCGATTTTAAGCAATACGTTGGCTCATCTGTATTTCACCTAAATATCGGGACTAAGTTTTGATGTGGCAGTTTAGAGAAAATGCTGGTGATCGCTGAATATTTACACAGCACCTACTGCGCCCCAGACCCCGAGGTCCAGACATGAAGGGAGTCGTCCCCGCTCCCTGCTCGCACAAGCCGAAGTCAGGTACAGGGAGAGAAACCCAAGCAGGCCTGCGCAACTGGGGCTGCGGGAGGGCGCTGCAGAGTTTCAGTGGGTGCAGGAAGGAGCATCCCTGGGAGCTAAATGCCACCCTCTGTGGCGAACTTGGTGTTATCCTAACAAAATGCAGGAGTTTCTTTTCCTGTTGATGAAGATACCACCTGGGACTTCTAGGGGGAAGTCAATGCCTGGCCTCAAAGCGTCAAAACCCAGGTTGACTGTTACGTCAGGGGCAAATACAACTGGTGATTTCACCTTGAAGCCAGTGTTCGTTTACCATTCTGAACATTCTGAACATCCGAAAGCTAAACCCGTTCTGCCTGTGCTCTATAAATGGAACAACAAAGGTGGGTGATAGCACCTCTGTTTGCAACTTGGTTTAATGATTTTTGGGTCCTTTAGAAACATTAGCCAAGTGTCAAAATAGGCCTGCTTATCTCATCATCTGTTTAGGGTTTTGTTTTTGTTGCCCTTAATACCATTGCCACTTGCAGAGAACACCCCAGTCAGGATTTCTGTTGCTAAAATGTAACCTCTGGCTGAAGTCTGTGCAGTGTATGGATGGATGGCATCCTGTACCCTGCCCTATGCAGAAGTGTCCCTGGCGATGGAGTGACCTTTGGTTTGTCATGCAGGCCAGATGTGACAGCCTAGAGTTTTATCCAGGGTTACCTTGCATGTGAATGTGTTTCCCTGAGGCTGCCTTTCCTCAGCCTGCTTGTGTCAGATGGCAGCAGCTTACAAAGTGAGGCTGGGTGAAGGACCCTTCAGCAACATCCAGACAGCCCCTCACTTTGCCAGTGAGGAATTGGACATCCGGTAGCTGTTTCTGGTGGCCAGTGACCACTCAGCCCCACAGGCCTTGGCGAGCAAGGCCATCGCAGTGTCAGTTTGGGAAATAAGAACACCAAAATAACTCTGATGAATACACCCATTTTTGGTCATACATGCAGCCCATGCAAAAAAAGAAGGCTTACACTGGGAGCTGGGGGCCTCATCCTAGAGCCGACGCTGATACCACTGATCGTTTGCCATGTTGCTTCCCCTCCAGTTTCTCCATCTGTGTGGTCCTACTGATTGATCCTAAGGTCTTGGAATGGCTGTGAATCAGTGTTCTTGTAAGCACTGGGGTTCTCTACCAAGCATCAGGGGGTGTGTGCAGACCCAGGAAGCCGAGGGGCCCAGTCTTCTGCTCATAGCAGACCATTGCCAGAGAAAAGAAAGGCTCACAGCCTCCATCCTCCCTGCATTTCACAGTTCAGCTGCCCACTTGGAGGAGGGTGAGAGAGGCGGGCGGCCGTTGCTGCTCAGGAGAAAGCCCAGGGCGGAGGGACCAGAGGACCATCTTCCAATGGTGGCCATATAGCGCAGCAAGAGGATGAGACCAGCGGGCCTTGTGCCTTTCTGACACTTTGGAGAAAATCATACATTACAGTGGGGCTTGCTCTAACTTGGAACTTCGCCAAAATTATACTATGAGTTGAAGCTTATAGAATTCTAGTCTTATTTTCACTGAGATAAAATTCCACATAAAGGATAAGCAGTGAATTATATTTGTTTTGCTGGATGTTCTGACTTTGGACTTAATTGGACTTGGAGGTTATGGTCTTTGTTCTCTAAATCAACACACAGTGGCGGCGCCTGTCCAGAGAGGGCAGGATGCTTTGGGAATGAGCAGTGCTGGGAGACTGGGAGGGGTGCCCCTATGCTGGGATTGTTCATCCATTTGGCAGGTTTTGCATGGTGCATCCCAGTCCCTGGGGGCAAAACAGTAGCGAGTGAATTTTGCATATAAGGGAACTGAGGCTCCATAAGGGACATTCCTTCCCCAAAGTCACACTGCCGCAAGGAGCAAAGTGAAGATTTGTGCTTGGGTCTTCCAAAAAGGTGCTTGCCGCCCTTCTTGTTCAAAGACTTGGTTGCAGTCCCACTAGTATGTGACCCTCACTTGGAGCTACATGAAGTCATTGGTGAGCATCTCCTGGTTCTCAGCTCCAAATGAGGTGCTTGCAAAGGTGATGGCAGCTGGGGCACGAACCTCTGAGAGTCTTGGGTCCAGGAAACAGTTTCCCATTTGAGACATTCAGTGAAAGGAAAACCCAAGATGCAGCTTAGGCTCAGCCATAGCTGAGGGAAATCTAGGCCTTACTTATGAGAGTTTTAGGGATGTTGGAAGCTGCGAATGAAATGCTTTCCTCCTAAGAACATTTAATTCCTTCAATGCCAGAACCTCCAGCAAAGACGTCAGTGTTGCCTTTGTCATACTGATCACACTGGTGATGGCTCTGCCTTCCCTCATCCTCTCTGGGAGTGGCCCCAGCTCTAGACCCCTGTGGCTTTTTTGTGTCCCAGCAACACAAGAAGAAGGGCCGGCTTTGTCTGCTCCAGCTGTAACCTCGCTCTCCCTCATCCTCTGTGCACTTTGATTTATCCCCTTCATTAATCGTGGTGCTCAGTACTGTAAAATTGCTTGAAATGAGATCTGAAGAGAGACTCTGACATTTTGAGAGATGTTGTGAGATTGTGTGGAGGAGATTAAATGGGGACTGAGGGAAATGAGGTGGTTGCATGGCTTGGTGAGCTCAAACCCCCCTACCGAAGGGTCTGTCTTTGCCTCTCTCTGTAGCTTACCCTGAGATTTGGGAGAGAGATGCACAAACCCCTATGGTTCCCCCAGTGGCAAAATAAGACTTAAAAAACCGATCCTCCCCAGCTGCTTTGGGCTGTCTAGAAATGGACTGTGGATAACCCAGGGGTATGTGGTAGTAGAAGCCCGAGAGGAGCAACACAGAGCATGATGGTTCTGGTATGCACCTGCCGTGCTGCCTTTTAGAGGGTGCACAGGCAAGGGTCACTTGGGTACCCACAATCAGTCACTGGGTACTATGTAGGAGGTGAGACTGGCTCTTCAGTATGCTCTGCCATGTGCTATGGGAGTTTCTGTGAGAGAAGGTCCATGTTTTGGTGGTCAGTGTGGAAGCAACTCATGAGAGCTGTGGGTGTACCAGAGATGAGGCCCCTAAGGGAGGCTGCCTTCACTTCACAGAACTCTTGGCATTTGGAACTCCTGGGCTCCCAGCTTGGGGTTCATGGTCAATAACTCTGATTTATTGAGCGCCTACTGTGCTCCAGGTACCCTTCTGTGCTTTGCATATGTGCCTTGATGACCCAACAAGGCAGAAAGTTTACCTATTTCTCACATGAGGAATCCTGGGACCAGTGAATCTAAATGACTTGAGTGAGTAGCAGAGATCCAGTTCCAACCTCAGCCTACTTGACTCCAAAGCCAGTGTTCTCTCCAGTACATCATGCGGCCCAGCTCATAAAAGGGGAGTATTCCAGCGCTCTCTGGTATTATTTAGCATGCCTTTGGAATTGCCTGCTCCTAGGTGTGGTGTCCCCAGTAGTCTAGGGCTAGAATAATATCTTACTCTTCTCAGCCTTCCCAGGCTTTGCACACAGTCTGGCCTATACATTGGTAGGTGTTTGCTATATATTACCCTAAGTTTTCCTAAGAATGATGGTTTACAGCTACTGATGCCTCATTGCCATTGGCTGCTAACCTGTTCTGATTGGTTACTGCTCTGTTCTGATTGGTCAGTGCTCTGTCTGACTGGTCACCTCTGTTCTGATTGGTCAGTGCTCTAGCTCACTGGTCACATCTATGTTCTGATTGGTCAGTGTTCTGGCTGACTGGTCATCTCTCTGTTCTGATTGGTTAGTGCTCTGTTCTAACTGGTCACTACTCTGTTCTGTTTGGTTGGTATCCTGCTCTGGTGGTTTGGTGACCGCATCACATCCATTTTAAATATTTCTCACTTCACACTTACCAAAAAAAAAAAAAAAAAAGGGTCTTACTTCAGTTGTGTGTCATTCACTCATTCATGATACATGTAATAAGTACCCTGTCATGTCACCACAGAACCTGAGTTGGGCAACACGGTGTCCTGGAGAGAACGTTGGCTTTGGAGTCAGATAGGCCAAGGTGGGAGTTGGAGCTCTGCCACTCAGTCTGTATGCCCCTGAGCAAGTCACTCAGATTCACTGGACCCAGCATTCGTCCTGTGGGAAGTGGGGAGAGCTTCATCTTGTGGGTCTTCAAAGCACATGACAAGGTAGTGTTATCCTAAGAATGATTAATAATGTTACTGGATATTAACTTCTCTCTCCTTTTTTGGCCAGTCTTTTGGCAAGTCTTAGACACAGTTCTTCGAAAAGGTCTCTTAAATCTTCACATGGTGTATCTTCACCCAGCGTCCATTGTGATCTTACCACACACATCAGGTCCCTTCTGGTCCTGCCTAAAGCTTTACCTCAGTGGACTTCCACCGCACATAGAGTAAGCTCCAGACTCCTTACCATGGTCCCCAAGGTAGCACATCTTGTCACTTCTGCCCGCTGCTGTGGCTCACTTCATCCCACTCCCCCTTTAGACATATGTCTTCTTCGAGGGCCTTGAACTTGCCAAACCCTGTCTCCCTTCAGAAGCTTTGTGCATTCTATTCCATCTGCCTGGAATATGCTTCTCACCCCTCCCCTTTCCTCTTTACAAGGCTGATTCATTCTCTTCCAGCTCAGGTCCAGTATCACCTCCCAGGGAAGCCATCCTTGACCATTCTAACGAAGGTCTCAGCTGTAAGTGCCTTTTAGAGAATTCAGTTTCACATCCCTATTTGCATTTGTTTATTTTGTTTGTTATGTCTTCCCACCAGAATAGAAATATCAACAAAACAGAAATTAAGTCAGTTCTGTTCACAGATGAATTTCCTTCCCAGCACAGTACCTCAGACGTGTAGCACAGCTCGGAGGGAGTTCAAGATGTATACTATGAATGAGTGAATGATGCAGAACTGAAATGAGAACTATTTAAAATGGAGTTGATGCAGGCATCAACCAATCAGAATGGAGCAGTGGCCAGTCAGAACAGGGAACCAGCCAATGAGAATGGGGCATCAGTAGCCATTAAAAGAAACCTCGTAACTGATACAGAGCAACCCTGGTGCTATGGCTCATAGTGAACCATCAAACTCAGTCCTCAAACTAACCATGGCCTCAACCTGCCCTCTATTAACAAAATGGGTTTGTTAGTACCCAAGAGCCTGTCCCGTGAAGAATTGAATATTTAAACCTGCCCACTACCCCTTTTGGGCAAATGATTTCAAACCCTGGCAGGTTGAGACTTCAGACTTGCTGCTTCGCAGCTCCATGACAGGGGCAGTTAACTTGGCCATCCCGAGCCCCTGGATTCACCTCACCTGTAAAATAGACATACTGAGCCCACCTCATAGGGCTGCTGTGAAGATTAAGCGAGAGTAATGCAGGGGTGACATTAGCACAGCGCCTGCACCCAAGAAACACCCGCAGTCGATGGCAGGAAATTTTATTTGGTGAAGGATTAGAATGCCGATGCACGGGTGAATAAAATGAACCCAGAAACGGTAAAGTGCCTTATCTGGGGAGCAAGGATGTAAACAGGTCTTCTCAGCCCCAGCGTTGTGGCCACTGGCCCGCACAGTCTCCTACTGTCCATCACTTCTCTTGTAATTCTGCTTTGAGGAGAGACATGTCTCACTCAGCTCTTGTCCCCCAACTTCGCCTGTCCTGGGGGAACTCTAGTAGGAGAAAAAAAGCACACCCCAGAGGGCAACTGGCAAACACCAAAGGAGTCGCCACTCGCCACATCCCGGCAGGAGGTCCTGCTCTCTGGAACCCTTAGACTAACCGCCACGTAACAACATCAGAGGTGCAAACTTGTTAAAATCCCCAGCAAAAAGTCTTGAAACAGAACTTGAAAGGGTTTATGACCCTGTGGATTTGAACTTCTCTCTGAGCCAAGCTGTAATTCCAGCTCTGCTTTTGCAAGTAAAGATCAGAGCCATAATTTGAGGAGGGCCCCAGAATGCACTGATTATGTTTCAGAACACAAGCTGTGGGGCGAAGCTGCTGTGGGAGGACCTGGGAGACTGACCAGGGAGCGGGGATGGGCTGGAGGGCAGAGGGGAGGGAAGCAGGGTGTCTAACTCAGGCAATTAAATGTCTTTACTTCTCTATTTAAACAAAAACCCTGAGGAAGTTTCCCAGAAGGCTGTGTTCTTAATGATCTGGAATAAAGGGAGCCAAGCCAAAAGCTTGTGGAGCTAATGGGGGCCCTGGCCTTGAATGTCCCTGCAGGGAGTGTGCAGGGCAGTGCCTCTGGCCACAAGCAGCACTTGTCATGCTAATGACACAGCCACTGGGGTGCCACTGAGGTCAGCTTCTAGATTTTAGATTTGAGTTCCAGTGTGGAAAGCTGGGGCTTTTTCTGTCTGTTCCTGTCCACCGCTTTATTGGCATGTCTGCTGGATCTGTGGTTACTCGCTGGTGTAGTCCCTCTGCTCTCACTGACTGTCTCTGTCCTGTTCCTCCACAGTCCTCCCCTGCACAGCTACAGTCTTCTCTCCCCTATGCAGAGCTGTCCATGACATCACTGACCTACTTAAAATCCTTGTGACCCCACATCACTATTAAGTCTAAACCTCCGAAGAGACCCACATCCTTGGTCCCTTCTGGCACATCTAACGCTTGGCAGTCTCCAGCATGCCCCATGGAGTTCTGTGTCCCTGTGCCCTTGCCCATGAAATGCCCTCTGCTAGGAATGTCTTCTCCTGACCCTCCTTTGCCAGGCCAACATAGCCCACTTTCAGCATTCGGTCTGACGTCATCACACTAGGCACCTCAGACACAGTAAGCACCCTTCCTTTGTGCTCCCAAAGAACCTCAAGCAATCCTTTATTTTCTTCCATCACTATCCCTTATAGTTCTTCACTTTAACTTAATAGCAAATCTCCTTCCCCACCCCTCCCTCCACCATGCGACCCCTTAAGGCAGGGATTGTCTCATTTACCATTGGGCTTCTGGAACCTAACAATACAGCATCTGGCACATAGTAGGTACTTGTTCACTACCTGCTGAACTTTGCACTCCAGTGTTACCTGAGTGAGGGGTATCTCCCCAGCAGCAGAGCTTGAGTTTTTCACAATGAATGAGGTTGTTTGTCTCACTCACAGTACTGGCTCAATCCTTAGCAGGGTAGGTAGCACATAGTAGGTCTTCAGTTACGATCAGATGCAAGCCTGGGATGACTTGGGGACATACTGTGTCTTGGGTGCTGCCAGCATGAAAAACACAGGGATCCTTCTTCAGACACCAGTGTCCTCTCCATTGTCTCAAACACCAGGAGAGGAGGCCCTGAGAGAAAGGGCATATAGTCAGGGCTCTGGCGATGCTTTCCCATTCAGAGGTTGAAGCAAGGGCCCCATAGCACAGGGTAGATGGGGAAGGATCCCCTAAAGGAGGGGACTTACGGGGATCTTGGAAAACAAGTGGGATTGAGAGTGGTCAGGAGAAAGAGTGGTCAGGTTTGGCAGGAAGGATAATGGGATGGAGGAAAAGAAAGCCTGATGTTTTTTCTCTGGGAAAGGACACCCCATCTCTGAAGGCTGATCTCATGTTTTCCAGCATGGAAGATGCTTTACTCTGACACTTAACACCTCACCTGAGCCACCCCTCACTTCAGAAATCCCATCCCCAGCTCCAGGCTGCGTCAGAGGTCATCCCTCTGTCCTTTTAGTGAAGCCTTCTGAAAACAGACACTGATAGACTGAGGCAAATAGCTGACTTATTTGTAGATGCCCCCGGGGCTCATAGTATAGAACTGGCCACCTCCTAATGATTAAACACTACACAAACACCCAGTGACCAAGGTGTCCCACCATAAATGGATTGTAAATCAGAGGGGGCAGCAGCCAGTCCACCAATGAGGAGGGAAGGAGGCTGAAAAAATGCTTTCTGCCCTAAGTCAAGTCCTCCCACAGCTCAGAGAACAGACCAGACCTTCACTGTATCTGAGAGAGGGGGTCTGGGAGGAGAGAGGTAGGATTCTGAGAGTGGAAAAAACAAGTCTGTCCTCCCCTCTCCTGTGCTGAGTGCTCCATGCTGTGCATTAGTCTCCATCATAACCCTATCACGAATGGGGAACTGAACTAGTAATTAGTGGGGTTGGATTTAAATGAGTCTGAAATGATGTTCCATTTCAGCTGCATACCCATCTGTGAGGGTCATCATCACTCTCAGGTTAGAAGACGCAGCTGACTCAGAGAGGCTAGGTCACTTGCCTGGAATCACACAGCAAGCAGGACTAGAACCCAGGTCCTCTGACCCTCCAACACAAGCTCTCCCATCGTCTCAAATGGCTCCTAGAGATGAAGAGACTCAAAGCACCAGGTGGCACAGTGCCTCTCCTACTTTACACAATGCCTCTGTACCCACTTTACCTCCCCACCCCCATTTCTAGGTTAACTCCACTTGAATCCAAGGAGTAAAAAAACCTACTTGCTTCTGCCTGTACTTTCCAGTAAGGAGACAGCTGGGCCCTGCTGACGGGAAAGCTGAGGCGAGTCACACCCACCTGCTGCTTGCACTGTCCAGGTGGTGTGGGTGGCCCAGACAGGAGCTGCAGATGTGAAGCAGACACTCACCGGCCTCTGCCATGAAGGATGAGAACAAAGCTCAGTTGCCACCAGCTGTTTTGAGTGATTAGGGTCCACTGCTTTTGTTCCTCAGTGGGGGGAGGGAAGGAAAACCATTCCATTTACTGCATTCTGGTTTTCTCATATAGAAGATGATATCACTTCGTGGAGTGACTTGTATCTGGTCAAGAAAATTTAGGAAAACATTTAGAACTCTATCTAATCTTGAGTGAGCCTCCAGCCCTGCATGTAAGTGAACCCCTAGAGTCCCTAAAAAGAGGCTCTCAACCACTAGGGTTCTTTGAATTCAGGCTGGAGACTGTTCTAGACTTTACAGAACCTCATGCAGGATTTCCAGCAATGGTTGTTACCACGCAGTCTGCATTCCCCCTAGAGCACCTGTTTCTGCTGTGTCGTGAAGGGTGAGCGTGCCAAAGCTACAACGTCCTCAAGATATGGAACCTGTATCTTCTTTTTTTTAAATATTGATTAATTTATGCATATAAGAGCTAGGGTACTGGCCAGAGTTGCAGGGGGTGAGAGGATTCACCAGAGAGAGATTGGAGAATAGAACAGGCAGATCTACTGAAGTACACCTGCTGTGGCAGCAGGTGAGGCAAGAGAGGTCTGCTGTGCCATGTGGGTCCCCTCCCTGGCCAGGGATCGAACTTGTGCTGCAGTGGCTGTGGATATTTCATAGTGCTGTGACTTAACCCCTTGTGCCACCAGGGAGGCCTGCCCATAACCTGTATCTCCTGTAAAAGGAACAGTTAAAGGCTTCTACTTTGAAGTTTGCTAAACCCCAAAGAATTTGAGCATTTGAGATGTGGGGCGCTGGGCAGAGGAACCCCATGGTTCTCCTGCAACCACTGAGGAAATCACCATGTGCTCGTGGATGGAATGTAGTGGCTCAAATGAACACTCAGTAGTTTTGCTATTCTGATCAGGTTACAGCTAATTTCAGAACCTCCTTCCACCAGAGACTCGGCCTTACTGTTCTCATAAATTCCCTCTCCCTGCCAGCACTTCAGTGTAAGCACTGAAGAAGGTAGTGCTGAAAGAAGATGGCATCTAAATCCCTTGGGTTACTTTTCAAGTTACAATATTAGTTTCCAACCCAGCCTGCACTGGCTGCAGCTCTTCTTCCAGATGCAAAGAGAGGACTTGTCATCCACCTGCTTTTTTGTCCTTTTGCGCTGCTTTTGGTACATGTCGAACCCAAGACAATATAATACTGTGGGTAAGAGCAGAGGCTCTGGAATAGCTTCTTACCCAAATCATGTGGCTGGGAAGCCAAATCACAACTCAGCCATTTACCAAACAACTTCAAGGACATAATGCAGATAATAAGAGGCCGTTCTTGGTGGCAAGGAAGCCCACCTGTGAGCATCCCAAACACGGAGAGTTGTCATTCAGAAGGAAGATTCTGCTCCAAGACAGGAAGAAGTGCAAGTGTCTCTTGATTCTTCCAGCAGACTCTGAGCTCTCTGAGAATAGAGAACCTCCCTGTCTTTACCTTTTAACAGTGAGGGGAATACGCAGTCATGTTCTAGAGCCTCAATAAATAGTTGAACGGTTCAACCCCAAGTGGTTCTGCTTATTTGAAATCATTCTTTAGAAGCAGAACAAGGAGTGATGATTCCTATCTGTTATGCAGGAGGTTTTCAGTAGGGAGAGGAGCACAAGAAAGGGGACCTGACATTTCTCAGCATGTCTTGTGTACCTGGGCTGAATCCTCTCAGGATGTTACCTCATTTCATCCTGCCCAACTCAGTCCTGCCAAATAGGTGGGAACTTTATTTTTCAGGTCGGGAAACTAGATGAGGTGCAGAGAGTAACCCTCTCCAGCCGTCTATCTGGAGACTCTGGCCGGGCAATAATAGCAGCAGCAACAGCAACTGCCAAGTATGTAGTGTGGCTGAGAGCCAGACACCTGGCCAGCACGTAGTCACTTAATCCTCGTGACCACCCAATGAGGTATCTTCACTCGAGGTTTAAAAAGGTGTCTGTCCATGGTTGCAAGTAGAACTGGGACTGTCTTCCAGAAAGTATTCAAAAGAGGTTTTATAGAATAAACCTTTAAAACAGAAGAATTAGTTTATGAAATAAAATGGCGGCACTTCCTTTCCTAGAAGTCTTGCTGCCATTAGGGTGTGTGGAAGGAATTTATCCTGGAGCTGGAGGGTCAGCGGGAGAGCGGGTGTGAGCGCCTTTGGGACTTAGCCTCGTCTCTGTTCGTTGGTCAGGTTGGCAGTCTTAGGGTCACGGAAGAAACTGACCTGCCCTTCTCGCCAGTGAAATGACATGTGGGGAAAGCTCTCAGTGTCTAAATTTAGCCAGCAGAGTGTATGCGTGCTATCCAGGAGATAGGCCTGACAGCTTGGCTGGAAAACAAAAAGCAGTCCCTGGAGAAATCCGTTCAACTCTGAAAGTAAGTCAGACTTGGTTTCTGTCTGTCTGCAGTAAGCATGGCGTGTGCAGACCGGGGGCCTGGTGGAGTGCTAGGGACCACCAGGCAGAGGTGCCATCTACCGGGCTTCAGCTGTGAACGTATTGCAGGGTCAGCCAGCATTAGGCTACCTGTCGACAACACCCAGCCCCACACCTGGGGTCCTTTGTTTACAGGGCTGTTTAGAATTTGTCCACAAATAGAAGAAGACCTTGAGCTTTGCAAAGCTTGTGCAAGTCTCATGAAGTGGGTCCGTGCGTGTCCTATATAGTGGAGCACAGGAACAGAATCTCAGCCGATGGATTTGCAGCTTATTCCAGTAGTCTGCTTTCTAGGACTAAGCCTCCTTAATTATTAGTCTTGAAATTTCCAATTTTCTTTCCTAGAGAATTTCACTTTCTCCTAAAATGTGCATGTGTGTCTCTTCTCTCTCCCCTTTATGCTCCTCTTCTCAGCTACCTCTTGAGGTCCAGTGCTGACAGCCAGCAGAGATTCAGGGATGCAGACAAGAGCAGGCTTGTGCTTGGCATCTTGGACTTGACCTGTAGGACTCTGCTCAGGCAGAGATAGAGAATCAGATGAAAATCATTCACACCCCGGTTCTGTCCACCAACGGACTGGAAAAGAAATTACCCAGAGTGGGAGATGACTAAATTTAGGCGTGTGTATTTCTCTTTCTGCTGCTTGTGCTTTGATCCACTTGGCAGCTGAAAGTTGAAATTCTTCAGATCTTTTCCCCTCCCTGGTTATTTTACTAGATAAACTGCTTGCACAGAACAGTGCGTGTGCCTGCACATGCTTAATTTCTCTGGCATCTGATAAATGTTTTCAAACAGGGTAACACTGGAAGCACTTTTCATTACCTGAAAGTGCTTGGGGTAAATAGAATGGATGCTTTTCCTTGACGGCCTATGCTGACGGTTTTTTCATAATGGATAAGATCATTCTAACTTCCCCTCTTATCCCATGCTTCCTGTTCAGCTATCTTTTCTGTTCCTTCCTGCCACATTTGCTGGCACTTGAGACTTCATGTCCTCATGCAGGTGTCTGTGAGACCTCCCTGGCTTTGAGGTGGGAATTTAGAGTTCTTTGTCTTGATGAGAGATGAGGAAAAGCAAAGTCAGGGTGGCGGTAGCTGATGATCTGAAAACTCACCTTGGATCTAACACTAAACTCCATGGCCTCAGACAATGTGCTTCCTCTCTGCCTGGGCTCATCCATAAAATGAATGGCCCCTAAGTTAGTTTTCAGATCCAAACTTCTTGAGTGACCTCAGTTCACCAGATTGCCAACCCTGAAAAATATTGGGGACTTGATTATTGAAGATGAATTGCATGCATAGAGCTGGGTGCTTGTTCAGTTCAGGGGTGTCTGAAGGATGACTCCTTCAGCAAATAGGCTGTGGGGTAGAGTAACTTGCAGATTTCTGTGGAGTAAACATGATTTTTAAAATGCTAAATTTATCAGAGAAATTAGTTAAAATGCAAGCAACAGAAGGAAATTTCTGAACTGGGAAACAGAGCTGGGATAATTTTTCTTTTGGTATGCCTGATTCTTACAACTTTTCCACCAGCTGCAAAATATGTCTGAGCTCCCTGATCTCCCTCAGGATAAAGCTCAAGCTCAATTACTGGGTTTTCTATGCGACCTGGCCCACATTATTTCCTACCCCTCCAACCATACGGAACTGCTTGCCATATCCTGAAGCTATTCTCTGCCCCCCATCTTTGTCATAACTTGGTGCTTATCTTTTAGGGTTCACCTCCCTGGGAGAGCTAAGGTGACCACACCTGAGAGAGAAATCCTATATTGTCAAAAAATTAACAAGGATGTAAAACAATAGTACTTCATTAAAAAATTTTTTTTAAATTAATGCCGTCTCCTCCAGGAAACCCTCCATAACCACCCTGCCCCATAGACCAGATTGGGTGACACTCCTATTTGCTTCCTTTATATCCTTCACTTTTCTTTATATATATTATATGATAAAGAAACATATTATAAATGTCTGCTACTCACCTGTCATCTATATGCTGAGAATTTTGTGAGCAAGGACTTGCTTTATCCCAGTTGGAACATCATTACCCAGGCCAAGCCACATAAGGTCACCAGTGAGACAGATTAGCTCCAGTTCATACGGCTCAGCATGTTCCTAGGGTCAGAATTCACTTCCAAGTCTGCCCATCACCAAACGCCATCTCTCTTCCACTCTGTAATAAGACTTTTCACCTTGACTTCATTGTCCTTCGCTGTGAAGACATTTTCTCTCTCAAGACACCTTCTGCGATCTCTTGAGAAGCAGTGGGGAAAAGTGGAATCAAAAAAGTGTCTTATTTGATTTAGAGTCTTATATACAAGATGGTCTTCCCATTGTAGTGCCAGGCAGGCACACAGCAGTTTTTCTGTGATCTGGGCAGAAGGGTAAAGGAGGCATCCTGGAACCCTCAGTAGCTTTTTTAGGGTTTTATTGATCTTTCTGCACAACTAGCCGTGCAGCAACCAGGTACACAGTAGGCAGGGGGTTGGGGGCCAGGAGGCTGGCAGGCCTCCTAACCCCTAGTGAATCTTGCTCTCTCTGGGCTCTCTGGCATTCTCTCTTGCCTCACTTCTGCTTCTCTGCTGCTGGCGTTCCTAGATAGGCCCAGCCTCTCAGACCAGGTATGCCCACTTGCACCCACTTGTGCCCTACTGTGCCTGCCCACACCCTATTCCAGGTGCCACCATCAGGCATGTGTGTAAAACCAATAGGGGTCTATCATTGATGCTAGGGTGGGAGGGTAGGAAAACCTCATAATTTCCATTTACCCTACACCACGTATGAGATTGAACACTGGCACTTGCCTTGCTTGGTTTCAACAGCTTGGGGTCCGCTGACCTAAACAGGGCTCCAGATCCGCAAACATCCTTCCTCCTCACAGTTTGCTGTGACCTTCCCATCCCAGAGGCACTTGTGAGATAGATACATCAGATACGGCTTTTCTTTTTTTCTTTCTGCAATGTGAATTGGAAATCCAAACATACCTTCTGCCCTTAGGATCCCAGCAGCTTTAAATGTCCTTGGGTTTTGTAGAAAGGGCCCAAAGTCTGTAATATATGTACAGCTGCTGCTCTTATCTGAATGCAGACATGCCTCTCATTACTGCTAATTGCAGTTCTACCACCGGGGGATCTGGGCTTCAACCTCCTAGTTCTTTCTATGGCTGGTAACCTATTTTACAGCATCGGCTACTTAGGATACATTACAGTATCTTCCAGGCAGCTGCTCTTTAGGTAAATTAATACCTGGGGGTCTTTTTCCTTCTCTAGGAAACGTTAAGTACTGTAGCAGGCTTTTATTTAAGACTGTGCAAGGCTTATTTCACCAGATTGCTATTTGGAAGTTCTAACAAAACACCTTTATGAATAGCGACTGTAATACCCTTAATCCGCTAGACTTCCTGACTTTTTAAGCTAAGTGAATTGCTCCAATGAAATCAGCCTCTGGGGCTCCACATGCTCTCTCCCCTGGCAGTCTTTGCATCTTCAGTACCAAGGTTCTGGGGTGCAAATTCTTTCTTGCTATAAGGCCACTAAACTAGAGAAGACCAGGAGACACCATGCACTTTTGAGAGGTTTCTGTGTCTCATTAAAGCTTCAGATTTTTTAAAAAGTGATTTTTTTTCCTTATCAAATAAAAAACATAAACTTCCTTTATTATGGAAAATAAAAAATACAGATAAGCAAATTGGAGGAGAAAAAGAAAAGATCATACTCATCTGACCCAGTAAGGCCATAGTGAGTACCTTCTTGCCTTCCAGACATTTTACTATTCTTGTCACCCTCTGTACATTTAATTTTTAAAAATGGCAAATGTTTCTTGAACACTTGCTAGAAACCAGGCACTGTATTCTAAGCTCTTTACAAGTACTGGTTCTTTCTCTCTTTTTTGTTTTTTACAATTTTTGTCAAAACATTTATTTTTTTCAAGAAAATAATTTTTACAATTTCTAGGAATAAGAATTTATTGTACAGATGATGTAAATTAGATGCACTTTGCTTGTGCAATGTGTCTGTAGCCAGACAGCTAGAAGAGGCAGAGCCAGGAAATGTGACTCCATCTATGCTCTATAGCTTCTTAATTTTCTGCTATGCTCTATAGCTTCTAAAAAACAAGTGTTTTATAATCTGATTTTGTAATTTTTTTAGATTTATTTTTATTTTTTTATGCATGGGAGAACTGGGATGCAGGCCAGAGGTGCAGGGGGTAAGAGGATTCACCAGAGACAGAGTGGGGAGCAGAACAGGCAGGTCAACTGAACACTGCTGAGGGGAGCAGCGAGCGAGACAGGAGAGGTCTGTTGCGCCATGTGGGTCAGCTCCCTGGCCAGCGGTCAAATTCATGTCACAGTGGCTGGTGATAGCTTGATAGTGCTGAGACTTAACCCCTTGCACCACTAGGAAGGCCCTGGTTTTGTAATGTTGGCACGACAATGAGTATCTTTTTTTTTTTTTTTTTTACAAGGATTTATCAGCATCGTATTTGTTAGCCACTCAGTATTCTATTCTATAGAGGAGCCACAAATGATCAATGGTTTTTCCTACTGGTAGATATTGGATAATTACTCCTGCTGTCCTTATAAACAACAGTGCAGAAACCATTCTTGCAGCTAAATGCATTCACACTGATGTGGGTTACAAATAAAGCCCATATTCTCTATCTTCCTTATAATTCTGACAGTTGTGTGTACAGAAGCAGTGCAGGAGAACATAGTCTCAAGTATGTTCTGGCTTCTGGGGATGGGACAGCCCTGAACCATTCAGGCTCTTCTGGTACCCATATACTCCATTGTTTAGATAGCACGTTTGGGAGAAGATTGGCTGAAGAATGGAGTTTCTGTCTAGGCCCAGATAGCTGTCCGCAGCTGAACCTACACATTTAGTGTCAGTTTACACTGTGCTCTAAATTGTATGAGAGTTTTTCTTTTTCTCTCTGAACTTGAGTGAAAGTCCAAAACTAGAAGCTATCGTGAAGCTGCCTACCCATGGAATCAGCACCCCCTGGAGAGAGGGAGGACAGAGATCCATAGAGAAAAGGTGGTTGTCAACAAAGTGACTTTGTGGTGATATGCAGAAAATTTTACTCACCATGCCAAGCACCAGGCTCAAGACAAAATTCAGAGGTGATTATGTTGGTTCTTAGCTCGGGCTCTTGCCTGGTGGGGGTGCGGGGTGGTGCTCACCAACAGTGGGGACATGGCCAACTTCTCCAACCCACCGCTTCTCAATTTCCTCATGTATATTGGGGATAGCACTGCTGCTTGAGCGTGTCCCACCATGTTGATAGAAACTTTTAAAAATCCTAAAAAGGATACTGATTTTACGTAGTGGACTTGTATCTAGACTTTGACTTCAGAATTTACTTACTATCTCGGTGACCTTGAGCAATTTATCTAGTCCCTTGGAGCTGTGGGTCGCCTGTAAGTTGGAGGTAATAAAATTCGTCTCACAGTGATATTATGAGTTTTGCTATCACTATTATTTGTTCCTGGCATGCATTTGGTTCTCATGACCCACAGGAAAATTTCTAAGCCCTTACTATGCACCAGTTGCCCTGTGGATTTCTCTTCTCTCATTCAAAACATTTTCCTCTTAGAGACTCACAGGCAAAAGAAAGGAGTTTAATTCTTAACCAGTCTGTAACTTTTCAGCTAACATCTCCACTAGGCAAATACCTAGAATGAATTAGGCTCTTTGCCAAACTAATTTTTTTTTTCTTTTTGAATTAAACATGATTGTGGGTTGAAAGACTGTGGAAGGTTTTGTGAACCTACTTTATAGTCCCTATAAACTCAGAAGGGAAACAATGAAATACCAAAGCAAAAGTCCAGAACAGGTTTTCTTACAAGAGGCTCATGGGGTTGTAGGCAGGACTCTGTGGGATGAGATATTTATAACATTTGATACAGCCCCAACGCCTAGAAAGTCTGCCGTAAATTCAAGGACTGTCTCCAGCTGGGGGACAGATGGAGCCAGAGTCAAATTCACAATGTAAATGAATTTTCTTTTGAGAAGAGATTTCAGTGGGAGAGCTGGGAGTGTGGACTTACAAACCCTCATACTAGAAGGGGTCTGAGAGAACCCCTGGGGTGTCAGTCTGCTCTATGACCAGGCAAGTAATCTGAGATCCACGATCAGGAAGTTGGCCAAAGCCAGCGCAGCAACCCACGTGGAATAAGAGCTTGGTTCTTCTGTCCTCCTGCTTTCTCCACTGCTGTGGGGGGGTGTCTGTATGGGGCAAAGCTATGCATCCTAGGGTCAGTGGGAGAACTTTGGGTGCATGAAGTAAACTAAGACCAGGGTCCCCAAACTGTGAGCTTAAACACAGTCTACTCAAGGATGCCCGTGTTGGGCATTTCTGTGTTTCCCCCTCAATTCCTGCCTTTCCCTGCTAATTTAGCTCCTTCCTGCCCACCTGCCCTGTCCATCATTATCTTTCCTGCAGTGGACATAGTCAATGATGTCCTGGCAGCTGGAGTCATGTTAGAAATAGCCAGAGAGTTGGGTCTCCCTGGTGGCTCAATGGGTTAAGCAATGCACTGTGAGGCAAAACACAGCCACTGTAGCATGAGTTCAATCCCTGCTGAAGGCCAGGGAGGGGACCCACATGGCACAGCAGACTTCTCCTGCCACCCACTGTTCCCCTCAGCTGTGTGTTTTGGTCAATCTACCTGTTCTGTCCCCACTCTGTCTCTGGTGAGTCTTCTTGCCCTGTCCCCACCCCGGTCTGTACCCTAGTTCTTGTATGCATAACTAAATAAATCTTTTAAAGAAAAGAAAAAGTCAAAGAATAACCTGGAAATATTTCATTCATTACCCATCTGTCTTAATAAATGGCCCACTGCAAAAAGAAATATTTAAACCCTCAGGATTCCCCTATGTACCTGTAAGACCATTTCAAGAAATCACCTGCTGAGAGCCAATGGTGTTATTTTAAAGCTCCTATAATTTTTGTAAGGGAGAAAATTGCTACATGAATTTGCCTCTTCAGATTCTTTTCCTTATACTTCCTTCTAAATAACCAAGTTCATTACCATGAACAAGGGCACAAGAAGGCCCAGCTCCAGATTGTTCCCTAGAATACCCGATGAACAAACTTTCCAATCTGCTTTCTCCTTCTGAATGGCCCTGGGAACAGAAATCCTTGTGGTTGCTCTTGTTAGCCAAGAGTGTTTGGGATGGTGTTTCATGGAAATACCTAGATTTTCCTATGTTAAAAAGCTACATGTGGGCACAAAATTTAAAATGCTCACCACATTGTCAACTCTTGGCTTGCGTGGCTCATCTGTACAGGCAGCAGGGCATAGAGGCTTTGGATTTTGTGGCCAATAACTTTCTCTCTCTCTCTGACTCTCAGTTTACTATTCTTTTCTTTCACGACACCCATCATGCATTGCAATTTGTTGCAATTACATATATTTGTTTTTACTTTGACTGACTGCTGACTCCCTCATGTAACAGACAGTAAGCACCATGAGGGTAGAGAGACCACCTCTCCTTTGCATACCATCATTTCCCCAGCATAATACCTGGCACATAAAAATCAACTCCTAGGCAATAGTTGAAAGATAACAGTCATTGGAAATATAGAAGGAACCCTTATATCATGGAATTTGGTAACAGGGTGTGTCTAAGTTGGAGCAAGCCCAAAGGTCTTAGAACACTTAAAAGTCTCTGTGATTACCCGTAGTGGCATTGGCAGATTCAGTGTCTTAGTGTCATCTGTCGGCATAGTGACCGGGAGGTGTTCACTCCTCTAACCAGTGCAGAGTCATGGAAACCAAACAGGAGTTGGCACTGAAGGTGCATACAGGCTTCAGTCTGGCCCTTCTAAGTTGTCTGACTATGAACAGATCCTCTAAATTCTCTGAGCTCCTGGTTGCTTTTCTGTAACATGAGGATAATAATACCTAGCAGAAGAGTTCTGAGCATTAAATGAGATGCAATTTATAGGCAGTAAAATCTATAAATCTGAATTTTGGTTAAAACCAACTCTGGCCTCTCATGCCCTTCCCTGGAGCTGCTGTCACTTGGGAGTTGGCAGAGTTCATTGGCACCCTATTAGAAAAGACATCTGTGATGTTGGATTGAGGATGGAAAGTTGAGACTTGTGATTTCAGGCTGAAGATACTGGCACCCCTGTCCGTGTTCTCCAGCCTTCCCCTGCCCGTGTTCTCCAGCCTTCCCCTGCCAAGGTTTTGCTAACAAGCCTCAGGTTTCAGATTCTGAATGGGAGGGGAGTAAATAAGGATACAGACTGGCTACTCTTCCTGATGAATAATGCCTTTTGTGTAGAGGTGGAGAAGTGTGTGTCCTTTTCTGTGTGAGTACCCACAAGTGTGGACTCCAAACAATACCAGGAATTAACCAACTGAAGGCAACAGAAAGGCAACTCCACAAGATAAAACTTTGAAGCCAAAATGCAGCTCCTCTGTCTTTATAATCCTGGAGGACAGTATCATCTCCTCACTGGGAAAATAGGACAGGACCTGCAATCTGTATAAATGCAAAGAAGCCAGGTGGGAACCAAGTGGAATCAGAGATTCTGAATAAGCACCCCAACAGAAAAGGGGGGGTTTCCTCACTTATCCTGTAGGTCCTTATCCTGAATCCCAGAAGAGAATAGAAAAAGTGGAAAAAGAAAGTGTAAATGTCACTGCCTATGATGTCTTTCCTGACTACTCTGTGCTAAGGAAGTGCTTCCGGTGTCTCTCATTCCCAGCACCCTGATTATTTCCTTTATCGCCTTCACAATCACATCCAGGATGGTTCTCCTCGCTTGTGTCCTTCCAGTTAATAGCCCCATCAAGATCAGGGCATTTTCTTTTACTTGCTCTTTATTTTTTTTAAAGATTTATTTATTTATGCATACAAGCACTGGGGTACAGGCCAGAGGTGTGGGGGGGGGTGAGAGGATTCACCACAGAGAGCGGGGAGCAGAACAGGTAGATCAACCGAAGTTGATCTGAGGGGAGCAGTGGGCACAGCAGGAAAGGTCTGCCACACCATGTGGGTCCCCTCCCTGGCCGGCAGCAGGGATTGAACTCATGCTGCAGTGGCTATGGTTTGCTTCACAGTGCGTTGCTTAACCCACTGCGCCACCAGAGAGGCCCTCTTTTACTTGCTCTTTCATTCCCACTGTCCAGTCTAGTGTCTAGTGAAGATTTAACACTTAAGTGGTTGTTTGTTGAATGTTGTTTATTGTTTACCCCAAAAGTTATATGATTTCTTACAATTTTTGTTAAAAAATTACACACTCATGGGGCCTCCCTGTGGTGCAAGGGATTAAGCACAGGTCTGTGAAGCATCCGCAGCCACTGTAGCATCAGTTCGATCCTCACCTAGGGAAATAACCCCCATGGCATAGCAGACCTGTCTCACCTGTTGCTCCCCTCAGCAGTGTATTTCAGTCAGTCTGCCTGTTCTTCTCCCCACTCTGTCTCTGGTGAATCCTCTTACCCCCTATACCTCTGGCCTGTACCCCAGCTGTTGTGTGTTCTTATATGCATAAATAAAAGCTTTTTTTAAAAAAATTATAAACTCTCTAGGGTTAACATCTATACCTTGAAGACTTTATTAAAAACCCCTAGTGTGTTTCCCCTTCCTACTGTCTGCTGTAAATCTCACTCAATGAAGTTCCAGAGCAGGCAGTGCTGTGCTCCCCAATTCATACATTTGCTTCTGATCACATATCTTCCCTGTCTTGTTCATCCATTCAGGGGAGCCTGCCTTTTATTCTCTCTGTGTCCTGTTATTAGCAAGCCAGATGAAAGTGACCCAAATGAGTCACTTGCAAACTAAAGAAACAGTCCTAGCAGTGAAAGTAGACTTTGTATGGAGCTCGTGCCATAAAACTCAGCAGCAGCTGCCTTGACCTGGAGTTTAGGGACAGGCTTCCAACAAATCCACTAAAATTGTGTATTAAAGGTCTGTCTACAGAGTTTACAGGGATACAGACCTTGAGTTTCTATCATATTCTCAAATGGATGTGTGACCTAATAAAAGATTAAGAATCACTGAGCTCAAGTCCTTGAAAGTGCCAGAATTTCCCAGGAAACTGTTCAAAACTTTCAGTTCCGTGTTTCCCAAAATTTGGTCCAGGACTAATTAGATCCCAAAAGGAGACCACTTAACATGAAAGTGGACCGCACTCCTGGCCTTAGGAGCTTACTGTTGTTTTGTTTTTTAAGAAAATACGACCCCCTCCTCACCCCCGAAGACAATCTGTTCACTATTAAGTATGACAAAGTACCATATAGTGGAAAATAATTGGGCCAGAGTCTTGGGGAAGACCATTTGATGACCCAAGGGGGTTCATATTTGAATGTGATAAAGGGGAGGGGGAGTGAAGCAAAGGAGGTGCGCCAGAGCCAGATTCCAAAGGGCCTCTTAGGCCAAGGAAACCAATTTGGATTTTGTTCTAAGTTTCCCAGAAAGCTTTTAAGGGTTTACGCAGGAAGGTAACTCCATCTGTGTGTATTTGAGAAAGATCACGGTCGCTGCTGTGTGGAGGATGGAGCCTAGCCAGGCGAGAAGGAAGTCTGAGTGATCAGGGAGATGGCTGTTGGAGGAGAGAGACGTCCGTGGCGCTGGGTATTGAGCAGGCCAAGGAGTATGGGTGAGGTATAGCTCAAAGGACTTATTAAATATATAATGGATTATGTGGTAGGCAAGAAGGAAGAGAGGAGTAAGGATGACTGCTGGGTAGTCATACATTATTGGTTGAGATGCGGAGGACTGTAGGGATGGGGGTGCAGACACCCTGGAAACTGGAAGCAAAGGTTATGGATTAGGTACATTGGATTTGAGATTTGTGTGCAAAGGGGTCCAGGATAGAGAAACTATCCTGAAGTTTCTATAGAAACTATAGAGAGGCTTCAGAGTTGTCTATCTAATATTTGAGGTATGGGTGAGATCATCTAGGAAGAGATTAGCTAGAGAAGAGAAGGAGACTGGGGACAGAACCCCGAGACCTGGAGAAGGGAGGACGGTGAGCAAAGGAGCCTGAGCAACACAGGATAATGGTGTGTAAATCCGAGACTCATTCAAGAAGGCAGAAATTGCCTGTCGCACTTCATGCTGCTGAAAACACAAGTAGGATGAGAACCGTTCCTTTTGGCAAGAATTAAACATCGATGTTCTTGAGAGAAACAAACCATCATTTCAGTGGAGTAGTAGCTACACCAAATGTTATCTTTCATAGCATGCAAAGAAGCTCCAAGTATATTTTGTTTTTATTTTCTCAGCCCTACCTAATTTTTATCTGTAGCTGCAAGAAATTCAGAGCATTTCATGTTAAAGATATGACTCCTTGAAGCACAGAAAGGGAACTAAAAGAACACTCTCCCCCCACACACACACCACCAAGTTCATTGTCATGTTCAATAAAGTTGCACTTGTGAAACCTGTGCATAATCAAAATAATATATTTGTGTTGCAGAAGATTTTTAAAAATATTTTTATTTATGCATACAAGAACTGGGGTACAGGCCAGAGGTGTGGGGGTTGAGAGGACTCACCAAAGACAGAGTGGGGAGTAGAACAAGCAGATCTACTGAAACACACTGCTGAGGGGAGCAGCGGGTGAGGCAGGAGAAGTCTGCTACACCATGTGGGTCACCGCCCTGGCTGGGGATGGAACTCGTGCTGCAGTGGCTGCGGACGCTTCATAGTGTGGTGCTTAACCCACTGCGCCACCAGGGAGGCCCCTGTGTTGTAGAAGATTTACATGAACTTTTGTTTACACTTTTACTCTTTTATTTTACCCTTTTATTTACCCCATTTACTCACCCTTGGGTGACATCCTCTCACAGAGTAAGCCAAGATGCTTACATTGCCAGGCCCTACTTAGGCACCCTCCTCTCTCCCTTTACCCTTTGTCCCTCGGACCTGACCTCTTTCTAGTCCCTTTTGGTTCACTGCTCACTCTGCTCCAGTCACCCTGGACTCTGGGTTCTTGGAATGAAAGTGCAAGTCGAATCCTATATGGGCACCTTTGCATGACTGTTTCCTGTCATGGAAGGCTCTCATCCCCAGATGTTTACATAACAAGCTCTTCACCTCTTTCTGGTCTGTAAGTAATCATCCCCTCAGCAGAGCTTGCCTACCCATCCTATGTAAAATTTCAGATAGCCCTCTGATGAATCACACCTTGTTGGCATTTGTCACTAACATACTGTGAAATTTACCTTTTGTCTCATTTGTTTCATAGCTCTATCACAAAGAGCTAAGTTCCAGTGAAGTAGGGACATTTTTGTCTAGTTTGTTGACCAGTATATCCTCAGTACTTGGAACAGTGCTTGGCACATAACAAGTGCTCAGTAAAATCAGTTAGTTGAATGACTGCAAAAACAAACGAACAGACATCCTTTATCTCGGTGGTTAACCAGAATTTTTAGATATTAAAAAATTAAGGAACTATAAAAAACTGGAATGTGTGCATGTGTATGTGTCCCATAGTCACCATCCCATTCCACCTCAATTTACTCAGAGGTCAGCCAGATTCTCAAACAAGTCATGTAAAGAAAAATTCTGTTCCAGGGGTAGTGGAGAAGGTAAGAGGAATGACTTAAAGCATCTTTGTGAGGCAGAGCCTGGGTCCATCCTGACTTTTGTTTCAGTAAATCTGGACTATAGTCTCGTCCCCAAACTCACCCTTCCCCCACCCTTGGCCTCTGCCCTCACTCCCCACTGCAGATGCTGGCAGCAGTTTTTCAAGATGGAGAGGACCCTAAGGGGTGAGATGTGAATGATTCACTTAAGTTGGGACTTGCTCAAGATTACAATCTCTGCTCCTAGACCTGGTGGCTTTTTAATTCACCTGGGAAGCTTCCCTAGACCCTCCTTCCTTTGCTGAGCTGACCTTTTAGTCTTCCCTCTTGGACAGTGGAAGAATGGTTCCTCTTTCCCCTTTGAAAGGCTTCTGTTTGCTGAGCAAACAATGACCACACAGGGACCCTGTTTGGGGCCAGTTATTGCTTCCTTCCCATCCCCCCCCCCACTTTACATGTATGCTCTCACGCCCTCTCTGTCTCTGTCTCTCTCTCTCTCTGTCTCTCTCTGTCTCTCTCTCTGTCTCTCTGTCTCTCTCTCTGTCTCTCTCTGTCTCTCTGTCTCTCTCTCTCTGTCTCTCTGTCTCTGTCTCTCTGTCTCTCTGTCTCTCTCTCTGTCTCTCTCTCTCTGTCTCTCTCTGTCTCTCTCTCTGTCTCTCTGTCTCTCTCTCTGTCTCTCTGTCTCTCTCTGTGTCTCTGTCTCTCTATCTCTCTCTGTCTCTCTCTCTCTCTCCTTCATCCTTCTGCAGAGGCAGGCCAAGCCAAGGAGAGCTTTTCAGCAGAGAAAGTCTTTGAAAGCTGCCAGGAGCCAACTGCTGGTTTTGGGAGAAGGGAGTAAGGGTTTTGGAGAACATCTTAATCCTTCATTTTGAAATAAAAGTTTGTGACTATAACATAATTTTGCTTTTGAATTCTCAATAGTAAAACAGTTGTTCATTGTTCACAGCATCTGTTTACATAGTTCCTTCTGAATTCCTTGATTACAGGTTTTAATAGGGATTAGTCAGTGCAACCCCTTCCCATCCCAGAACTGGGACGCTCTCTCACCCCACCTTCCCTCCCAGCCTCTGTACCATAATGTTTAAAGTCATCAGGCACACACTGCACTTCCCTTAAAAAAATTATAAGTAGCAAGAGGAATTAATGCATATTTTCATTGGCCCTGCATCAAAAGTGACATCACCGGAAATAAAGTCTGTCATTGTTAACTATCCAAATAGGTATCTTCTCCCCTTTGGCATCAGAACTTATCTCTGTGGGTTCATCTTTTTAATCAAATGCTTTGCATTCAATTGTTGCTGGAATGAGCTAAGCAATGTTGATGTCATTGATTTTTATGTCATTATTTTTGCCGAAAAGATTTACTCCAATGGCTTAGGGTAGCCCTTGAGGATTTAAAATAATTTTTCACACTTAGGTATTATTCAGTTTGTCCTGATAATCCAGACTCCCCTGGGAACATATCGAGGGCTCTTCTACTCGGTGCTGGGACATATCGAGGGCTCTTCTACTCTGTGCTTTACGGTAACACTTTCAGAGTTGGTGTTAGCTTTTGCTTTGCTGAAACTTTTCACAGCTGACTAGATGCTAACACTCAGGCCTGACCCCTACCTCTTTCAGCACTCTGGGGGTTAATTTTGTTGGTGGATCAGATTTCTTTCCTGGGCTGGGGAATGGCAATCTCCTGGTCTGTCCTTCAGTAGCAGAGTTGCTGGTGCCTGGGATTCCCTGGCCCGAGGTGGGCTGGCTTGGCTTGACCAGCTGACGGAGTTGCCATCCTGAGATTCATTCAGCTGCTTTGCGCGCGCATTCTCTAAGGACCAGCATGTAGTGAAATGCTCTGGCCGAGGAATCTTACAAGGTAGGATGATTTCATAAAATTCGTTGGGATCTGGGGCAGGACGAGGGGCTTGTATTGCCTTGTCAGTCCTTGATGGTACTGGAAAATCCTGGCAGAGATGCCAGAATCCCTGTGGGCTGTTTGAAGAGGGCATCACTGGCTGGGAAAGTCTGCATCTCTCTTCCTCCTGCTCCCATCTCCTTTCATGCAAACCTTGGGGGTTTTGCAGGAAGTCTGAGCATTTCCCAGATGTCCTTGTTCCACCTGGGTGTTTGAGTAATGTCTGTTTTCCAGACCATCTTATCAACTTAGGCTGCTGAAACTGAAAAACTGGGTGCCGCTCCCTCAGCTATTTCAGATCCTTATTCAAGGTTTTTGGGAGCCCTTTCAGCTTGGGTAGTTGAGACTGGAGTGAAGCAGTGAGGTCCTCACGCAGGACTGCTAGTGGTTCAGAGGCTTCTGATTAAAATGACTTGCAGTTGGAAGTTTTGTTTGGAACCTAAGAAGCCCACTGAACTTGTGGCTCTTTACTAATACTACAAAGTACTGGGTGGGTTTTTTTCTGGAAACTCTGCTCCAGGAGAGATGGCTTGGGAGATGTAAGCATGAGTACTTTTCTTGTTTATTAGAGCTGCAATGAAGCTGCCCCAAGAGGAGCATTTCTATTTTTAAGCCAGACAAGGGGAGGAGAAAACAATGTTCATTACCACCTACTACATGCCAAGCATCTAACCAGCGTTTTCTCATTTGCTTTTCTTTGCAAAGTCAGCAGTGTGATCAATTTTGAGGAGAGGTATTAAGAACTAAAGAAGAGTAACTTGCTCAAGGTCACCCAGCTCATAAGCAGCAAAACTGGGATCGGAACCCACGTGCCCTCAACTACTCTGCCTGCCTTGTTGGGCTTGCCAGATGACGGGGTTAGTTTTATCTCTTAGCTTCAGTGCGAATGAAGAGCACTTTTCTTTTTGGGGACCTCACCAGGGGGATGATACTCATCAGCATAGCCTACCTGAACTGCTCAGAAATTCTGCTTGTTTCTGAGAGGGAGCAGGCAGAATATCAAGAATCAGCCCTGCTTTCACAGCCAGGCTACCTAGAAGTTCTGTGGTCTCTTTAAGGCTGCTGGGCTGGTGGGTAGATCTCTGACTGGCTTTGTGCTTATACCTAGGGGATGGAGGGGGTAGGAGGAACCCAAGTACAAGTCAACACTGGTCATGTAGGTGGCCTTGGGGCTGGCCTTGAGCAGTTGGGACTGTGCCTTAGAGCTCTGGGCTGCCTCCCCAGAAGCTGTTATTTATGTAACCCTGGAGGGAGAAGTCCTACAGCCAGCATGCCAATGCTGACCCAAGCTGTTGGTACTGGCTGTTCTCTGTGTGCTGGGGGTGGCTGATAACCTAGGACTGAGCTGCTGTCCAGCTGCAAAGCTGAATTGGGGTATGTGTTTCTTCACCTGAATTCTTTTCCCTTCCCTTTTGTCCCAAAAGGGGTATCTGAAGGGCAAGCCTCTGAGAAACTGCTTTAAGGGGACAGCTGCCTTTGTCAGCTGACCTGAGGTGATTGCAGTAGTTTTGTGTGTTCAAGTTCCCAGACCCCTGCCATGTTTTGGAAGCCTGACAGGGAGGGGCTAGGGAGGAGCCTTCCACATCCCCTCACTTGCTCTAGACCTAATGTAGCCAGGCCGGTCCAGTGTCTGGAATTTATCCTCCCCGTTCTCCTTAACTGCTTAGGGATGTATTAAGAATAATTTTCTTAAATGCGCCCTGTATAGATAGTGGGACCTCTGTGTTCTTATGATGGCAGTGATCTATTTAAAAGTAGCTTTTCCTCTGCTCTTAAATTAATGTGGTCCAGAGAACCTGACTTTCAGAGGAGAGCAGATCTAGGCTCCAGCTCAGCTCTACCTCTTAGCTCTGACTCCTTTGGCAGGTCACCCAGCCACTGTCAGCCTCAGCTTCCACATCTACGAGGGGAACATTAATAACCCGTGCTTTTCAGGGAAATAGAGAAGGCTTGTGGGATATATGCAAGAGTATGTGTGGTATATAAAGTGTAGCAAGGTCCCTCCAGCCCACTGTTAAAACTTTTCACCTGTGTAGCTATGTGTTTGCTGTTATCTTCCTTAGCTGCAGTATGCCAGATTCCATTAACATGTGGGGTGCACGTACCTACTGATCATCAGAACAGTCTGAGTTGGTCGGTATCCTTGGCAAGAGCCAGCTGCCACCGGACCAGTGTCGGCAGCCCTGTCTGGAGGGGATTTGGAGGAGGGGGGCTTTGTGCAGCTGGGGTCAGCAGACACTGCGGTGCCTATTGTAACAATGGGGGTCTCACGCTTCCGGGCCAGAGCTCTGAGATTTCTAACCCAACCAAGCCCCTGGAGGAATTTCACGCTTACTCAGGGGACCACCTACTTGCTGGAGGGGTGAGTTACCAGTATGGGACAAAGGTGCTGTGGAGTGAAACTCAATCGCAGGGCATTCTGAGTGCTGCTAAATCCCCTTAAAGTCCCCTTTGGAGGTTCGTGTTTCCTTTCCTCCACCCCAGTGACTGGCCTTGCACCTGGCACTGTCTATAGACACTGCAGACCCCTGGACTGTCTGTTTATGCCAGCAACGAGGCATTCTTGCACTTTATCATCTGTTTTATAATGAGGGCCCCCATCTCCTCCTTTCAGTTGTGGCAGGCTCACTGGCTCCTGGACTGCAGCGGACACAAGCTGATTATCTCTTGTGTGCCCGGAGATCTGATATAGTCCCCACAAAATGCCTACAAGGACAATGTGTGTCCTTAGCACTTTAGCACACAGGAGGGAAGCTGGGTCTCCTGGAGGCACAGGCACTGATGAAGTACATGAGAGCCAGGATTCAGACACACATCTCTTGTACTCTAGTCTCCAGAGCTTGTGCTGCCTCCGTGAGGAACCTCCAGGGATAAGTGGTGCCCTGGTCACTGCCAGCTGACTGGAATCCCTGTCTACTCTGTCCTCGCTTTAAGTCCAGCTGAGATTCTGGGGCATTTGGGTGCAAAATGCTCCAGATCTACAAACCATGGCAGTTGATCCTAGAAGAGAAACTGAGCGTGGTGACTCTCTTGTGGTTGTATTCATGTAACTGTTAAACTTTTGCTGAAGAGAACCTGGAAGTCCTCTTGACGCACATGGTAGGTGTTCTTTCAACTGTGTCAAATGAACAGGTCCAGTGGCTGAAGGCGCTTGATCTGTTTGAATCCCAGTCTTAACATTGGCTGGTTGTATGATCTTTGAGCCCTTTTTCAAGCCTCAGTTGTCTCACCTCTAGACTGGGTATGGTATTTGTCTGTCTCATGGTACCTAGGAGAAAATATAGGTAACAGGACCTGACACATAAGTAAGCTGTCTATCTAGAGTATCATTATTTTTTTTCATTACAGTTGTGAGGATTAATTGGAAATAATGCAAGTAATATAATTGGCCTGGGGTCTGGCACAACTTTCAACTTCGAGTTGGCTGTGATTTCATTTTCATTCCCAGTTAGACAAAGGAACAAGTCTGCAGGAGTCCTGTTGCATTCTTTGAAGGTGGATTTTCTTAATAGGTTCCAGCGGGTGATTAGAGATGATGCTCTTGAGAAAGCCTCCTGGGAAGGAAATAGTTAACATACCTGTCTGGTGGGAAATGTAGTAGCCAACCCCTTTTCCTTCCCCAGGGGTTACTACTAAGCCTGCAGTTGGGCTTGCTCGCTCATCCACACCAAAGGATCTCATTCTGCTTGGGCCCTGAGATTTCACAGAAACAATTGCATTGAACAATAGCCAGAAAACAAGTTCCACCAGTCTGGGCTTTTGCAACTGAACACAGCTGTCTGGTGGGGGCACAGCACTGTATCAGTGGGGTCTGCTGTGATTCTGGAGCAGAACTGGAAAAGTGGGCAGGTAAGACTGGATACAGCCCTTGTGGCTCGGCTGCCAGAGTTCAACACACCAGGAAGAGAGGCAGAAAGAGGGGCAGGGGCTGGTTCAGACTCTTTCTGAATTTGCTGAGGGCTTGTTAGAAGTAGACCAAGGCTTTGGGCTTGAGGAATGTAGGTTAAAATCCATTGCTTTGTAAGGATTGCTTTTCAGAACCACGGGAACAGTCTCTGCTAACCTGTGGTGGTTTATTAGTGAGCATAGAATGAGTATTCACAGTCTGATCTTTACATCATTCAGCCTGTCTGTCCTGTGAATAAACAACATTAACTCGTGTCACTTGAAAAGTATAAGCCCCCCACCCCGACCCTTCAGTAACTACTCATGTCTTGCAGTCTTCTGCTTAAAGTTAGGATACCTCCTGCCTGGGTATGTAAATGCTAGTGGAAAAATCTGTTCAATCATCTCTCTAACCTTAGAGTCCTGTTTTGCCTTTTCACTGCATAGGAGATGAAGTTGTCAATATGGTATCACATTAATTTTAGACCATTATGGGTTCCTCCTGCATCTAACTGCTCCCCAAAAGAGCTCAATATTAAAAATTTGTCCAAATTACTGGTGGTTTCTCTGGGGCCCTGCTGAAGGCAGCCTTCCTTCCTCGGTTCTCTGGAATGCTCCCTCCCCACTTCAGTAAGAAAAACAGGGAATGTGAGACACTGAAATAATTTATGATTCCTTCACCTGTGTTTTTCATAACAGATAACTTGTGTTTGGGCTGTTAGAGTTGTGTTTTAAGCCCGTTGAGTGGCATTTGAATTCCTGACACAGTGATGTCAGCATCTCCTGCAAGACTCTGAAACTGTATCTCCTAGTTTTATGGGCCTTTCCATTTCTGAATGGATTTTCTGGCCACTTTTGGAGAGCCTTTTCTTTTCACATCTGGATTGCCCCAAAAAGTGGTTGGCACACAGTGAAGGTTGTGAGTGTCTTGGTTCTGACTAAAATGCCATGTCTTGGCCAAGATGGGGTCGCTTTAATATAATTGGTCACCATCAGCAGTTGGAGGTGCTTTATGATGAGCAAACAGATTTCATTGTGATCTATGTGTACTCTGATGAACTGCAAGGCTGCATGGAACCTTAGACCTGGTTTGAATTCTTCCTTCTAATCAGCTTTGGGCCCTGAAGCCTGTTTCATCCAGTGGAAAAAAGGGCTGGAACAATACATATAATGCGCCTAGTACAGTGCCTGGTATTCAGTACACTGTCAGTGATAACTATAAATATTAAGTAACATTGCATCCTATTCCCCTGTGGATAAATTGCTTGGTCTAATAGAGACTCTATTATGAATTGAGTCATAATGCTGCTGTATAAGGGATTTGCAAACCTAAATTGTAGGGCCAAGCAAGTAGTATATGTTAAAAAGGCTCAGCTGGGGGTCATGCCAAATGAGAGAGCACATTTCTGTCTAGCGTGAGTGGTTATTAGTGGGAGGTCGCTAATTTCTTTCATTGCAAGTATTTGAAAGATTCTGTGTGAAATTTAAAAAAAAGCAATAATCTGAAGGGTGAAATCAGCAATAAAGAAGTTCAAAGGCTTGGACATGCAATTAGTTTACCTGTTTAGCAGTTTTTATTAAGTAGGAGGAGATACCCTGAGACCAGTGGGGACCATCAACATGCCTATTAACCTTGGTGCCAGTTTTTCTCTGAGCTTCAACTCACAGGAAATACTAAGCCACCTTTGGGATGACTTTGACCAACTCATTCATCATATAAGAAACTGGGCCTTAGAGAGAAAGTGATGTCTGAACTCTCGCATGAAGTATTTCTGGGGAGCCTGGGGTCAGTACCTAGGTCTCCTGACTCCTTGCCTTTGCCACTCTCATGCCATGAAGGAGAAAGCAGCACAGCAGAGTGTCATTGGGCCTGGGCTTTGCCACATTGCCTGATTATGGCCACATAAGGAGATGTGGAAGGTTATAGAAATGATCCTGGGAACCAGTGCAGTTTCTACTTGGTACCCTTTGTTCCCTTTTTTGATTTGTGATTGCCTTTGTATATGAGCTTTATGCTTTTGTCTGTCACATTTTCTGGCTTTGTGGTCAAGGATAAGGACAATTCTGAATCACTGTTGTAGCCCACTGCCTTGTACAGTGCCTGGTACTTAGAGGAAACTTGGCTGATTGGATGAGTGAACAAATGAATGCAAGGTTTAGGTCCCTAAAATGTTGAGTTCAGGAATTTTAAAGAAACATGGCAAATGTTTGATGGCATGCCTTCCATCCACCCTAAACGTAGATAAGACTAAAAGTAGGAAAGCATCATTTTTCAATCCGATCACTTATACCTTGAGTTGTACATTTATCTGATAGACCAGGGAGAATATCTCATCCTGCAGAAGAAAGACACATGGCTGTGATCTGGGTAGGAAATGCTGCTGCTTTTGTGTTAATGGTTCTGAGGAATCAGTGAAGCATTTTCTTGCATTTTTCTAAATGTCTCGGCCATAAAACTTGTAGGACAGATCCATGATGTGCTATCTCTAAATTTACACTTGATCTTAGCCAAAAGGCCGAGAAGCGATATATCTCTAAATTTAAATATATATCTACATACAAGGAACTCGGTCAAGCCCTGCACCCCAGGCCCCACTTCCCATCGCAGAGCCTGAGTATTTCTCTGCTTGTTTCCCAAGGTTGTGGAACACAGTGCTGTTTCCACTAAGATTTTCAGAGCAGTTGGGAAGTCTTAAAGTGTAGCGTGAAGTGAGGGGCACTGTGCTTTGGGGTTCATTTATTCACTTGATCGCCTTTGTAAAAGTTGTTCATTCGGTCAAAAATGAAATGTTTTAGTATCCGTCTAGCTAGCTGAGGAGAACGTTCATGCTCCATTTATTAGAGCTTTAAGTCTTACATTTTACATTTTAATTCTTAATTCTCATCTGTAAACCACCTTTTTATAAATTAAGGTTGTTTCCAATTATTGTTTGATTCAACAATCAGTCCTACTAGCAAATTTGGGTTATTATGTGTCCTTACATATTTCAGACTGCTTTCATCAATTGAACACTACCATCTCTTGAACATTTCCACCATCTCTTCGAATGTCTGACCAGCCTAACAAGCAAAACCTTCTAGGCACTCCAACAACTCCAGCAGATCAAAGAAATTAAAGTTACAAATGTCATAAATTATCTTGCACACTCCAGTTCTTGTTACAGTCTGAAACAAATGCTTAAATCTTAAAAATCTGAAGTCAGAAGTCAGTACTGTTTCAAATAGAAATCACATGACCTTTTTTAGATCTCCTAATTGGCCATAGATTCTTTCAAGTGTTATAAATATACAAATTTATCCCAATGATCACAAACTTTGACCCTACGCTTAAGTATTAACATGACGATTTACTTCACCCCTTCATCTCTTTGAACCTTCCCCAGGATTTAGGGTCATTTCCTCCCAACTTCTGGTGGTCAGTTCATCATTTCGGGGAGGGGGGTAGCTCAGAACCATCAGATGGTTTTGCCTAGTCTGTTTCAAGACCAGGACTCAGGAATGGCTGGCTCATATTCCAGAATGATTGCTCCAGAGCTCTAGCTGAACACACCGGAGTTTTTCCTGCTGTCTCCCAGTCCCTCAAGCCTCTTAGCTGGAACTGCATCTCACCACATAGGAGGCACAAATCCTCCGGGTTTTTTGAATCTCAGTCATGATCAGTTGGTGTGGCCTCCTTCTCTGTGCACCTCCTGACGTGGGTCAGTGTACCCCGTCCAGGCACTACTTGGTTTCCCTTGCCACCCGGTTGCCTTCAGCTAATGCTCCTACTGCCCGAGTGAATTCTGCACGCTTTCCACATTTTTGCTGTCTGACTCAGTCACTCACATTTCAGGAGTCATTTTACAAACAAGTTGTCGCCATTAGCAGAGTATACCAAATGACCCAAACTCTAAACAAACAAGTTCTGAGCAAAAGAAAGGAATTCCTGGTCTTCAGAGGTCAGTCTCCTGGGAGCACTTCCTGCTTTAGGTGTGGCTAGAGCTGCACTTCAGCAACATCATCTCCCTCCACACAGGGGAGAAGGGTGGGCTTCCTGTTCAGGGTAGGCAGCCTGCTTGGGGAGTGAGAAGGAAGTGCCTGCCGGCACCTCCCAGCTTCACTCGCACTTTTTAGAGTCATGTTTCATTCTTTTCAGCAGCTCCTGTGTGATCTTAGAAGCCTGGGGAGTGCAAATTTAGGCAAAGTTAAAGAGGTCTTTTCAGATCCCAAACACCACAGTGTCTCTAAGAGGTAGACAAAAGAGCCAGCTTACCCAGGTCCTTTATCAGGGAGGTATTGTTAGCACCCAGCATGGTGTGGAGCTGTTTGCCTTTGAATACATCTGGGACTCACTGACCTCATCTTGGTTACTCACGATTATTTTCCCCTGAATTTGGGGGTAAGTGACTGTATGTCTAGATCGACTTGCCAGTGCCCCACAATATCCAGAACAGCAGTGAAGGAGACTGGATAGTTATTTGAGTTCGGGTTCAAGCTTGGGGACCCCAAGACCCCTTTACTCAGCATACCATGACCTCTTTAGCCTCCCTTCTGGCTCCCTCACTCCCACCGTCATAGGGGCCACTCCCCTTCTGGGCCTACTCTGTGGGCCAGATGCCTTCCTGTAAACTCTGGGCAATCCGAGATGCTTCAGGCCTTGAAGGGTCATGTGCGTGAGAAGTGCCACATGCCCCTCTGGAATAAGATCTTGGTGTTGAAAGGCCACAGGGGAAGAGCGGGTATAATTTCAAAGCAAAAAATCTGGGGCTGGGATTCACGGGCATGTGTTACCAGCTTCCCTCTCTCCACCAGCCACACTCCTCTGTCAGTTTTCTTTGTTCTTTGTCGTATTAGAGGAAAATTCAGACACATTCAGTTCTTAACCCTGGAATGCAGATGCAATTAAAAACTCAAGGAATTTTCTTATAATCACGAGCGCACATTTGAGTCCTCTTCCATCCGTTGTCATACTTTCCCCAGTAGACCCTTATGTGGTTGCCCAATGAGGTGGTATCAGTCACGTATCACCGTCTATAAGGAAACTGAGGCAGGAACACTGTGACTTGTCAAAGAATGACCAGGGAGGGAGCTGAGCTCAGAATCTACTGCTGGTAGTGAGGTTGCTCTGGAACTTGGTCTTTGCTCCTCTGCAGGGCTTCCGGCAGGAGGCTTTTACCAAGCTCACACTATGTGCCTGGAGAGGAGACGAGTAGGCCCACAGAGTGAATCTGACCTTGCTGCCGCTTCCCCCTGCAGTTGTTGGCTGGGGGCAAGTGGCCTTTGCAGCCGGCTAGGGTTCCCTCCCAGCCCTGCCTCATGCTTGTAGAGTGACCTTGGATGACAGTTCTCACAGACGTTTTCCTCATTAAGGATCCAGAGTCAGCCACCTGTGAGTGAACTGGAGCTTTGGTGAGAATACGTGAAAACATCGAGTAGTTGATATGTGGAAGTGCACAGGAAATGGCCTGTTTTGAAAGGCAATGTAACATGGGCTCAAAGAAACTAACGTGCTGAAGTTAGAAAGTTCTGCATTTTAAACCCAGTTCCAGTGTAAGCTGAAAAATATCAGTCAAGATAGCTACCTATTTTTTCCAGCTTTAATTGTAAAATGGGAAAATAGTTCCTTGTGAGTGTAACATAAGGATTAGAGAAATATGTAATATTTAAAGTACCAGGCACAGTACCTGACTCATGATGGGCATATAGTTGTCGTCGCTCGGCCGACCCCCTCAGATCTTTGGAAGGTGTGACAGATCTTCACATCGGTGGTAACTAGAAATGTAATAGAATGTATAGAAGCAAATAGCAATGTTAGATAAGGAGCCAATTTATGTTTTGGTAAGATTGTTCTGGAGTCTGTGAGGAGAATGGATTGTTAGGGAGCAGAAGTGGATATTAGGGGGCAGAATCTGGTCTGTTGGCAGGAATCAAGGCAGAGTTGTTTGAACTGCATGGTGGTGGTGGAGTTTGTACATGGGTGGACATATTTTGCAGATAGAGCTGGGAGGACCAAATGGGTTGAAGTCTTGTTGGCATGGGAGGTGAGACTTGGCAAGAAGGAGAAAAGAGTCAAGAATCATACTTGGAGACTTGACTTAAGCCAAGAAAGGACAGTGTCTAAATGGATTTGAGGGTTGGGTTAGGAAAGGAACACATTTATTTTAGCTATATCCTGAGATATTGTTCTAATTAGAGCTCCCAGTAGAGTGGAGAAGTTTCTGCTAACTTTTGTGCTTTCCTTCCCCTCAGCATTTCATTCCAAGAGTGGAGTCCAGAGAATTTGTAGCTCTTCCTCCCATTCTGGCCCACTGGAGAGGGTGGTACAGGCGACTCTTTCTCTGTACCCCTCTAGTGTCCAGACCCGTTGCACCTGTTCTGCCAGACTTAAGACGTAGCAGTTGACTTTTATTTTTTTAAGATTTATTTATGCATACATGAGCTGGGGTACAGGCCAGAGGTGGGGGGAGGGCGGCGGTGAGAGGATTCACCAGAGACAGAGCATGAACAGAACAGGTAGACTGACTGGAATACACTGCCTTGGGGAGCAGTGGGTAAGACAGGAGATGTCTCCTGCGCCATGTGGGTCAGCTCCCTGGCTGGGGATGGACCTTGTGCTGCAGTGTCTATGGATGCTTCAAAGTTTGGTGCTTATCCCCTCATGCCACCAGGGAGGCCCCAGCAGCTGGCTTTTATAAAGTTCCAAGATGAAGCTGAGGATGGGGTAGGGAGAGGGCTGTGCCTTGAGCCACCTCTGCTCAGGGGAGCACCCACCCTTTGGAGGAAGGTGGTGTCAGCCACCTCCCCTGGATGGATGCACGGCACCCTGAGATGAGTCATGCCAAAGGCAAGAGAGCTTTGTCTGAGGCGTTATAACACAGCGAACTCCAGGGACAGTACACATTTGTCTGGGTTGTCAGCCAGAACTGACGTGGCCTGAGGTTTTGGTGACCAGGGTGTGTTTGTCTTGGCAGCTGGGATGACAGCAGCTCCGTGAGCAGCGGCATCAGCGACACCATCGACAACCTCAGCACTGATGACATCAACACCAGCTCCTCCATCAGCTCCTATGCCAACACGCCTGCCTCCTCCCGAAAAAACCTGGATGTGCAGGTAAGGAACTCTGAACCCTTCCGGGCCTCCAGAGTCAGGGAGCTGGAGATTGTTGGGTGAGGGAACACCTTGGGATTAGCAGAATCCTCGGTCAGTGGCCTCCAGCTTCCCATTTCGAGCTTCTTTCCTACCTGGAAATCTCATTTTCCAGATTCTGGACTCGATCTCCAGGGAGATAGGGCCAGGCAATGGGATGCTAGAGACAGGAGTGGGGGACAAAGATTGACAACCCTGAATCAGAAAACCAGAGGTTGGGAACCATCAAACTGGAGGTCACACCCTCCTGTGACCCCCAGTACTTCATCAGACCCCCTCATCAGTGGTTTCAGTTTATGTAAGTTCAGCTATCGGAAGCCAACTGGGGTCCAAAAATAATTACTTAGACTGAGATATTTTGAGAGAGAACACATTCAAGTCACTTTTGTTAGAGTCTGTTGTTATTGTTCTATTTTATTAAACTTGTTCATCTCTTACTATGCCTCAGTTATAAAGTCAACTTTATCATGAGGTATATGTAGGAAAAGACAGTGTACATAGAGTTAGGTACAATCCACTGTTTCAGGCCCCCACTGGGGGGTCTTGGACTGTATTTATGTGAAAAAAGAGGGGGTCTACTCTCTTATTCTTGTTTTAAACCATATTCCATGTCAGCTTTTTTTAAAGTTGTGTCATTTGACATGAAAGTTAACTTCTGCTTTCTCAGGAGACATTACTTCATTGAGCCTACATTCTCCACATAAAACAGTCAACAGATGTCCAAATGTCCACCCCCTCAGACAGGACACCGAGGCCCCAATTGCACCCTTCCAAACATCTGCCTGACCCATGGCACTTGAGTGTTGTTTAAGAGACAGCAGGCCCTTATATTTGCTGCCAAAGCAGTTCCATGAGCACTAGCCATTCTCCTTAGTGGACAGAGGGGCTGGGTCTGTTAAAACCATCTTACCTGTGGGAAAGTGGGGTGCCCAAGTTGGGACTGACCAGCGCACGGACCAGTCAGCCGTGGTGCACCTGCATATGTCAACTGCAGTCCTTTCCTCGTGGGTTCCTCCGTCGGGGAGGTCGCTGCCTCGGGTTAACCCAATGAGTGCTGAGGGTCTGGGGAGGGCAGCTGGACGCTGTCCCCTCCCTGCCTTCCCTCTCCACTTCCTCTCTTACTTATTTCTCACTTGGTGCAGATGGGAGCTGCTTGGGAATCTGTGCTTTCAAAGGTATCTTTTCCTCACAGACAGAGCTGAGTAAAGACTGTATCAAAGTGTGGGAGTAATTCTGCCCCACAGATGTGTAAACATCAATTAGCTGGTAGAACAAATTAGCTACAATTCTGCAATTGCCTTTGACTTCTGAATTTTCACATTAGCCAGAATTTCTCATTATTGTTGGGGAGTGAGACTAGATGGTGGTAATTATTTTAAGAAAAGAGACAACTACCCAAATGAAAGAGACACAAAGATTTAGGGGTAACTGACAATGGGCTGTTCTTGATCTGAATGGTAAGGACGCATGTTAATTTTCCAAAACTTACTTATATGGTTCAGTGTCCGAATGTGATACCAAAACTAAAAAGTTTATAAAAGTTAAAAAACAAAAACCCTGAGAGCTCACTGTTGAGTCAAGTAAGTGACTGAACACAAGCTAGGAGCTCCCAGCAGGGCCACGTGTCACCATATCCACCAGCTTTCCTTTCCTGGTGGGCATTAATTTTTTCCTTCCCCGTTCTGATTTCAAGGTTGTAGTAAGAACTAAGCTAAACTGTCCTTGGATTGTAAGGTAGGGGACCAGAAAGGCCTTGGGGGTAGATTGGGAGGGGGCTGGTTGAGCTCTTGGGCAGTGTAGCTCAGGTTTTTTGTTTTTTTACTTTTATAAACTTTTTAGTTTTGGTATCACATTCGGACACTGAACCATATAAGTAAGTTTTGGAAAATTAACATGTGTCCTTACCATTCAGATCAAAAACAGCCCATTGCCAGCCCCCTGGGCTGGAAGGGATCCAGTCAGTGTCATTCTCACTTCCGTGTGAGGCAGGGGCAAGCTTGCTCCTAAGGTACGCATGAGTCACAGAACAAGAGGCCGTTTCAGAAGAATATCCTTGTCTTTGTTCCCTTTCCACAGAGCTGGAGTTAGAATCTATTTTCCCCATTGCAGCAGAGCAAACATCTAGGATTTACACATGACCTCCTGTCTGATACACTTGACCTTTGTTAATAGCCAGGCCCCCTCCTCTGACCAGCTCTTTGCTTTCCCCTAGCAAATGTCACATCCGAAAATGTTCAAGAACAGGACCCAACCTGTCTTTTGCTTGAGATCAGAAAGTTCGTTTCAAGGGCTCTAAAGGGTTTACTATTCACTGGACTGATTTTTTTTGCTGTAAAAATACCTGAGCTTAAAATATTTAACAAAAAAATGAAGAAAGTAGATGTTGAAATAAAATAGATGCAGGCTTCTACCAGTAATTATAAGATTCCTATTGAGGTGGCTTCTTTCAATGGAATTTTAGTGGCAGCCTTTGTTCCTGTCCAGGGAGCATCTCCAAATATTTGAATCAGCACAACCCGCAGCCTCCTCCCCTCCTCCCCGTACCACTCAGGAATGCTAAGGGCCATTACTCCTCTCTGAGCAGCATCAGACAGCGGGCAGACGAGCACTGCCGTCTTCCCCGGGGCTTGTTCAGGTTCCTGTCACGCACTGGCTTCCCTTGGACAGACGGGCCGCCCATCGCATCCCAGGCAAGGCTTGGGGTTGAGGACAGTTGTCTGCCTAGGCTGTCATCGTTGGAGCCACTGAGAAGCAGTTGAAAGGAAATCCATCGAAGGGACTGGCAAGTTATTGTCTGGAAAGGCTAAGGAGCAGCCTCATTTAGCTGCTTGAGAGATGAGGAGGCGCCTGAGAGAGGAGCGATCTCGGAGCTGACCACTCTCCTCAAGGATGCCCAGGGGCACGGAGGCTGCCCTCCAAGAGCACAGGGGTCCCGACAGCCGGTGCTGGGACTCTGCACCCACTGCTTCTGACTGAGCTCTGACTGACTTCCTACAGGAGAGAAAGCTGGGGAGCCCACTGGACAGCCAAGCCAGCTTGGGGTGTCAGGGCAAAGGTGTGAATTTTGAAGGGAGAGTTGAGCACCTTGCTCTGTGACATCTTTGGATAAACTCTCGTCTCCTCGTACATCAGATCTCAGTACTTAGAACTATCTGGAAGGGTGAGTTAGAGGGTGACACACAAGTTGATCTGAACATGCACTCTTGGTGCCTAATGCTTAGAAGTTGCTCAGTTAGTTAAGTCTTTCTTGCCTAATTTCCCGTGGATGTCCTCCTTCCTCCATTCATGTCATGACTGTGTTCTTAATTTATTTTGTTTGGAGTTTCAAAGCAATTCATTATATGTTGCAGCATTTTGTTTTTTGTACTGTGTGTCCGTGGCAGAGGACTTTAACAAACACATCTTTCTCCCCAACACTCATCTCTTCATTCATTCCTTGGTTGTTTTATATTTCCTGCCAGTTCTGGGTTCTGTGGACTCTCCATTCTGGAGAAGGTTCCATCTTATGTGCTGACATACAAGAAATATGCCAAGGTTCCTCTGACTTTCATAGCCACTGATATTTTATAATAACATATAAAGGAAAAAAAGATAATTTCTATGTCAGTATATTGTTTGCTACTCAAGGAAATAAAAGTCTGGATTCTGTATCCAGGGCTCCTGTTCTGTATGGCCTGAGGCTCTGTGGATAGTCTCGGGGTGTTAGTCTGGATGTGGGGCTGGGGTTTGCTGGGGGTGGAGAGAGGCACCTCTTCTGCCCACAAGCGAGGTACTGTGACTTATGATATTGCACAAGTCACTTTTCTTCTTCACATCTGTGCTTTCCTGGTCTCTAAAATATGGGTAATAGGAGCTCAGAGGACTAGAGCTAATGCGTGCAGAAGGGCATGGCACCTGAAAAGGTAATGAATTGGCAGGTGGAAATGCTGATGCTGATAACTGTTTCTGTTATTCCTGGGGCTTGAATAGCAGTCAGTCTGCAGCCTGATCTGTGGGGCAATGGCCATGAGAAATGCAGCGCCATTGGCTCCTAGAAGCTTGTGGCCCAGTAGTAAAAAGGACAAGTATTCTCTTTACCGGAATGCAAGGTAACAGCGGGGGTACTTCTCAAAGGAGGGTAACAAAGTGCTGGGGGCTTTCAGAAGTGACACAGCTGGTGACAAAGAGAGCCCTGTTTATTGAGAATCTCCATGTTTGGCTCACTGAGTCCACCATTAACCCTTTAGGATACAATCCCCATCTCTCCTCATCCCCCTTTTATGTATAAGATGACCATCTTGGAGACGTTAAGCCATCCTATCCAGGGTCACACAGCAAAGGATTAGTAGCATGTGGCCACATTGTGCCTACCTTCTCCCCAGGCCCACCTCGGCTCTTGCCCTCTCAGAAGTGAGAGGCTCCCTCTGCAGTCTCTTGGGACCACAGGCCCCTCGTGGAGCCCGCTCTCATCTTCCAAACCCCCCCACCCCCATATATGGTGGTTTCTCATCTTCCCTTTTGGGTATTGAAAGAGTAAGTGAACTTCCAGCTAAAGGCAACAGGAAAATCCTTCCATAATTAGGAGCTGAATAAGACAGGACAACTGACAAAGGCTTGGAGAGCCAAGGGGAGGCTGAAAACTCCATCTCCTCCTCTTGCAGGGCTCCTGCTGGCCTTTCTGTTGTGAGCCCTAGAATAAGGGTTGGGGGAGGGATCGTTTACATCTTTTGATTCCTAGAGATGCTACCACATGTGCTTGGCAGTATGCTAATGAGATGTAAACTTGCAGGCGATATTGTCCCAAGGCAGGTGCCCACTGTGCAAGGAGTGGGAGGAGGGGAGGGGCAATGATTACATGATCGTTCTTTCTAGAGACAGATTCAAACCTGGTCATGGGCCAGACCGTGGGTGCTCTATGCTTTGGTGGAGTCAGTGTTCTATGAGCCCCATCCAGGGGCTGGGCTGGAGCTGTCCCAGGATTGAAATGGGGAGCAACCATCAGCCAGTATGGAAAAAGAATTTACTGGGTATAGGTGTTGTGTTCGTTGCTCCTGGGAATACAGAAATCTCCCCTGTCCTAGACTTATTCTCCGGACAGGTACAGTGGCATGGTGGTTAAAATGTAGTCTCCAAACAGACTCCCTGGAGTCCTTGCATCTCTCCTTCCTCACTGTGGATCTCGGGCAATTTTCTTTTCCACTCTCTGCCTCCATTTTCTCATGTACAGTTGAGAATATGAACTGCAACTTTCTCATAGATTTCTAGTGAGGATTAAATGATACACGTAAATCTTTTTAGTCAAGTGCTGAGCACATAGTAAATAGTCAATAAATTTTAATCTTTATAGCTACTACTGTTACAACCACTAAAATTTGGTTGGGGGAAATAAGATCCAGTAAGATATTAAAGAATAGCTCATGCAGTAACCCAGGATGTGGTATGTGTAAATGTTTAGTACCTATTAGAATGTGTTAGAATATACTTGCACATCAACTTCACAAAGTTAATGAGTTGTAGATGATCCATGACTTATGATGGTTCTACTTACAATCTTTGACTTTAAAATAATGCAAAAGTAATATGCATCAGAAACCAGCTTAGGCTGATACCATATTAGGTGTGTTAACTGCAATTTCAACTTAAAATAGGTTTGTCAAGACATAACCTGTGTCAGTCCAGGCAGGTCTGTATACATTGTTGTATCTCAGTGCCTAAAACTTAGTAGCACCCAGTATATGTCTGCTGAGTGAATGATTCCAAGACAGCTCTTTCCTACTTCAGAGTCTTTGCACATGCTCTTCCCTTTGCCTGGCATGCTGTTCCCTATTTTTTTCTTATAGTAAGTCTTCTCGTACCCCAGGACACTTCTTCAAAAAGTGCCTGGTCACGGTCCCACTATCCGCATCATCATCTAAATTATGTCATTGACTGTTTTCTGTCTCCGACCTCATTTTCTTTCCCTTACGCTGTTCCTTATAAGTCACAGTTACACCTCTATTTATGTTTATCCAATCCATACCTCTTTTGCAGGAGTGCAAGTTGTAGCAGCACCCAGGACTTGAGGGGTGGGAACAAGTCTTATCCATAGATCTCAGACCCTACATGGTGCCAGGCAAACAGCAGCACTGGATAAATCCTGGCTGAATGAGTGTGTTTAGAAGAAGGGAGCACAGAATGGGCAGCAGGGAAAGGGGTTGGGTGGTGCTGGGAGGACGATAATACTTGCCCTCCTTGACCAGTGATCAGGATAGATAAGATCAGCACTTGAAAAACATGTGTTCATTTATTTACTCATTCATGCACCGAGCCTGCTCTGATTGCGCGCCAGCTCTGTGCCCAGGTGGGAGGGGGCCTCAGCTGAGTGATGAGCTTCCCACAGTCAGGAATGTTTTGTCCTCCTCAAATCCCTGGTGCCAGTACCTCCCCTGGAACTCATTATGTGTTTGAGGAATGACCCAACAACAAAGGCACCCATGGGTGACTGTAACAGAGGAGTGGAATTCAGGAAGGGTGAGAGAGTGAGGTAGTGAGAGAGAAGCTGAGGTGGTGATAGAGAGGCCAAGAACTGGGGCTGCTTTTCTATATTTAGCTTTTGTTCCGCTCGGCCAGTGAGATTTGTGGAGATGGTGTTTGTACTATCCTCAGAGGACAAGCACTAGGTGGCTTGTTACAGATGCTCTTTTTTATTTCCTACCTTGCAGTGATGCCCACTCTTGGTAACTAAGTACAGCTCCTATAAGACTGGCAACTCAGTATAACTGGAAAAATTGTTACTGAACTCCTTTCCCTGTTCTCTGTACAGTTTCTCTCTGTTGGCATCTCCTCAGACTGACCGCAGCCCCGAAGGAGACCCCCACAGCATTCTGCTTAGCTTTATGCCTTTTAAGAGCAGCAAATCATTAACATCACACTTCTGTCCCCTCCCCGGTTCCGTGGCCAGCAGGTCAGGGCTCTTCCAAAGAAAGCTGGCTAATTATATCCCTTGTCTGAACAGATTCCCACAAGAGGAGCAAAGCAGCGACGTATAAATGGAGCTGGGGAGGAGCGGGCACCCGCCAGCTTTTTGCATGGGGTGGGGGGAAGTGGCTTTTGAGGATTTGTTCTCTCTCAGCCCCCTCTCTCCCTGATTCAAGGGGAACAAGCAGCTGCCCTCGCTTGCTCACTCGCTTGGTGTGTTAGACTGTGGCGCTGTGCGAGACCCAAAGATTCTGCTGTCAGCGGAGTGATAGGGAGGCGCAGAACAAAGGGAACTGGGCTAGGAGGCTGGAGGCCGGCTCGAGATCAGGCCGCTGGGGTTGGAAGAGGCTTGTCGCCAAGTGGCAGAGTTGGTGGCTGAATTCTTGCCACATCCCGACTGCTCGCTGCTTCCCCTCCGTGGGACTCCTTCCCCCTTCTCCCTGGCCCCCTTGACTCTCCTCTCTCACTCCCTTCTTGGGCATGTCTGCATTCTTCACTGCCCTTGGGCCCCCCTAAATCAGACTTTGTAGGAGATAACCAGAGTACAGAGGCCCAGGCCTTCTGCGTTACCTTCCCCTGGGGTGGAGGGCTCCCTAAGCTGGCTTTGGGGGAGGACTGAAATTCTCGGTCTCATCCACAGACGGACGCCGAGAAGCACTCGCAGGTGGAGAGGAGCGCCCTGTGGTCTGGCGACGATGTCAAGAAGTCAGACGGAGGCTCAGACAGCGGCATAAAGATGGAGCCAGGGTCTAAGTGGAGGCGGAATCCCTCTGACGTGTCTGACGAGTCTGACAAGAGCACTTCAGGCAAGAAGAACCCCGTCATCGCACAGACAGGCTCCTGGCGGCGAGGCATGACGGCACAGGTGGGCATCACCATGCCAAGGACGAAGCCAGCTGCCCCCGCAGGCACGCTGAAGACCCCCGGAACCGGTGAGTCAGACACATGCTGTCCCGAATGCACAGCTGTCCGTTGGGAAACCAAAACTAGAACCCCTCTGGCAAGGACTCGCTGTTGTTTTTAAGGCCCCATAAGTGCCGTGGTAAGGCGCTTCGGGTTTAGACTGTAGTAAGGGCCAGCTTTCGGGGAGCGAACATAGGGAAGCACGTGAGCTTCCTGAACTCTGAAGATGGTTCAGCTGCTAAGGAGGTTTGGGAACTGGCCTAATCGTGTGCCGGGGAAGAGCTAATATGCCTAGTGCACATGCCTCCGTAGGCACAGGTTTCCAAGCTGCAGGTTTGTTGTTGATGCTGTCCTTGGTGTGTGTAAATAAGGACGATCTCCGCAGGGAGGCAGGGGTTGCCCCTGAAAATTTTCAGAGCAACTTTTTAATGGACAAAAAGGGAAAGGTCTGAAAAGGCAAGATCTCTCTCCGAGGCAGATCAGTGATTGACTGGCTTTTTGTTACTCTGGGTAAATTTAGACTGCTTTGCAAAGGCATAAAATCATTGACATCACCTAAAAGGCTGACGGTGACAGTACTAGGCTAATTATCTTTATAAAGAGCTCTTTCCTCAGCCTCCCCAGGGCACTGCTTTCCCCAAGGACAAACTCAACCTGTTCTAGGGGGGAAGGGACCGTTTTAAACAGATTGAGCTGGCGACTTGGTTTGCAGGCTAACTTTGCTTATTTCCCTCTAAGGAAAAACAGATGATGCAAAGGTATCTGAGAAGGGAAGACTGTCTCCCAAAGCCTCTCAGGTAAAGCGCTCCCCATCAGATGCAGGCCGCAGCAGTGGTGATGAATGCAAAAAAGCCCTCCCCGGCAGCTCCAGGACGCCCACCACCAATGCCAACAGCTTTGGGTTCAAGAAGCAGAGCGGCTCAGCTGCTGGTCTGGCCATGATCACAGCCAGCGGGGCCACTGTCACCAGCAGATCAGCCACACTTGGCAAAATCCCAAAGTCATCTGCGCTTGTTGGTCGGTCGACTGGTCGGAAGACAAGCATGGATGGGGTTCAGAATCAGGACGACGGCTATCTGTCTCTCAGCTCCCGGACGAACTTGCAGTACCGGAGTTTGCCCAGGCCCAGTAAATCCACCAGCCGGAATGGAGCTGGGAACAGGTCTAGCACCAGCAGCATCGACTCCAACATGAGCAGTAAGTCTGCAGGCCTGCCGGTGCCCAGGCTGAGGGAGCCCTCCAAAACCGCCCTCGGTAGCTCTCTCCCAGGTCTGGTCAACCAGACAGATAAGGAGAAAGGCATCTCATCGGACAACGAGAGCGTGGCTTCTTGTAACTCCGTGAAAGTGAACCCTGCAGCTCAGCCTGTGTCCAGTGCGGCTCAGACCACTCTCCAGCCAGGGGCTAAGTACCCTGACGTGGCCTCTCCCACACTGCGCAGGTAAGTGGGCCCGCCGTGCTGAGCACAACTGGAATACATGGAATGGCATACTGGATTAATGCTTTCTTGTTTCTTAGTTCAGGTGGCCTCTTTTTTTCCTCTACTTTAGTCCTGGAGTAAAGCTTCAGTCAGATCCTGCTAGCAGTTTTGCGGTCTGCTGATTATTTTTCGATATTGGGATAGAAACAAAAACCTCTGAAATCAGCCACTCTGGGTATCATACGTTAGTAGCACCATATAACCTTTCCTAACAATTCTGACTCAGTAAAATGAGGACAATGATACTTATTTGAGAGCTTTTGTGAAACGATTAATCTGTGCAGCTACATCTGGCCCATAGTAAGCCCTCAATAAAAGTTAGCTACCATCCAAGATCATGTCTTAATACCTGGGTCAACAGCTCACAGGAAGCAGACCAATTTTTTGTTCTCGCCAATTCTGTGATTGAGATTCTTCGTCTTTATGCCAATGATCTTGGCCAGATTTTTTTTTTTTCCAAATAACCCTGTATCCCCAACTTAATTTTGGTTCTGCATGCATTATTCCAAATTAGTCTCTGATATTTTAGTTTCCTTTAAAAGAAAAAACTTTAACGCATTAGTGTTTCTGAAAAAAGAGGAATTGATGTCTTACCTTAAAAAGACATTTTTTAGTGTTCCCAAGCTGAATGGAAATTTCTACTTGCAAATATTAGGGCTCACTATTTTTTAAAGTTTCTTTTAAATTTATACAACTTTTGCTTCTTCATATTATCACATAGTATCTCATAATATCCATCAATTCCATGAGATTGTCCTCCATCTGAAACACCTAGCTCATTTGCCATCTTGGGAACTGCCTTACTATAGGAACAAATAAGTCTCAAAAATAGAAAATTAAGCAGTGAAAAAATAAAAATGATGTGCACACATAGATATTTGGGGATGAAAAGGAATGTTTGAAGAGACTTCAGAAGATGCATTCCTCATGAAAGGTATAATGAAGCAGTTTGCTGTTCTTTGTCTAGACTTGATTATTAGAATTTCAGTAATGATTATTTTTTCAAGAGAAAGTGCTATTGGGCTACTCTTTGTTGTTTTAACAGATTGCCTTGTAAATGAACATTTTCTCTGCTTCTTGCCTCAAGTATTATATGTAATATTCACTCCTTAGTATTATAGATTTCCTTTAGTAACTACAAAGGCATTTTACTAGCCCCTTAGGCTAATGTAATGGAATACTTGAAAATGCGTGCAGCTTCTAGGCTCTGTGTTGAGCGCCTTTCAGCCAATTCCTGGTAATTGCATTTTCCCTAAAACATTAAGGTGTTCTCAATTTTCTTGTGGATTAGTTTGGAGAGGAGAAACCTTAGGTGAAGGATGACAGCTCTCTTTGATTTGAAGGGCTAACAGAAAAAGACATTTTCTGTGTAGCCAGATGAGTAAAAAAACATAAGTGAGAAGAAGAGAGATGGGATTTTGATTTTGTAGCAATTGCAAGTGCTTAACAATGGTGCAGGTTTCCAGTTAAAGTAGTGAGGTCCCCGTTGCTGGAAGTATGCAAGTATTTAAAGCCAAGATCCTGCAATAGGCTATTTCAGTCTCTGAGTGTCACTAGCCAAAAAGTGTTTCATCTTTTACCAGCTGTTCCAAGGCAGATTGATTATGTGTGTGTTTCTACAATGATTAAGACTTCCAAGGAGAGAGATCAGTTGCATGTCATTCGAGTAGCTGATGAATGGCAGCTTGCCTATCATGATATGCAGTAGTTTCATCACTTTTCAGGGGTACCTATTCTGTAAGGGCTTTAGTGGATGGAGTTACTTGCATTCATGGAGCAGGTCCCACCCCCTGACTTTAAGGCCCTTCTGCCATCCTACCAGAGAGCCCTATGCCAACAGAGTAGAGCACCACTGGTGCCATTCTCTTTATTCTGATGACTTGTTTTGGGTCATGAGTGAGGAGACATGTCAAGGAATGGCATTTCTGTGTGTCACAGAGACACTGTTTACCCCCTGTATGCCTGGACTGACATCCTGTGAACCTAGCCAGATTTGGTGTGTATCTTCAGGGTGAACTAACTGTGTGGTCCTAAAAGACTCTCCCTTGAGGATAAATCTGTGGAGATACTTTTCCTAGGCCCCATCCAGATCTAGACTCCCGTTCTTGATTCTACATGTCGTGCTGAGGGATCAAAGCAACCAGATCGCTGGGAGCTAGACTGGCATAAACTGGGTGGCTGCTTTGTGCCTGGAGCATGAATACGCAGGTGATTAGGACAGCTATTTTCCCTCTCCACGTTTTCTGGGCCAGGACTTTTTTCTAGTTCCTCTATTTATGGAAAGAAAGGGAGGCGAGATCTTGGACCAGCATGGATAAAAAGTCACCCTCTGGCCCAGATAGAGCCAGGGGCTCAACAACAGCCTGGAACTCGAAGCCGGGGCCTACGCCATGCGACAGGCTTTCCCAAAGGGGTGCCATTAGCCATTCTGGAGGGACAACTGTGCATCCCTCCCCAGAAAGCCTCAGTGCACTTGTTCCTGTGCCCCCACTTTAACAGCTTGGGCCCCCCTTCACCCCACAAAACCCTTTGTCTCTTCACAGACTCTTTGGTGGGAAACCTAGCAAGCAAGTGCCCATCGCCACAGCTGAAAACATGAAAAATTCAGTGGTCATCTCCAATCCTCATGCCACCTTGAGCCAGCAAGGTAACTTAGAGTCCCCCTCAGGCAGTGGCATCCTGAGCAGCGGGAGCAGCAGCCCTCTCTACAGTAAGAACGTGGATATCAACCAGTCTCCTCTAGCCTCCAGCCCCAGCTCAGCCCACTCGGGTCCCTCCAACAGCCTCACCTGGGGCACCAACGCCAGCAGCTCCTCCGCAGTTAGCAAGGACGGCCTGGGCTTCCAGTCCGTCAGCAGCCTCCATACCAGCTGTGAGTCCATTGACATCTCGCTGAGCAGTGGCGGGGCACTGAGCCACAATTCCTCCACGGGCCTCCTTACCTCCTCGAAGGATGACTCCCTGACGCCCTTTGTCAGAACCAGCAGCGTGAAGACCACACTGTCGGAAAGGTTGGTGCCTTGCTACTTGGTGGCCTTTATCTCTCAGGAAAACGCCCTTCCAAGAGTCAAAAGATCACGTTAGGAACCCCCAACACTAACTCACCTGTGCCTGGGAGACTTCTTTTTAACTGCTGCCATCTTTCTGCAGGGGAGCCAGTTTGGGATGGAATTAAGCTCGGCTCTGCTGCCTGTTGTCTGTTTCCACCGTGGTTACTCGCAGGGTTCCGAGCTATGGGAAGGCTCAAATGCTTCCACTGGAAATAGCATTCCACCTTTGGAACCCTTCCATTTTATTCTGTCTGCTCATCAACAGCCTTTTTCCTCTCCCCTTGTCACTGTGCAGGCAAAGACGGTGGCCGGCTGTGGCCATGAAAGGTAGGGCAGGATGCTTCCAGGCAGCTGGGTAGATTGGTGGTCACCGCGGCAGACACCTTCCTGCTGAAGGGCTGCTGGCCAGAGGGAGGTAACCGAGAAAACAAAGTCCTCAGGACTCTGCATTTCGCTGCTGTGGCAAGAAAGCCAGATAGGCCAGTGGCGAGAAAAGAAAAATGTCCTAATCATTGTGTGTAACAGCACCTCCCTGTCTTCCAGTCTAATGTTCCTTCTCTTGTTTTCTACCTGCTTGGATTCTAGCCCTCTCTCTTCCCCTGCCGCTAGCCCTAAGTTCTGCAGAAGTACTCTGCCCAGGAAACAGGACAGGTAATGACCTTGTAGGCTGGGCCCCACCGAGCCTCTAGGTTTCTCTGCTCCTCTGTGTCAAGCCAGATGTTTTGTGTGAGGGTGTTGGCCTGAGGCTTCTGCTTGTGTTTGTGGCTCTGGTGTACTTTGTGACCCCACCCCCACCCCTGCTCCTGGACATGCCAGTGAGGGTTGGTTTTGCTGTACACCAAAGCCTGGGTGAGGTGGCGTTGGACTGGCCCCTGCTGGGGGAGGAACCTCAAACCGTGCACTTGAGCTGGCGTGGCAGAAGCCCTCACTTGCATCTCAGCCTTCCTGTGGCATGCTCCTGCTTCCTAGCTGCCCCCCTCTTCTGTCCCCCAATCCAGAATTGTTCTACCACCCACTGTGCAGCTCGGCCCTCACCTTTGTCTCTCCACTCCCCGTTCCCCACGCAGCTGGCTCCTCTCGCTCTCGAAGTCCTGTGCTGCAGTTTGGCTCATTCTGTCCTGCAGGCGGTTGTGTTCTGTCTGCCTGTTTACTGCAAAGATCACGGAAAAGAAAATGTGAAGTACTGAGGCTTTACAATGAAGAGACTTATTTGCGCCCCACCACCGGCTGCCCCCTGGGTGGGCCTCAGAGATAGCTGTTGACCTTAAATTTGTGGGGGAGCGATAGCTTGGCCAAACATAACAAGTTGATGTTGTTTCATGCTAGGAAAAAAAAAATTAATGAAAACCCTCTTCAGCCCATCAACAGCAAAAACTTTGTTTTTGTCAGACTCAAAGACCAAGCCTTTGCACTCTTGTTCTTTGGCAATCCAAATGCCTTGACTTTATCAGCCAGCAAGTTGTAACATGCCCCGACTCAGGCCTAAGGGCTCAGCTCCTAGCTGCCTACTGCAAGGGCTGCGGAAACTGCGAGGGGCCTGGAATCCACTTGGTTACAGATGAATTCCAAATATGCAGACTGCTGGGCTCTTGAAGCCCTCCAACGAGTCCCTTCTCTCACTTGAAATCTTTTCCAGTGGCATTTGGGGGTGGATCCGAGTTAGGGGTGCCAGGAAGCTGGCATCTCTCTCTCCGGAGAAGCAGTGGTGGTGCAGAGATGGGCGACTGGGCGGCCGAAGGCATGGGCACCGCACGGAGGTGGGGCAGCCCCTGAGTTTTGCTCTGAACTTGTGGAAAAGGAGAAACCACTGGGGTTGAGTGGCCCAGGCCTCATGGTGACTTGGGGTAACGTATGGATGGTGCCAGCAGTAGCCAAGGCTGGGGTTTCTTTTGTCTCCCCATAACGTGTTGCATGCCCCGCTGAATGAGGGAGCACTCGGGTGAAGTGCGTCTCTGCAGGTGTCCTCGGCCCCCTCAGCCTTTCCCTCCTCCTCATGCTGCCTACTTTCCCTCTGCTGCGCTCAAACTCTCATTTTTGTTTTGACTTTCCTACAGTGACCCGCACCTTGATAGGAACACTTTGCCTAAGAAAGGACTCAGGTATCTGTGTTTCCTCCTTGCATCCACACCACCTGGTGTGGCTTCGGGGCGTGGCTGTGTGGCTCTCATGGCTGGTGGGGGTTCGGGCTGGACTGGCTTCCCGCTTTGGCCACTGCACCAGGGCCCTTGGGACGCTGGCTCTCCTCCTGCTCTCGCCTCATCTTCCTGTCTGTTGGCTTAATTGCTTGAGCAGAGGCTGTGCTTTGTCAGGCTGAATGTGATAAAACACCCCAGGGCAAGCCCAGGAGCAGTTACCACTGCTTCTGGGGCCAGTGGGTCTAATTGCTGAGCTCTTCATCCCGACCATTCTGTCCATGGCTGTCTTCTAAAAGAAAGGACGTGACTTGTAGCATGTTGCCTTCTTAGCCAGGATGAAAACACAAGAGTGAAACCTTTCCCCCAAATTTGAACCTTTGGGCCATAGGAAATTGTAAAAGCTATCTAAACTGTGCTTGTTTAAGTATAATCAACAGTTGGGTCCATTTCCAATGCCCAATCAGACCTGAATGTGATCAGTTTTTGAATGAAAACTGGAAAAGACGACCAGGGAGGAATGTCCTTTCATGCATTGTAAGTCATGCTCGGGCTCATTTCTGCTGCCAGTCCTGGCAACACAAGATGCTAGAAGTCACCGCTGCTCATGCCATCGACTTCACTTTGCCCCCCAGAGGAGCTGTAGTTCTTGTGCCTGCCCGTGATTGTCATGCCTGGCGGTTCAGCTATCATTTCTCCTGTTCTCTAAACACCTCGTCTTTGTAGCGTCAGCTTCACCCTGCACTAAAGCATTAAGTGCTTCCGCCACAAAAATGGAACTTGGAATGAAATGTTTCGCTGCTGTCATGTATGTCTGTAGTTAAAACCTGTGGCTCTTGAGGCTGCAAGCATTTTGCACAGTAATGTGAGGTAGGTATCAATGCTTCCTTTCAATAGGAGCTCCTAGGTGAGCTCTAAGAATAAAGTTATTGAAACTCCCGCAGCAGAGTCCTGTAGGAGGGGCTTCCGCACGGTGGCCTATGAAGGGGAATTGGCAAGGCCTTTGGTATTTACTAGTTTGTGTCGTGCCTGTGGGGGCTGCTTGTCAACATCTGTCGTAGAGGCTTATGTGGTGACAGTTCTTAGTATGAGCTTGACTTTGATGCCTCACTGTTGTCCCGAGGAGAAGCTAATCTCTCTAAATATTACCATTATTAACGTTTCAAAATGCTGTATATATTTCAGAAACCATCTGTCCTATCAAAATCATGAAGCTCTGACTTTTTAAAATAACTCAGGATAGGGATATGTGATAAGGTATCCTTAGGCACCCAAATGGCTTAGACATTTGAGTATCCATCACTGTAAAAAAAAATTAAGAAATATTTTTATGTTCCTCTCACGCTGCCTCTCCCATTCTAACTCATGTCTTACACACACACATTTGATAGACCAGCAACAGCTTTTTTGAAACCAAAAGAAACCCTCCATTTACATAATCTGTAGTCACCCCATGATTATCTAAGTCCAAGTGTCAATCTGACCACTTGGGCACTTGAGGGATTGCAGTTGCTGCCTGTGGGTATAAGAGGAGAGCGTGGATTTAGGAATCAGGCACGGGTGGAGTGAAATCTGGGTGTGTGGCTAGAGGCAGGCCCTCCTCGCCAGCCTGGAACATAAAATGAGAGAAGCAGCATGTATGCGGCTGGCTGGGGCTGAGGCTTCAGCAGATGTCTGTGAAAGCACCTACTTGTTGCAGACGTTCAGTAAGTCATTACCAAAGACGTTTATTCAGATTAAATAGGACCACACAACTTCTGGAGGCCCTTCCCTGTATGAAAGCATTGATTTGGGGTTCTTGTTGTGAAGACTCGTTTATGCTTGATGGAGCAACTGCTGCAAGCACCGCTGTCCTCACACCCCCTTTCCCTGCCTGGCTTCTGAGATGCTCTGATTCATGGCGACCTATTTGCGCGCTAGAACGAGATGCCACGAGTTATCTAATTAAAACATCCTCAGAGATCTAGCAGCAGCTCGTTTTATTGCTTCTGTCCTGTCAAGGTGGGGGCTCTGACATGACACTGTCGTGAATCAACATGTTATAAATACGCCCAGTGACGGTTCTTTTGAGCCCTTACCAATCTTGCTCCCTTGATGGATTTCCCTGCAAACTAAAAGGCATTGCAATTTCCCCCAAAGGCAGCTAAGTAGCAAAAAAGGTTTTGAGAAACTTTGTAAGTTGCAGGGTGTGGAGTGATCTGATTTTTTTTTTTTTACACATCATCTGTGGATGTATATTTTCTCTTCATATGTTTATCATCAACCCTACAGAGTTGATTTTCTTAAGTGTTGTTCATAACTCATCCCTGCTGTGCCCTGTCTGTCCAGGTATACTCCCACCTCCCAGCTTCGCACACAAGAAGATGCAAAAGAATGGTTACGGTCTCACTCTGCAGGCGGCCTGCAGGACACGGCTGCCAACTCTCCTTTTTCCTCTGGTTCCAGTGTAACTTCTCCCTCAGGAACAAGGTTCAACTTCTCCCAGCTCGGTGAGTTAACTTGTCATTAACTGTGTGGCTCTGCTCCATAGGATAGAGGTTATTGTATATTTTGAAAGAGACATGTGATCTCATCACTCTCAGTATCTGATCAGCCCTCAGCAGTATAGTGTGTTTCTGGAAGATTTATAGCAAAAGGAATAGCAAAAACAGAAAAGGTTTTGGTACTCTAGTCAGTCATTTTCTTCACCTGGTTGATCTCGGTAGGGTTAGTGTACAGAGAAGCAAACCATTCTATTCTTGAGGAGCTTGTGTCCTGTTTCTTTTTGGTTATCCTCCTTGCTTTGTTAAGCAGGAAATAAAAATCAGGTTTTAAGCGAACAAGTACTCTTGGAAATGCCTACGCCTGACAAAATGCTGCGACTGGCACAGTGGGGAAAGGAGATGAACTTATGCAGTTCTCCAGGGCCGATGGGCAGTCACAGCCTCTACTGGAAAGTTCCATGTCCCTTGGGTCAGTGGGTTCCTTTTCAGAGAGACAAACACACCTACACGGACTTGTAAATGGGGTAAAAGAGAACAGTCCGAAGTTATATATGAAACCACACGAGAGTAGAATGCCATCAGATAGTAAGTACTATATACAGTTGTAAACAGGCAACATCAGTCCTGGCTGGATTATGGGGGAGGTCACATGGGGGTGGCAGGGTGAGAGCTGAGCCTTGGAAGACTGATAAGAGGGGGCATAATCTTTCCAGTTTCCTGTTGCTCTTTCGAGAGGTAGCCTTTTCTGAATATGGTGAAAATAATCTCAGATTCCTAAAGGACCGTTGTGGTTTGTAATTGAGTAAGACTTAACTCTTCTTTTTAAATTAACCAAGTGGATACTTCTGAAAATTGTGCATCACTGTGATTTCAGTCAGAAGTCCGGTTTTGGCCGCAGTCATGTGCCTGCCCTCTCTGCACTGACCCTCTCTAAGGCACCAGTATTAAATGTTCCCCATCTGCAGCAATGAGACCGGTGTTCACAATGTTCTTTCCCAGCCGTAACTCTTCGAGGCAACAGTTTCTTGTCATGCACAAATGCTTCCCATCTGATCAAAAGCCCAGTTGAATTATTTTTGAGCTTTTGGCTTCAGAGAGAATTGTTCCAGATGAGCCTGGGGAGTAATTAGCTCATGCCTGGAAGGTGACACTAGCTTGTCTGAACGTGCCAAGTTGCAGAGCTGAGGCCCAGAGCCTTGCTTTGGAACTGACCCACCTTTCCTTCCTTATTTTTAGCTCTGAATGTATACCTCAAACACTGATGTGACTACCTCTGAGAAGATAGGCAAGGGGGAGAAGTTGGCAGGGATGGATATGGCTGATGATAAGCAGTCGCCTGTTTGTCCCCATCCAGGGTTTGAACAGAGACGTGAATGGCCAACCTTTTGTTTCTGTTACTTTCGTTCCAGCGAGTCCCACCACTGTCACCCAGATGAGCTTGTCCAATCCGACCATGCTGAGGACCCACAGCCTCTCCAACGCCGACGGGCAGTATGACCCATACACCGACAGCCGCTTCCGGAATAGTTCCATGTCCCTGGATGAAAAGAGCAGGACCATGAGCCGCTCAGGCTCGTTCCGGGATGGGTTTGAAGAAGGTAAGAAGGAGACGTGGTGTCTCTCAGTTATGTGGCGTGGTTAATGGTCCTCCATGCCAGGTTTACTCTGGTGACCTCAGAAGCCCACCAGCAAGTGCTTGCAGCTCTCCCACTTCCTCTGGGGGTCGGGGCTGGAGAACTCTGACTAGTAGGGTCTGGCTTTTAATTAACCTCCCAGGACTTCAGGGAAGAGGCTACTGAAAAAACACTGGTGAACCTTAGTGCAGACTGAGTCGGGCTCTGGACTTCTCTCCTTGGCCTCAGGCCATGGTTTCTTGGCATGCTCCTCCATCTTGAGGTTGAGCTGCTGGCTCACCGTCTTGGCAGTGGGTTACTAGAGAGTTCATTTCCCTGTGCTGACACAGCCGTGCCTCTGCTCTGCTCCAGAATTTTCTTTTTCTTTTCTTAAGTCCCGCTTTCTACCTTTGCTGCATTCAGTTATGCCATTTTCCTTCTTTGTTTATTAGTGGAATATTTGGGGTTGGTTTTAACGTTTCATTCATTTTAATCAGAATTGTGGAGAAAAATTCTGTGGGCAACTTTGCCAGTCAGTTGCCTAACTCAATCCGTTTCTCTTTCCCTTTGTTCATTTCTTTCAAAGTGTGAGACAGGGGAGCAAGCTCTCAAAATGCTGGGGGCGATAGGGACATCACCTCCAACTCCAAAGGCTTCCTAGCTATGAGGCTGACAGCACACTGGCAGCAGCACTCGCTGAAAACCAGTTAAGAACATGCAGTGACAGCACCAGGTTTGAACTCCAGCCTGCGCCTCTGAGGTATACGGTCAGGCAAGTTAGGCACCAATCTGTGCCGTTAGTTTTCACCAATAAACCGAGAAAAATAACAGTACCTAGCCAGAGCGATGAGAATTAAATGAGATAATGCACAGTAAATGTTAACCCAGTAATGTCGTTACATGAAACAGTGTTCAGACCCAGCTTCAGCTTTGGCGTCCTGGCAGCTGGAGGCCCCCACCAGAGCAAGGGGCACCTGGGCAAATGGAGCCCAGGCCATGCCCCTAGTTGTGCCCCTTTTTGCCATTTCCAGAGCAGAAGGTGGGAGGAGACGCCTCGGTGCTTCCCTCTGCTCCAAGCCCTAGTGCCAGTAGGGAAATTTGCCCAGCATTCTTGCTGGTAGGAAAGAACAAAGTTACCATTATTTAGGAGATCCCTCAGCAAGTCATGGGGGAAGGAAATACAGGATATGGGCTTCTGCTTTTGCCCTATATTCTTTTTAATAAAGCTTTTTGAAGAGTTTAGCTACAGAGCTCTTTAGCCCCTGGGTAATCTTCCTAGTGACTTAATTCTCTCCACCCTGATTTATGGATCATTTATATCCAGGGACATCCAGTGAGCAGACAAGTCTGTAAATCCATATATGGGAAGCTGCTAGGAGAGGGGATTATAGAGGGGTGGGGAGGTGGAGCCTGGGTTACTGAGTGTTTGGGTGCACTTAAGAGTAGATGGTAGTGCTGCAACCACGCAGAGCAGTCATAGTGGAGGGCGTGCAGACCTTAAGGTGAAGGAGTCTGAACTGCTGGAGTCGGTGTTCTAGCAGGGTGGTCCCGGAGTCTGCCCAGGCCTCCTGAGGGCGAGCCGCAGGTGGCGGTGCCCGTGCGGTGTTCAGGTGTTCATCCTCTCTGTCAAGGGTGTGCCCACGTGCACCACATTCAGTCCTAAAGCCTGTCCAAACAAACACATTTTCCTTGTAAAGGCCCCGCACCATTACTGTATCAGCAGGTAGCTTTTATTTATTCCACCTGGAATCAAGCTGCAGGCAGTACAACCAGGGCCTATCTGGGATGTCAAAGTGAGATTGATCCAAAGTGCTTGTCCACAAGCAGTGTCTAGACTCTTGTAAATGTAGTGGTTTCGTGGTGATATGGAACCAGAGCACAGAGGTAAGAAGGGGTGGATTGCTATCAATACACTAGAAACATATTTTCGTCTTTTGGGGAGATTTGGCATCTTCAATTTCTTTTTTTTTTAAGATTTTTAAAATTTATTTATGCATACAAGAACTGGGATACAGACCAGAGGTGAGGGGGTGAGAGGATTCACCAGAATAGAGTGGGGACCAGAACAGGCAGATTGACTGAAATACACTGCTGAGGGGAGCAGCAGATGATGCAGGAGAGGTCTGCTGTGCCATGTGGGTCCTCTTCCTGGCTAGGGATCGAACTTGTGCTGCAGTGGCTGTGGATGCTTCATAGTGCAGTGCTTAACCCCTTGCGCCACCAGGGAGGCTCCCTAGCATCTTCAATTTCATTTATTACAAGCTATTAAATTTTACAAATGAAATAGGACTTAGGCATGTAGGTATTTTTAATTCAGTGGAGGAAAACTTTGTTTTTCCTTCTGAATTTGCAAGCTCCCTCTATTGCAGAAATATTTCAAGGGGTAGAAGGGAGAGGGAGAGAGAGGATGGGGACAGAGGGAATCACACCTCACATTTGGACCCAAAACAACCTCCTTTTTAAGAGTCAGTTAGGCTCTTTGTACACCAGAAAGAAGAATAGAAATTTAAGAATTATCACACAGGTCTCATGTGAAGTTTTTGCAGTATTTACTTAGCACTTTTCATTTTGAAGAAAGTGGGGATCCTGAATATGCAGATTAGGTACACCTCTGGCCTGTACCCCAGTTATTGTATGCCCAGATGCAACCTTTCAGAGTTATTTCAGGTAAATTCATCTCCATCTGATATATTATGCAACTTTAGACTCACTCTGAATAGCAGGTGTTCGGAGAGATGTTTGAGGCATATTTAAAATGGATGTCTTTGGAGGAAAAGTAATCCAGTGACTTTAGCAATCATCCCAAAGAGTCAGTACGATCTGAATCAGTCCATATGGAACCCACAGGAGCAGAGGAGCCTATTAATAAAGACATCTCGTATTGCACTTGCATTTCTAGTCCCCGAGTTACAGTTGCAGTTCAAATCCTGGCCCCGTCACTGTGAGCCATGTGACTCTGAATAAGGGACTTGACCCCTAAGGGACCTGACCCCGCTCAGCCTATTTCCTGTTCACTAAAATGTGGAAAATTATCGTGCCAGCTTCAAGGGATTGGAATGAAGATTAGGTGTGATAAGTCCTGCAAAGCACTTAGCAAAATGACTTTGAAAAGGGCTTATAGTAAGTACTCACTCAGTGCTAGTTATTGTTATAATTGGCATGTTTTATTTTCTCTTTCTCCCCAAGGGCATTTCATCCCCCGTTTGTTTATGGCAAAATTTGAGGCAGAAGAAGTAACTTGAGGACTTTATGCAGTCAGGATTACATCTTAACCTCTTGATTCTCAGCTCTCTGTTTCTGCACTCACTCCTACCTTGACACTTGGCTCTGCCTTGGTCCCACCGGGCTCTCTTACTTGTCTGAGCTCAACTCTGGTCCTTCATCAGTGTATCCCCTATGATCTGCTGTGCTTCCTTTGCTGGCTGGGAGAACCGTCCATCAGCCATTAGCACTGCATCTCACTCTAACTGGCTCCTTCCGCAGGACCAGTGGCGGAATGAGAACTGGGGAATGATGCCTAGATGCACGATCTGCTGATCCTGTCCCTGGGATTGCTGTGTGACCCAATGCAGGTCACTGAACCTCTCTGGGTTTCAGATTACTGGGTGATAAAGATGGCCTCAGGAGTCTCTGTGGTGCTTATACTTTAAGATTTTGGAGGTGTAGGTATAAAGGGGGAATGCCTGGCCTCCTTCTGTTGTTTTCGCTTTGTAACTCTTCATGTGTCTTGTGGTCCGAAGTATCCAAGCCACGTAACCCAGACTCTGAATTGGCTTGAGTCACTTAAAGGACATCCAGCTGTAAAGGTTCAGACAAGTCACACTCAGTTTGAGACTGACCGTGGAAATCAAGGAGTCTTTCTTTGGACTCCAGTCCCGCTGTTGCTATTTACCAAGTGAGAGGAGTTAATTATGGAGAAAAGTAATTACCTCCACCCAATGCTTGCCAGATGTACTCTTCTTCATGTATATGAGATGGAAACATAGAGGAAGAAGGAAACTTCCATTTTCCAGCAGCCAGAGGACCATCCAGACCTCTGGAGTAGGACAGTGTGATCCAAAGGGCTGACCAAAGGGTGGCTGTGTGCTGTGCACATCTTTTCCCCCAACTCCACCTCCATTCTCTACAGCAGTCTGTGGCATGGGGCTAAAGTAACCTACCCCTTTGGAGCATCAAGACATTAAGTTGGGGCAGGAGAAACCTGTTAGAGTGTGGGCATGTTGACACTGAAAGATGTTATTGACCATTAATGCCTTCAACATGATTTTTTTTTTTTAAATGGGACATGGTCAGATGAGGAATGGAGAGAGAGAAATAGAAAGATCTAGAACCCTGGGCATTGCTAAGGAAGGTGGACGTGAATAATGGTGCAGGCACAGAGTAACAGTCTGTGCCTCCCAAGACAAGAGGTCTGGCAGGGTGAGCCAAGAGCTGCATGGGTTCATGGAAGGGAGGGTGCGCACCCCGCCCAGATGGTAGGCAGGGAAGTGAGGAGAGGCTCATGGAGGTGCTAATAAGATGATCCCAAAGATCTGCACCGACTGCAGTGGGAAAGGAACATGCGAGACGTGCTTGAGAGCAGAATGCATAGTGCAGAGTGTGTGATAGGAACACCTGGAGGAAGAGTGGGGGCTCGGGAAGTTTACTGAGACTCAGGCAACTCAGTGGTAGGCTCTTGAACTCTCCGCCAGCTCTCCTGTGGGCAGGTAGCTTCTGCCAACTGCTGATCTGGGTGGAGTTCACATCTTGGGTGGTAAGTGAAAGGCATTTAGTCCTCATGGAAAGTTGCTCCTGAGCCTCCCGCTCCAGGTCCACAGGTGATAGTGGGGGTGGAGGCAACCCGCATCCCCTACCCCGCCACCTCCAGGTCAGGAAAGCTGCATCCAATTAAAAGGTCCCTGTGATGTCTCAACAAGAATATTTCTGTCTTTCAAACAAGTTGTTGAGAGGTTACCAAGAAATTGTCCTTAAAGAGTCATGTTTTTCCTCAAGAAAGAAGTCAGCCAGAATACCTACTTCTAGAAAAGACCCCATTTCAAGACATTAAGTTGGGGTTAGAGTGTGGCTATGTTGACACTGAAAGATATTATTGACCATTACTACCTTAAATTGATATTTTTTTTTTTTTATGGGACATGGTCAGATGAGCCATGGAGAGAGGGGAATGGAGGGAAAGATCTAGAATTCTGCGCATTGCTAAAGAAGGTAATATGAATGATGGTGCAGGCATAGAGTAACCGTCCGCTTTAAAATTAACAGTAAGCTTTAAATAACAGTCCGCTTTAAAATTACTTAGGGCCTCCCTAGTGGTGCAAAAGGTTAAGTCTCAGTGCGTCAAGCTGTCAGCAGCCACTGTAGCACAAGTTCGATCCCTGGTCAGGAAGCTGACCCAAATAGTGCAGCAGACCTCTCCTGTCTCGCCCATTTCTCCCTCAGCAGTGTATTTCAGTGGATCTGTCTATTCTGCTCCCTACTCTGACTCTGGTGAATCCTCTTACCCCCTGCACCCCTGGCCTACAGCCCAGCTCTTGTATGTGTAAATAAAATAAATCTTTAAAAAAAAAAACCAAATAAATAAAATTCCTTAAAAGGAAATGATCAAGTTTCTCCACTGACTGGGGGCAGAGAGGGGTGCTAAGAGGGCAGAAGGATGGTTCTGAATCCTTCTGAATCTGAAATTACCTGTCTGAATCTGAAAAGTACCTGTTCTGAATCTGAAAGTACCTGTCAGAAACAGAGGGAACCATTTGCTTGTCACTATGTAGACATGATAGAAATCAAATGAAAAAAATCCATATTTCAGTGGATGTGTTTTGTAAACAGATGCTCTACTACATGGTCATCTAGAGTGAATTTCCTGTGTCTGGTAGCTTCCTACAACAAAATAATCAGCTCATCTTTTTGCATATACAAGTGACAGGTGCTCATAGGATATAAAATATATGTGCAACATAACCTGAACCCTAAAGGAATACATTAGAAAAAAAGAGTATGTTGGAGCAGTCACAGGCTGCCTCTGGGGAATAGAATTATGAGTCATGCAGGTTAAGGCAGTAAACACTTCATAACACTTTATTGTACTTGAAAACTTCCACTCAGTAATCATGTGTTGTTTTGATGTTGGGGGAAAAGTATTTAGAAAGTTGTGAAAAAGAAAAAATGCTAATAGTGACTCCTTTAACAAATTACCAATTATTTGTTGTTAACCTGTCACCAAATCAAGGAAGGTTGGATCAAGATGCAATTAAGTTGCCCCAGCCTGGTAGTGCCCTCTAATACTGAGTTTCTCCTCCTCTCCCCTTTCAGCATCTATAGCAACCAACTGTGCAATTAACCTTTTCTTCCTTTTTAACAGTTCACGGATCCTCGCTCTCCTTGGTTTCCAGCACGTCATCAATTTATTCCACGGTGAGCAGAAATCAATGCATTGTGTCTGTGATAGTGACAGCCAGGGCCCCCTTATCAAATGTGTCAGGAATGAAATATAGCATCTCTCCTAAAGAGAGTACTGCCATTATAAGGGAGACAATTCATTATAGAACATGAATTGAAATTCACACACAGCTATTGATTATAATATACCAACCAGTAAACTAGAAACTGAGTCCTTTGTTAAAGTGGCATTGTGCTTTGGTGATAACTAGGTAGAATGTTTGAGAAGCCTTGGCCTCCTGCTGGTAGACTTCAAACAGGACCTTGAGAAACTCATTAATCTTCTATCTGCCTCAATTTCTTTTTCTGTAAAGTAGAAAGATTTGCCATCCCTACCTTGTGGTGGTGTTATGATGAACAACTATTTTGAAGAACAAATATTTTTCACTACAGTATGAATTCCTTGAGGACAAAGATTTCTTCTGTTTTTATTCTAGTGCCAAGGGCCCAGCACATAGTAGTGTTCCAAAAATAGGTTTGAATGAAATAAGAAAATTTTGTGAAGCAGTAAATAGAGTGTGGACAACACAGAGCATGCACTCATAAATGTTAGCTCTCATCAGTGAGCGATCTGCTGAACAAAAACCAAATATGGTACTAGATTTGTTCCATGGTGCTTACTTTTTATAGCTATGTGTATAACTATCTTAAAAGCATTAAATTGGGAATTCCTATAGGAAAAATCATTTTATTAATTAATAGTTGAAAGTTCTTTAGTCTTTAAGTCTTACACAGTGGACAAGTGTCCTAAGAATTCGGTTTCTGTTAATGCTAGGTTTGAAGGCTCGTAGCAGCATAAACTGTATATAGTCCCTTGTGGGTAAAGGATCATGCCAGAATCAAATGAAGAGACCAAGAGCTCACTGCTCTTTCTGAAGTCTGTAGTGAACAGACTTCAGTGATGGCATAGTCTGATTTCAAGGGTCTAGAAATGTTCTCTTTTGCTACCCACTTCACCCCTCCCATTTTAAAGTAGTTCTTTCCTCACAAGTCAGCTTGTCTGACTTGTGACAAGAGTTCTGCCTTTCATTTTGAAAGCTTTATATCTAGTAACCTTGGAGAGGGGTTATTTAAGCCATTACCTAACACAGAGATGGCTTTCTGGCAGTCAGCTAATGGATACGCTAAGTTTTTCCTTCTAGAATAAAACTGTAATGTGGGTACCAAGGACAATATTTTCAAAGCTAGTTCACTTTTTCAGCTTTAAGTCTGGCATTAAGTATATGCAAGTATATGGGCTAAGCCTTGGGGATACGGTTTAGGTGGAGAGAGAAATCTACTGTTGAAAGCAGTAAGCCAGAGGAGGAGGCACCAGAAGGTTTGAGGGATGTAGGTACTCTAGTGACACAGGGTGGGTACAGAGCAGGCAAAAGGGAGCTCAGCCCCATGATTTCCTAGTGGAGTCCCAAGGCTTCCTGTCAGAGGGGGTGTGCCCTTCTCAAAAGAACAAAAAGTGGAACGCTACCCTGCGCGAGTCAGCCTTGGAGGGGACAAGCACAAGCTGCTCTGTGAGAATCTGTGAAGGAAACTGGAAGTTTCCAGTCAGAGGCTGCTCATCCAGTAGTTCTTGTTCTGGGTGTGTGCACAGGGTGTTTTGTGCAATATGAAATTGATTGTTAGAAATTCTGGGCTGATCTAAACTCACAAATTACCAAAGCCCTAATAATTCCATGTTCCTCCTCTGGATCGTGAAAGTCAAGATTTAATCTTCATGTTTTTCTCACTGTATGACATTGCATAAATCACCCCATTATTCTGGGTGTTTCAGCTTAGCTTTTAGTGTCAGGAAACTAGGTGAGATGGTCTCTGAGGTCCCCATTTGAGGTGGTTTTTGAGGCACTCCATCAGTCATGGAGCCAAAGCTGTCATCAAGTGTCCTGTGCAAGTGCCTTCTCTGAGAATGTGTGTGACTTTTGTAGACTTCCTAAAAAGTCTAACATTTGGCTTTTTTCAGGTTAGAGTAGTCTGATAATTCCAGGGAGAACTGTTAAGTCTCGCTAGATGCTGCACTTCTAATGTGTGGTCCCTATTCTATTGTTAGCCACTTGGTGATGATGAAATTCTGACATGAGTTCTCAGGTACCTTAGTAAGTGTTGGGGTAAACATGTTCTTATTTGTGTCTAAAATGAGAATTTTATTAGTTATTTGCCACCATCCCAGACCAGAGTCTGTTTTATAGGCTCTTATTGGATAATAGGTCCCCCCAAAATCTTCGTAATTCTTAGATATTCAAGAAAGTTCCTTCTGCCTGAAATTTGCTGTGATTTTTAATTGCAAAGAAAAGTAAAGGCAACATGACTGAGTAACTGCCATGGAGAAGTTATGGCCAGCTCTGGGAACAGAGAAAATCAAAAAGGCCACATCTGGCATTAAGCTTCCTCTCAATTGAGCAGCAGTTGAGTTCCCAAGGGAACTACTGAATGGAGGGAGGCCCAGATCTTCTCTTAGAGCTCCCAGATGTACAGAAAAGCAGCAGCGGCTGGGGAAAGATACAAAGCATGTGATTTCTTTAGGTTGCTGTGGAGAACTTGGGCCCAGCCACAGGGACAGGTGGACACAGTGACAGACAGTGGCAGAGACATGGGGGAAATTTAGACCTGTTGACAGAGGTGTTTAGAAATCGGATTGGTCTTAATTGGACGATTCATCTTGTAACAGGCTTCCACCAGCCTCTCAAATGTTGGTAGCTGTGACAGCCTTAGCATTCATTCCCTCCTTTGACTCAAACATCAGGAACCTTATTTCTGGAAGCTTCCATGAGAGTGTAGCTATGTTAAGGAGAGTTGGAGCAAGAAACTGTGCTGGTGAAAAGCAGAGGCTCTGGGGTCAGACTAGCTTGAATGCAATTCCAGTTCTACCACTTACCAACTATGACCACTTAACCTCTCTGCATCTCAGTTTCTTCATCTGCAAAATAAGACATTATTAGCACATATTCAAAGGGTTGCTATGAAGGTTAAATATATAATGATTATATAGTGCTTGCAAGAGTTGCTGCAACATGGTTAAGATTCAGTAAATGCAAGCTATTATTAACAGAATGTAAGCAACATCAGGTCAGGGACTGAGTTATGTTCACCGCTGTATCCAGATTTTTATTTATTTATTTATATTTTATTTTTTAATTTTCCCCTTTAATTTATATATATTTAACATCAATTGTAATCCCCATGTATTCCCCATCACCATATCACCAGTGCACCATCACCTCAGTCAGTCCCTCATGCTCCCATCTTCCCTCAACCCTCCCTCTCCTCTCTCCCCTCTCCCCACCAAGTATCCCCAATTTGTTCTTGTCTTTTTATTTTTGGTTTTTGTGTCTTTGTTATTATTATTATTGTTCTTATTCCTTTCCTTGATCCTTATTTAAAACAGTGCCCAGCACATAATAGAAAATCAATAAGTATCTGGCAGGTTGTGATAGTGGTGGCGATGAATGGGTATACAGCTGAACAAAGAAGAATGGATAGATGTTATCTGGAAGGGACTAGTGGATCCTGAGGATATTCCCCAACCTCCTGAGAGGAGATTGGTCAGCTGGGTGATTTGGGCAATATTTGTGCCTCTAGAAGACTACAAACAAAATCTTACTTCAGGGAGTTCCAAGGAGGACGAAATGACTTGGCCCCAGTGTACCTAAAAATGAACTGCTTTGTTAGATGCCGGCCAAGGAGAGGGGTGGGGGTGGGGCGGTGGTTTTTGACTGGATCAGATGTGAGAGTTGTAGGGATAGGTGGGTGAAGGATGATCAGACAGGAAGCAGCTACCCACCTGTCCAGGCTGACTGGAGTGGGGTCTTTGGGTCTAAAGAATCATACCCCTCTGCATTCTGAACTAGTAGAGAAGTAGACCCAAGAGTGAAATCCTGATTTTTTTTAAATAATGAAAAAATAGTAATTAAAAAATAATAATAATAATAAAAAATAAATAGTGAAATTGGCTTAGGACACAGGGTGAGGCTCCAAAGGCCAAATAGTGTCTTCACTGACATTCAGTCACTTACCTGGCTCCTAAATCACTGCTCCACCCAGAGGTGTTTATGTGGGGTGGAGGGAAGGGCAGGAAGAAACACTAAAATCATTTCTAAGAATGTGGGCGGAGCCTTCTTTTATGAGCCCCCAGGGAACGTGAGGACTGAGAAAGAAAGGAACCCCCTGCAGTAGGTTCCTTCAACCCATGTGGGTTCCCCCTATGGGAGGAGAGAGTTAGTCTTTTAGTTGCTGGCTGGCAGTTAGCTGTGTCATCACAGACAGGGAAGCATGGAAGCTTCTGCCAGTAGGAGGGTTCACAGGCTTCCTAACTCTCCAGGGCCACAGGTAATAGGGGGACTTGAGGGTGGGGGCAGCAGTCAGGGGAGTTACTAGGCCCCTGTCCTGTTGCTGCTCCAGCTGCAGCACCCTACAAATGGGAGGAAAATTGAGGCAAAGTTAACCTGTGAGCGAGCATTTCTTTCTGTCCCCCAGGTTGCCGGAACACCCAGTTAAATTTGAAATTCAAATTGATAGCAATGTTTCAATATAAATATGCCTCTAATATTACATGGGACATACTTAAACTTCAAAAAATTCTGATTTAAACGATTGTCCTGTATTTTTATTTACTCTGTTTTGGCTAACACCTCACACTTTCCTTAGTGCCTACTCCTTTCACCATCTCCACATGGGAGAGAGGGGTGGGGAAGGGAGGGTTTTTCACAACCAAACTAGCTAGAATGTCTTTCTCATTCTTCCTAATTTCCTGATAATCATAATAATTTGTATTTGGCCTTTCTTTTGGTCATTTTAATTGAACCAGTTTATCCAGAGAAACACAGCAGAAAAGAAACTAGTACATCTTCAAGATTGCTAAGTATCCAAATATGGTATTCCCAAAAGGCAGGACAGTAATGTTCTTTGTTGCTCAACTGCTCTAATTTCCTTTATGTTTTCTTTACAGCCAGAAGAAAAATGCCAGTCAGAGGTAAGAAAGAGTTTGCTCTTCATCATCATTTGCTCTTTCACCATCATCAGTTATTTGCCAGCTACACCTGGCCATGGATTCCCAAAGCAAGAAACTCTCCTTTGTTTTCAGATTCGAAAACTGCGGCGGGAGCTGGATGCCTCCCAGGAAAAGGTTTCCGCTTTAACCACCCAACTGACAGCAAATGTGAGTAGAGACAGTGGGTGGTGGCCTGCAGGAGAGAGGCAGCCTTCCGAGCCCCCTGCCCCCCAACACTGTCGTGTGATCACAAGAGCACAGGCTTTATCTTGTGGTATGAAAGGTGCTACGGACACTTACTGACTCTGTGCTCTGGGCAAATTCTTTCACCTCCCTCCAAGCCTGAATCTGCTTATCTGTGCACTATCACATGATCGTATGTGAAGTACTTAGTAAAATGTTAACTTTCTTTAGACTGTTTCTAAACACTTTCATCTGGGGAGGGGAGAAAAAAAAATACCTCAGACTCCACAATAAATAGTTGGCTGCTCTGTAATTATAATAAACACAATTACCTGTTCGGGAAGAACTGCCAACCAGCATTGAAGTCAGCATCTGTTTCAATGCCAGCTATGCCCCAGGGCACTGTGGATTCAACAGCAAAGCAAGCATGGTTAGTATCATCTTAGTATTCTATCTCTGGTACAGCAGAAAGAGAAAACAGTTTTATTGTAACATGATAAGAGATAAAGAGAGGAGGTTGAGGGAATCCATAGGAGGAACATTTAATTCAGTTTCTGTGGTATAGAGGGAAGTCAGGCAAGACTTCCTGGAGGAGGTGACATCTGATGAATGCTGCATAGAGAAGTATCTGTGGGGAAATCAGCATTCTAATAAAAGAGAATAATTTATGAAAAGAGCTGAAGTGGAATACCTTGGTGTGTTTGGAAACTAAGTAGCTCAGTATCATTACTAACCATAGCTTGGATGTGAGGGGTAGATGAGGTAAAGGGGAGATTAAGTGGGGAGGGAAGAGGCATCCAAGAGGTGAGAGGTCACATCGTGGAGGGTGTTGGTTGTCAGGTAGAGAGTTTGAGCTTCCTACTGAAGCTGGTGGAGCCTCATCAGTGACTTATTAAGCAGAGCAGTGAGTGAGGCAGTTTCGTTTGCTCTTAGAACACTGCCTCACTGTGGTGTGGTTAGAGGGTTAGCGGGGTCAGAGGAGAAGCAGCCACCCGCTCAGCCCAGTCTGTAAAGGAGCCTGCTGCAGAGCTGTGAGCGGCAAGGGCTGGAGCTCAGAAGCTAGACTGAGGTTTGGGCAGGTGCTGGACACCTCCGGGTGGAGGCTTCTGGCCCGGAGGGAACAGCCCTGCCCGAGACCACAGCAACCTACATCCCCCCCCTCCCCACAAGCATGCAGCAAAGTGAAGGTGACTTCAAGAGGTTGTCCTCCTTGGACCAGGTAACACAGTCAGTCCTCTGAATGAATCACTAATTTGGGGTTTCTGCTCAGGTAGCTCCTGACTTGAGCCTGACGCTACTCAAGGAAACGGTTTTTCTTTCAAGTCTGCACGTGAAGTACCCAGCACAGTGCCTGGCCTCAACTGCAGCCTCAGTAATTGGCAGCGGTGCTAGTATTCATTCTAGCCTGCTCATGTTTATGGAAATCTAAAATTTTTTGCAGAACCCAAACATACTAGGCCACTGTGTGTTTTATGATCCTTTTTCTCTTGACCTCTTCCTGACCAGCAATACTATCAAAAGAACATCAGAAATTGAAGCGAGAGCTGAGTCTTGAGCCTTAGATCCTATCCCAGTGGAAACAGCTGAGGGAGTCTTCTGTGGGTCAAGTCTTCATCTTGGTAACTAGATGCAAACATTTGACTCTAGAGCCCACCCGGACCCAGGATCTAATCCAGATACATAAGATTTGACAGAAACGCCTCTCCCAAGTGACGTGAGCTATGCTCCTAGTTAAGAATCAGAATGTCGATTGCTGCCCCTGACTAATCATAGAATAGTAGTTTGCTTATAAGTGAACTCGGGTTTGTTCCTGCAACGACACCTCACACTGGACCATTTGGTACTCCACTCTGTTCCAGAAGAGTCAGGATGAGATCCCTTCCATTATTATTATCCCACACGTGTGTTTTGCTCCTCACAAAGCCATCGACTCTAGTATTTTTTTAAAGTAAATACTTAGTCTTACCACACACAACACTGGCAGTGCTAATGTGTTTTATTGTCTGCCATCGTTCTCACAAGCCAAGCTGTGTTTGTTTTTCTAGAATAGACTCAAAGCCACCTTCCACCTTCTTCTACCACTCGTGTTTGTTTTCCCTGGGAAGAATGCCACTGGGTGAGGAGGCCCACCGTGTGGCTCAGGACCAAGCAGAACAGCCTCACGGCCCTGTTTTCATAGTTGCCCTCATGACGCTCTCTCAGCCCTCCCCGGCTTCTTCAGGCAAATGTGGTTTCTTCTTGAGCTTGCAAATGTCCACTTACCCTCCTCACAGCTAGGGGAGGAGCTCCTTGCTGTCCTGCTTCTATTCTTGCTATATGTTTTAGCCATCCTCTGAATTTTTACAGCATGATCAAATCTTTCTTATCCCAAGACACTCAGATATCCTCTGCTGGATCCCTCTGCATTTCCACCCAACCTCTCTACCTTTGGTCACTCTCTTCCTATGCCTCTTCCTTTCCCCACAGTGTCCATTCCTGTTCTGTAATTCTGTGACAGTTCACACTTTCCCTTATATTATTTCATTTAATATTCATAATAGTCCTAGGAGCAAAATAGATATTGTTCTGACTTTATAGATGAAGAAATCCAATAGGATTAGATGAGGTATTCTTTATTCTTGGTCTTAATAATATTACCAGATTCCTCCAACAACTAATATTCCATATAATATACTGCTCTATGTCCCAGAAGAAGACTAAGCGTTGAGACACAAAATTAGATCGTGCTCTTGAAGAGGGTTGCAGAGAAGGTGGCAAGCAGAATGACATCACATTGCTTAATTCTGTAATAGAGTTCTGTTTCACATTTTTAACAGCTCTGAAAATTGGATTCATATTTTAATTATAATTTACAGCATTTCAAGAATGTCTTAGTAGCATATGCAATCACGGTTTATCTGATGCCGTGTTCTCACAGAGCTACATAGAAGTTGCAGGGGAGCTCTGGGGAAAGTCATCACTTCCTAGAGAATATTTCTCCAAGGAGGTAGAAAAGGGGCCTTTCAATAGTTTTTTATTATCCAGGATTATAACAAACAAAATATGCCAGCCACTTTGCTTATCCATTCGACAAATGTGCTCAATATGAGTCTCTATGGTAAAGTTGGTGCTTGGCAGACCAAAGGTCTTCCTGCAGTGAAATAGAGGAAAGATACGAACTGTCAGTCTCAAGCCTACATTTTTTTTAAAGATTATTTATTTATGATTACAACAACTGGGGTACAGGCCAGAGGTGTGGGGGTGGGGGTGAGAAGATTCACCAGAGACAGAGTGGGGAGCAGAACAGGCAGATCAACTGAAGTACACTGTTTAGGGAAGCAGCGGGCAAGGCAGGAGAGGTCTGCTGCGCCATGTGGGTCCCCTCCCTGGCCGGGGATTGAACTTGTGCTGTAGTGGCTGTGGATGCTTCATAGTGCAGTGCTTAACCCCTTGCGCCCTACATGTATTCTTGACTGTGATACCACAAAGCACGTTTCGGCAGTCCACTGTGCCTTTGAGAGTGACTATGAGGGAACCTGTCCATTCTGGGAGTATCACGAAGGCATGAGCTGAGATCTCTTGAAGAGCATATGTAAAAATTAGAGAGGGAGTCAATGGGGAGGAAGAACATTCTAGGCAAGGGGAAGACCTGCATAGATACTCTGAACGGGAAGCAGCCGTGGTGTGTTTGAGGACATGAAAGACTAAGGCATTGGATCCCCGGTAGTCGGGGGGCCTTGGACTTGAAGAGGCTGAAGAAGTGGTTGGGAACTAACTCACATTGTCCTTATAAGGACGTGGGTTTTCAGATGCCAGCACCTGTAGCCGCTCTTTCCTTGCAAGGTGCTACAATTCACACTGTCCTCCCCCTAGGCTCATCTGGTGGCAGCCTTTGAACAGAGTCTCGGAAACATGACAATCAGACTCCAGAGCTTGACCATGACAGCTGAGCAGAAGGTAAAGCAGAAGGGATGCTTTTTTCTCCTCCCTGCTTGGAGTTATCAACAGACCTAAAAATATTATTATCCTCCGTTTCAGGTAATTGTGAATAGCTCAGTGTACCTCTTGAACTGTTAGAGTTGAACCATAAAGACTAGGTCACTTCAGTCACTGTAGGACCTAGAGAGAATGGTGGTAATGGCTCTTTTGGTCTGTTCCTACTGCCTTCATGAGTCATACATGCCAGTTCTGACTGACTGAGGAAGGGTTCTGACTAAGGGTTGGAGACACAGATTTTGTGGAACTTCTCTTAACCCACTCTCCTCAGTTAAAGCTAAATTGGATCTCCGTTGAACTTTGAAGGATGATTTAGGATGACCAATATTTTGCTCTGTTCCTCAGGACTCAGAACTGAATGAATTAAGAAAAACCATTGAGCTACTAAAGAAACAGAACGCAGCTGCCCAGGCTGCCATTAATGGAGTGATTAACACACCGGAGCTGAACTGCAAAGGTAAAGGAGGAGAAACAGCCTCAGACCAACCACCTGCCTGCTCTTAGTAGCCCCCTCCTGAGTGTGGGATGCAACCTCCCTGCCAGAGCAGGTACCATGTTGACTGGACCGGTCCACAAAGGCAGACGCTCATAATCCAGTTACTCTGGCTTCCAGGGAAGTAGCTGTTCCAGCTCCCCCTCTTCTCAGTGTATCTCAAAAATGGAAGAAAATATACTTCTCACTGATTGAAGTGTCAGGGTGACTCAGCCCTTGATTTCACTAACACTTTGATGTTTACATATTGATGTGGGGTAAACTGAAGTGGATCCATTTCTTATTTGTCCAAGAAAGTATTTCTAAGGGAACTGCTTTGTCCTTGTATCTATCCCAGGACGGGTGTAGGGGTTGGAAGGGGGTGAATGTAGGCACGATGAGTTACCTTCTTCATTAGTAATATTAACAGTAATAAGAGCAGGAATAGTGATAGCCAACATTAGTGGAACATTCACTGTGTTCTATGCACTACATCCTATGTTTTAATGATCTCATTTATATTATCTACAACAACCTTATGGGTAATATACTGCTCTTCCTTACATTGTACGATGAGAATACTGAGTTTCAGAGACAAAAAAAATCCTTCCCAAGGTCACAGAAAAGGAAAATACAGAAATGCATTTATAAGTCAGTCTCTCTGACTCTGAAACCCATGCTTCTCGAAGACCAGGCTTGGGTGTAGTTCTGCATTTGTAGGATGACTGCCTGCAAACTTTATTTCCACATCACAGTCATTTTGGGCAAGGTTATTTCTGGTATCACTGTAATTGCTGATATCAGACCTCCTGGAAAGTGGTGATTGAGTTGAAGTGGGAAGGATTGGCAAGAACTGACTAGGCAGAGTAGAGGAAAAGAACATTCCAGAAAGAGGGAACAGCACATGTACAGTCCTGAGATGGGATGAGCTTGGCATTTCCAAAGGGTTGACAGGCTAGGGAAGCAAGAGAAGGGATGGCTAACCACCTGGGCGACTGCTGTCATAATTCAAATACGCAGTTTGGTGCCTAACTAAAGCTTCAGAGAGCTAGCACTGGAGGAAATCCGTAAGTCTCCACAGACTCCTGTTTTGTTAAGTGGAAAGAGAGAACACCCTCCTTTGATTGGCCAAGGAAGGCATAGCAAGGTCCACCTGTTCAGGGACCTTAAGAACCAGCAGCAGGGAACAGGAACTAATGCCCTAAGCGGAGCACCCGGTGGTCCTCGGGGGTGTGACTGTAACTGTAGGGCTGTCCCCCCCCCCCCCCCCCCCCCCCCCGGAAAGAGCAGGCTCAGGCCGCGCCGCTCACCCCCTGCCTTGGGTCCCCAGGAAATGGCAGCGCCCAGGCCGCAGACCTGCGCATCCGCAGACAGCACTCCTCCGACAGCGTGTCCAGCATCAACAGCGCCACCAGCCACTCCAGCGTGGGCAGCAACATCGAGAGCGATTCAAAGAAAAAGAAGAGGAAGAACTGGGTGAGTGAACAGCAGAGGCTCTCATGAGTGCCGACAGAGTCCGTTCGGAAACACTGTCTCCCCAGATGAAGCCCCGGCTCACCCGTAACGTCAGGACATCCCAAATGCTAGGGCTTGTGACATCACCGCTCCCTTGAAGTTTTTCTGTGTCCTGAGATGCTATGTGAGTTCTCATCTTCCATTTCATATGTGTCATTTCTTCCTCATCCTGTGTTGGCCACAAAATTCCAGGTACTTGAGTGAAACTCCTCCGAAGTGATCTCTTCTTAGTTAATTCCTCCTTTTTTTTTGGAGTGTCTGTTACTAGTTACCCCATCATTAACCTTGATCCTTATCTATTTATGTAGTTACACCGCTGCCCAGAGCAGTATTAAGTCATCCATCTTGGAAAAATGTTGATGATAACCTGTACATAAAAGCTTCCAAATGTAATGTAGCACTTAACTGGGGGCAGGTGGGTCACCCAGCCTGCAATGAAGTACTACCCATCTTGCCATGCACCCCAGTGAGCTACGTGACGTCCCAGACAGTGGTTTATTGAACAGTTTGCCTATTCTCTTAGGAAAATTCTGCCCCCTCTTTCACCTACATTTAAGTTTGCTCTTGACTCACTGGCATCCTGGCTCATGTGTGTTGCTCCCTATACCAGGGCCAGGGACACACCACGTTGGTCTCACGTTGGTTGGCCAGTGCTCAGAGCCCCCTCTGTGACTGCCGACAGCACCATGTTCCCACAGTGGCTTCCGTGTCTTCGTTCGTTGTATATACTTCTCACTCATTCTGTGTTATCTTGGATGGGTGGCGAGGTCTAGTGACAAGAGTTGAGGATTGACTAACTTGGGCTACTGACGACTTGTATTGGAGCTAAAAAGCTATCTCAGTGAAACCCTCCAATCATTCTGATTAAATGTACCCTTGAAGTTACTAATGGCTTTTGGTCAGTTCATTTCCTATGACTTAAACAAGTAGGATTAACGCATCTTGCTGTTTCTAATGTCAATGGCATAATCGAAGTGGTGATAAGAGAATTATTTCCTGTGAGAGATAGTCACTATCCATTTTCTTCAAGACATAAAACTTAAGTCTTTTGCTTTAAGACAACTCTCGTTAGTGAAATTGGGAAGGATGGATAGCTGGTGTCCTCAGATAACCCTGAAGCTCAAGTCTGTCTGATCTTTTTGCTTCCTGCTGCCACTTGCCATTTTACCAGACATAGAAGCTAGGCTGTAGGTTGAGCGCTTGTATGCCAGATCCTTCTGGTTTTATGACTACACTTTGAAAATAAGATAAACAGGAATGGGAGAGTAATGGGATCTAGATTTACCGATAAGCTGGACCTGCAGTTACGGATGAAACAGTGGTAGGAGGAAAAACCCATTAACCCACAATGGCCCATTTTCTGAATTTCTCAATGACTGGAAAAACCCTACCAGTATGATTAATACATTTCTTTAAAATAACCTCTTATTTGTTGTTGTTGTTAACAGTGAGATGTCTAATTCCCTGCATATGTTATCTCACATGTGTACCAAGGACAGCAACAGCTCTAAGTATATAGACCAAAGAGATAAACAGTCATGTTGGGACTAGTACAGTAGTCAAGCTACCCGTGCTGAGACAAGAAGACCCCCCAACCCCCCCAAAAAAAGGTTAAGGCATAGATGATCGATTAGAGAGACAAGAAAAGAATGAAAGCTGCAAGAAGGTAGAGGCAATCTTTTTAACCAGACTGAAAGCTAGAAAAACTTGGACTGTAGTGGACTTCCAGACCCACTAGTGGTTCCTTTTCTTTTATAGTGGAGGCAGAAGCCCTTAATGCTTTGAAATATTCACGATCCTACTGGAAACCCTCCACTGTATGTGATATTTATTATTAGCCATGTCATGTCTGAAAAGTCCAAAGCTTTCCCTATCACTGGCTTTCTCTGTTAAAAATTGTCTTTTTTCCTTCCCCTTCCCCATTTTTGCTTACGTTTTCTCTGGCAGGTCAATGAGGTAAGCAAGACCAATATTAATACCAGATACCAAGCTAACCCATCCACTGATACAACTAACCTCACCCGCATCTGTTACCGTGTCTGAGCATTGCGCTTCGTTGCTGTGTAACCTCATCCTCCAACATCCGTCTGCTGAGCCAGGCTCTGTCTCGCTGTTGGCCTCTAGTCTTGCACCAAGAGTAGGCATGGAATGTTCCCTACAGGTCCAGTCCTTGAGCTGTCAGCACTGGATAACTCTTCCTCCCTTAATGCACTGATTTGAGGAGCTGTTGGGAACTTCTTTCTTTGGTTGGGGGGAAGTCTCGGGAGACTTAAGTGCTCTTTGGTCTGCATGTTTCTGGTTTGCCAAGGCCTGCGCATCAGTCGCAGATCCTGCCAGGCTGACGCTCTTGTGTATTCAGTTACGCAGCTCCTTCAAGCAAGCCTTCGGGAAGAAGAAGTCCCCCAAGTCGGCGTCCTCACATTCAGACATTGAGGAGATGACAGATTCTTCTTTGCCTTCCTCACCAAAGTTACCGCACAACGGTTCTGCGGGTTCCACCCCACTGCTGAGGAATTCCCACTCCAACTCTCTGTAAGTGTCCGCTGGTCAGATGCTATCTCTGGCTCCTCGGAGTCGTCTCAAATAGGAATGGCCAGGAGCCCTGTTATGGTTTATCTGCCCCTTTCGGGTCCTTTCGGTTTTGCTTTCTAGGGCTGCACTGTTCTTTCGATGTTTTAGGATTGGGGACATAGAAAGAGAAAGGAAACTCCTTTTTCGTTCTGGTGTCAGTATGGATGCTTAGCTGACTGCTCTGGACAAGTTCCTTAGCCTCAGTTTCTTCTGCTTTTTTTCTCACACTGGGTTGATGGTTGATATGTCCTTATCCTGTCCTGAGGCTTGAACTAAATAAGTGGATATGAAAGAGCTTCAACCATCTTGCTGAGAGAGAGAACAGGTGCTCTGAGGGTTAACAAGTTTTGCTGAAATTCTGGTTCTGACTTAGGGAGATTGCACTTTTCTTCTTTGACCAAAATTTGGTGTTTACTCTGAGATCTGAACTCAGAAAGTGAAGTTTAAAAAAATAAAGAGATACGGTAACAGTTCTCTTGACCAAAAGGTCTGTTTCATAAAATAAGTTTCCCTAGTACATTTTATTTTTGTTAAAGATTTATTTTGTTTATGCCTATAAGAGCTAGGGTGTAGGCCAGAGGTGTGGGGAGGATTCACCAGAGGCAGACTAGGTAGCAGAACAGGTGGATTGACTGAAATATACTGCTGAGGGGAGCAGCAGGCGAGACAGGAGAGGTCTGTGTGCCATGTGGGTCCCCTCCCTGGCTGGGGATTGAACTCATACTGCAGTGGCTGCCGATAGCTTGATAGTACTGAGACCCAACCCTTTGTACCACTAGGGAGGCCCTCCCTAGTAAATTTTAAATGAATCAACTGGTGCAGATCTCTTTGGGAGCACAGTTTGTTCTGTTCAATGTGACATGCATTTGTTCACTTGGTACTAGTTTAAGTGCTGGTCCCCTTGGCTGCTAGTTCCATAAGAGTTTGCCTACCCAACCTCCCACGAGCTCTGCTCATTACCCACTGACCTGGTAGGGGCACAGAGAGACGGCCCCACACCCCATCTAAAAACCAAGCCTAGACCCTAGAGGCAAGAGCAGGGCAGGAATGGCTTGGGGTAGACAGATGGGCATGCAGGTGGCACAGCTGGCTCCCTGCAGCAATGAGAAAGATTGCTGCTATGCTGAAAGTCCAAATTCCTTTAGATACCTTGGTATTCTCAGCCAAGAATGGAAAAGAGCTGGAGCTCAAGTTCTCTAGTTAGGCGCAAAATAAAACATGGCTGGGATCAGAACAGCCAGTGAGCTGGGGTTAGCCCAGGGAGTGGGGTACATGCAGACACCTCAGTATCTTCATTGGCCACAACAGGGTTAACTAGGTGCACTTCCCAGATTCTTGTGAGATCCCTGTGGTCAGATACTGTTCGAGAAGGGCTGCCTCCATTTCATCCTCCGTCGCTGTGAGGAGGCAGGTCTGTGGAACCATCCCTCAGTTCTTACTTACTCAGGCAGCCACTGACGGCAGCAGCCTACACAAGTGTCTCAGGGTCAGCTGGCCAGGTGGGTGCAGGAAGTGTGGGCCAATCAGCCAGGTCTTCGTAGATCTGACTACATGGAAGCCAGGAAGTGGAAGAGGGAACTGAGCAGGGAGCTCACCCACAGGTGAAGCACGGCCCTGCCAGCATCTCCATTTAATCAGATTAGCAGCTCCTCTTCTCCTGGGGAGCACCCTGACTGGAAGGTGGCTGTGGGTGGGATGTGTTTCCATTATTGGTGAGAGTAAAAACCTGAACAGGGAAGGGACGGGAGCACTGAGGCTGGGGTTGCAACTCCCCACCAGTGCCTCGTATTCTCGCTTGAAGGGTTAGGCCAGAGACGGGGAGCACGAGACCTATCTGACCTTGGCTGCCTCAGAAGTAAGCAAAGGGTAAGTTATCTGCACCTCACACATGTCTTCACCCCAGAGCACCCCAATCCAGTCATTTCCTGAGAAGGAAGAAAAGGAACTCCCTATAGTCTTTATTCATTGATGTGAACTTTTCCAGAACAACACAGCTGAGTGCCACTACTTTTCTGTGAAAAGACCACAGAAGGTATTGACCACATTCCCACCCTGAGGGATTCAGGACGAGGGGGAAATGAGACTGGTGCAGCTCAGAGCACTTCAGCGTCTGCCCTCTGCCAGGCTCCTCCCAACAGTGCTCAAGGCAAAGCTCCAGCTCTGGGAGCCCCCACACCACAGGATGAGACACACCTTAAACAAAGGAATCTAAGTAAACTAGCAAAATCAGAGAGCACTAAGGGTTAAGGTTGTGAATTAAAACAGCAGTATGGGGCCTCCCTGGTGGTGCAGTGGGTTAAGCAACGCACTATGAAGCAAACTGCAGCCACTGCAGCACAAGTTCGACCCCTGCTCCCGTAGGCCAGGGAGGGGACCCACATGGCGCAGCAGACCTCTCCAGCCTCGCTTGCTGCTCCCCTCAGCAGTGTATTTCAGTGGCTCTGCCTGTTCTGCTCCCCGCTCTGTCGCTGGTGAATCCTCTCACCTCCCATGGCTCTGGCCTGTGCCCCAGATCTTGTATGTATAAATAATAAAATAAAATAAAATAAAATAAAATAAAATAAAATAAAATAAAATAGAACAGCAGTGCGGGCTCTCCACAGCAGTCTGGTGAAAGCAAAACAAAGCCTCCCAAGGAGCAGGTCGGTCAGGAACGGCCCCTCTGAGGAAGTGACAGCTCAGCTGATATCTCAGTGATGAGAGATCTCATTGCTGCAGGGAGCCAGCTATGCAGCCTGCGTGCCCATCTGTCTACCCCAAAGCCATTCCTGCCCTGCTCTTGCCTCTAGGGTCTAGGCTTGGTTTTTAGATGGGGTGTGGGGCCATCTCCCTGTGCCCCTACCCGGTCAGTGGGTAATCAGTAGAGCTCGTGGGAGGTTGGGTAGGCAACCTCTTATGGAACTAGCAGCCGAGGGGACCACGGGCCAGTTCTGGTCAGTAACATGAGCTGCTGTAACGAGCGTCCCAGAGCTCTGTGGCTTTGCACATGACTGTATTTCTGGTTAACTCCAACCCCAGTGCAAATATTCCTGTCAGCAGGCGGCCTGCTGTGTAGGATGCAGGCCCTGAGGGTCCTCTCATGTGTGGACCAGCTACCCCACAGGGCCCAAGTGCCCCGCTGGGTGCTGCGTCTGCCAGCAGGTGGGAGAGGGAGAGAGCACAGGGACTCCCATAGGAGAGTGTCATGGGTCAGGCCTGGAAGAGGCGCATGTTGCCTCTCTGACAACCCACTGAGCGGGACTCGGGGCTGTACCATCTGCAGGGAAAGAAATGGCATCGGCATGTGCAGGAGGGAAGGAAGAGGACTGTGGTGAACACGTGGTGGCTTCTGCCATCCAGCCTCACGGTGCAGCCTTCTTGACCCTATGAAGAAGCAGCACAAGTGACCTAAGGTGGAAACAGCTAGTGTGTCTGAGAAAGAAATGGATGGCCAGTGTGGCTGCCTCATCACAGGCAGGTAGGAAAGTGACAGGAGGACCTTGGGTAGAGGTAGGACCTAGAACTTTGAAGTCAGACTGAATTTGCATCTGATTTTGTGCAGAGATTGCAGAGTTAAGCAGGAAAAGGAGATCATCTCAATGAGAATTTCACAGTCATCTGTCCTTTGTCTGAGTGAGGAATTTTAGGAAGCAAGAGTAGGAAGTTGATACAAGGTAGGATGATGATAATGGTGAGTGCTTGATGGATTTAAGATCTAGTCTCGAAAAAAGGTTGAGCACAACAGCGATGTAAAGTATGAAAGGAAAAGAGGACATAATCTATAGGAATGTCTAGATTTGCAACTTGAGTCCTGGGGTGTGGGAAGCATTGTTTCTGGGATGGGTAAGGGTCAGGAGTTCTGCTTCAACTGTGTGAAGTGTGAGACTCCAGCCAGCCTGGCATTCCTGGAGGCATGATTTGGGCAGTGTGGGTGCAGAGGTTGAATGAGAGAGGGGGAGAGAGAGAAGAGCCAGAGGGACGAGGACTGGGTTCTGGGAGCTCCGCTACTTGAGTTCCAGAAAGTAGCAGAGCCAGCAAGGTGGGAAGAAACCTGGGAGCTGAGAGAAGAAACTTTTGGAGGAGGGAGTGGTAACTGGGCAAGTGCTACTAGGCAGCCACATCCGAGGAGGAGAGGGATGTGCCCCAGCTGTATACAACTCCCAGCAGCCATAGCGAGAACACTCCCTCCAAACCGCTTTCCCCATAGGGATTGGGTGGGGCAGACTCTTGGCTCCCCAGCCCTTTTCTGACATTCCACAGCATCCATGGACACTGGAGATGTTTGTTTTTGGTCTCGCTTTCCAAAGGGTGGGCAGAGAGCAAATGCTTATTTCCAACCTTGAAGGGTTTGTAAGAATGTGCAAATCTAGATGTGAGGGGGAGTTCAAAGAAGAAACCAAAGGCAGAGCAATCGGACTCAAAAAAAACCCTACCCAGTGGGCAAAAGGAATGGCCATGTGGGGAGGAAACATTTCCACACTCACAGCGTTTAAAATTAGCTATGCCACCCCTGCCTGCTGGGCAGGATGGCGGGAAGCCACTGGGATAGTGTGTTAGGGACCTGGTAGGAAATATGCACCTCAGTTTGCTTTGGGATGTTTTCTGCGAAGTGGACAAGCATGTGGCTCCTGGATACAATCAGGAGCCAGGACTCTACCAGGGGTGATCTTCATCCTGTCGTTTACGCCTCTACCTCCCTGTGTTTAAAGTGAAGATAATTATGGCACCTCCTCCTGGAGTTAGTATACAAAGTTAAGGAGGTAATTGTTTCACATGCCCAGCACAGATGCGTCTTTGTTCAGTAGGTAGTCATAGGGGTGATCAGCGTGAATAGACACTAGGTGAAGGTAAGAACCCTGGAGGAGCCAGCAGCCATGCAGAGGGTAACTTGCTGAGTGCGCTCACATTATTGGTTACATAGCAGTCACAGTGTAATGCAAGAAGGAGCTGAGGAAGAGGCTGTCTTAGGCAGCAGGGTAGAGGCTAACATCATCTCTCTGTTGTCAGACATCCCCTTTCATGTCTACCTGCAATTGCTGTTTCTCAGAACTAGCTAATCTGGGGCAGCACAGCCGGGGCTTCTTCTCTTAGTGTAGTTACTCCCAACATATACTCTCTTCATTTTTGTTTGCTTTCCCTTTGTCAAGTCATCACTTGGCCAAGTTTGCAAAGTAAGCTTGTGATACTACTTTCTACAAAGTTGGTGCTTAAAGTACTTTCTCTTACTGAGAAAGCTTTCAGGGGGAAAGGCACAGTGTGAAGGAGACTGGAACCTAATGCCTTGCTGTAGAGTGCTGGGAGACCAGAGTGCCAGTGTGAACCAAGCTAACTCTTCTCTGCAATGAATTGGAGCTTTCAAGACCCGTGCAGAACAGTTTGGCTAAGACCCGAGTGTCATGTCAAATTGGAGTTTTGTTCTGGCTTTATACTCCATTTACACCAGGAGACCATGGTCCTCTCTCTCAAGAAAGAACCAGTTTTTGCAAGCCTCCCTTGCAAACCTCCCACCCACACCCACCCGCCGCCCCAAAAAGCACCCTGTTGCTAAAGCTTAGAAACCACAGGCTATTCAGAGCACAGAAAACCAGGGGCTGGAGGGAGAAGAGTGGGAGGATGATCTGAATTCTAAAGGCATTTTCTGTGTCTCTAGCTCTAGTAGTCCCAGATCTGTTGGACAGTTTCTTAACGGTCTAAGATGGGAATAAGCATAACATCTTTAGGAATCCATTGCAGATTTCAGAAGAATTTGAAGTAGAGAAACTTCCTTGACTGCTGACAACTCTTCAAAAACTAGGAGATAGTTTTACATTCTTTGTAGGTCTGAAATCGCAACAGTTCAGATGCAGGTCAAAAAATACAGCAACAAAAAAATTTGGCTGTTCAGGTGTTACATTTTTTTCCTGATCCCTTTTGCCCCTGAAATACAATTATATCTCTTTTAGCATTACAAATGGTTTTCTTTTGGCAATTAGCATTTCCACACCCTTCACCAGTTTTATAGGTCAGGTTTTGTTTGGCCCCAGATCCATAGTTGGGTCTTGGAGAGAGGGCTCTTAGGATTATTTCTGCGACCACATGCTCACCATATCTTTCAGAAATAATCAGCTTCAGTTCTGTAATTTTATGAGCTTAAGCAATGGAGGGGGCGGTGGGGGCAGTATCTTTCCCTTTTTTTTCCTTTTTCCTATCATCAGTCCAAGAAATGTCAAGCATTCTACTCTGGATTACCCTCACCCTAAAGCCTAGATCTTTGAAATCAATTGAACTTTTTCCTAAACAAAACTCTCTTTTCTAGCATAGCAATTCATCGTGGCCATGACCTTCCATTTGTGCTGATTTCCCAGGTATTTGATGAGTGAACTTAACTGATCCAATAAGGACCCCAGCCAAGAAAGGGCCACCTCTCAAGAAAGAGACTCACTAGGATTCTTGGGTCCCCTTGATCTGATTACAGCTGGGAGGGGAAGTCAAGCACTCACCTTGCTGCAGAGTTTTCAGATAAAACTTTGGCTTCCACATCACATCAGCCTTTCTAGTCTCTCACTACCTGAAGATGTTGCTCTTTATTGCTATGAGCTTTTCAAGTAGTGTGGGACATGAGAAAAAAAACTTGCTCTCTCTAGATACTTTTAGAGGAACTGGTCTTAGAATGTGACCAGTTAACACTCTACCTATAGCATAGCATCTTTCCTCCTTTCTGGCAAATGGAAATGACCCTTCAGCTGTCTGAACTTGGAGTGTCTAATCTTTAAAACAGACAATTGACCTTGCTTCTCAGAGTAGGTTTAGATCTCAAGGGTTGCATGGTGTCATTATAGGGGCCCAGCTGTGTACACATTTGGGGGGCATTCAACCCCCCCAAAGGTTTTGCTACTCCCTTTTCCCAGTATTCTGTTTATTACTAGAGTTTTGAAACTTTGCTGAAAGTCACACCACAATCATGCTGATTGCCAGTGTTCTGCAAAGAGAAAGCTGGAGAAGCAATAATAAAAATGTGTGAATTTCAGGTGCTTTGGTATGGTCACCTCAGGGAGCAGCAGGCAGCTGCTTTCACAGGGTTACTGCTGCACACCAAACGGATGATTGATGCAGGCCAGTGCTTAGTGGCGGACTCAAAGAAGGTGAACTCAGAGCTGCTTTCTTCTTTTCTCTTTCCCTAGAATTTCCGAGTGCATGGATAGCGAAGCCGAAACAGTCATGCAGCTCCGAAATGAGCTGAGGGACAAGGAGATGAAACTGACCGACATCCGCCTAGAAGCCCTCAGCTCTGCACACCAGCTCGACCAGCTCCGGGAAGCCATGAACAGAATGCAGGTGAGAGCCCAGGCTTGCCCTGAGCCCAAGGCTGTTGAGAAAGGAGCCCCAGGCGGTTGGTATCACCACACCCCAAGGATTTCATCCACCTCTTTCTTTTTGCAGCCCTGCTTTGCAGATTGCTCAGAGACCAGTCTTTCCAAACCACAAAAGTAACCAGGTCCTTTTGCATGAGACTTACAGTGGCTCTGCCATTATCTGTTGCATGTGGCACAGGCTCCTTCACCTGGTCTTCAAGGCCTTCTACAGGCCTTTTCACTCTTAATCTCCCACCTACCTACCCCCAGCTATACTTTCCAGATTCTTCTCATCAGCCCAGGGGAGCCACTGACTGCTCCCTTTACATGCCCCAGGAATTTGTTTCATGCTGGGATGGCTCTTCTGCCCCTCTACATTGCCATCCTCCCTCCCCCCCCGCCCCACCCCGCAAGTCTCAGCCTGAGGCTCTTCTGTGCAGTCTTATAGCTGGAAGATCCTTTGTCTGAATCCTTATAGATTTGTTCTTAACAGCCCTTTGCTCTTAACTGCATTTAGGTCTTCTGAACTACTTACTTCCTGAACTTACTTACTTCCTGAACTTACTTCCTGCATTCTTTTCTATAGGTACAGCATCAGTGCTTTACCATAATAGGTGCTTCATAAATAACCCTAGAATGTCATTCCCTGTGGGTTCTCCTAACTAAGACCTTGCTGGAGAGCAGCATTTCCCAAAGAAGTGTCCCGGGACACTCATTCTGTGAGGGTCCTGTGGAAGGAAAGCTCCTTGAGCAAAGTAAATGCTGCCCACTCTCAGATTCATGGTGCACAGCAGCTCAGTAAAGAATCTGTCAACCCAGAGTTTCCCAAACTTGCTAGATTCTACGACTCTTTTTCACTGACTACTCTGGCAGCAGGCTGTGGAACACATTTCTGAGGTCTTTTTACAGGCCAGCTTTCTGAAAGGAGGGACCTGCCTTGCTCAACAGGTCTCATGGTTCTAGCCAAGGTGCTACTGAATCTCTCTGATGGTGTGACTTGCTCCGCTGCAGCGGGGATACCCACTGGGCCCCCATGGGGAACTTTCTCACCCCTCCTCCAAAAAAGGCTTGTCACATTGCATCCCGCTAGTAAGTGGGCTTCTCTTGTACATGTTGCAGAGTGAAATCGAGAAGCTGAAGGCTGAGAATGATCGGCTGAAGTCAGAGTCACAAGGCAGTGGCTGCAGCCGGGCCCCCTCCCAGGTGTCCCTCTCTGCCTCCCCGAGGCAGTCCCTTGGCCTCTCCCAGCACAGCCTGAACCTCACGGAGTCGACCAGCCTGGGTGAGTGGCATTGCAGGACTGGCGGGGGGCAGGGCAGGGCCTGCAGTTGGCACTCCAATCTCCAAGCGAGAGCCCCAGGATAAGCAGATGGACAGATCAAATGGAGAGACAACAGGCGCGTGTGCACTTGGGAAGTGTGTGTGTCTGGGTGTGCGTCTGCTACCAACATGAACCCAGCCGTTAGACTGCTGTCATGCTTTGCTCCAGTGCCCGAAATCGCCAAGCCACGAGCCTGGATCTCCTCACCCACCATGCTGAGTTCTGTTTGATGCATTTTAAGAGGCTGACCTGCAAGCTGAATGCGGCATTCCAACCCCATAATAGCAGCCCCCAGTTGGGCAATGCCTTGGTCTGTGTTCATCCTGCCTTCAGGATGGACTCCAGCCTGGTGCAACAATAGTGAACGTGAGCTAGGTTTTCTTTGTAAGCATATTGAGGCTGATGCTTTGATTTTTTTCTCCATGACGCTGCTGTTGCTATGGTTTTGGTTGAGTCTCCCCCTTGCACTTCCATTTGGCAAGGTACATCGTCAGCCCGTTGGTTCCTTGGTTGGTCCACCATCGGTTCTGTGATTGCATTCTCCATTCTGCCCTCTCCCCTTCCCCTGCCCCCCACTCCTGTTTCCCCGCACCCCGACACCTGGTTTGTCCTGCTGTGCCAACAAGCAGCGGGGGTGTCAGGAAGCCAGCTTTGCTGTCCCCTTGTGCCTAAGGCTGTTGATGTTTTCCATTCGCAGACATGTTGCTGGATGACACTGGTGAATGCTCGGCTCGGAAGGAAGGAGGCAGGCATGTTAAGATAGTTGTCAGCTTTCAGGAGGAAATGAAGTGGAAGGAGGTTAGTTGGATCCCTTTCCCTGCTCTGCCTGTCCCTTCCCCAGGTAGCAGTACCTAGCGTAGTGTTTTCGTCATAAAACTGTTGCACCTCAGTGCCGAAGGTAACTTGGAAATGCCACTCATGCTTTCCTTCACTAGCCAGATCCCCAGCAGCGTTTTGACACAATTAAAATGAGCAAGTGGCCCTTCCCCCCTCTCACATTTGGAAAGTCTAATAAGGACTATTAAAAGTGGCCCCACGTTGTGCTTTCATGTAACTAATTAAACACTAACATCAGTCAGAATGACTTTTCTGAATTTAATAAAGTCCCAAACCACTTCAAAAGGCAGCCAAGCACATTTAGTGCAGAAGGTACAGAAATAGACCCGGAGCACCACGTCTGCAGTGAGCAAGGCAGCTGGAGAATTAGGAAGCTGGGGTTGCAAGGCCGAGGTAGCCACAGTGGGGAGCGTGTGGCTCGGAGTGAACGCACTGGGGCACCCCAGCTCACTCAGCCTGGGTAATCTGAGTTTTCTAAGTAGTTTCTGTTGCCCTCAAAGGTCTTGAGGTCATCCCTGCCCCCCACCTTTGGCCTCACCAGAGAGTGAGTTTTTTGGGTTAGAAGTGGGGCTTGGTCATCAAAGTTGATCTTTAGTCAGTGATTAGATCCAAAGGATCCTGCGAAAGACCAGCTTTCAAATAAGTGAGAAAAAACACTTCATGAGTCACTACTGCAAGTCCTCTTGAGTGTTATTTTTCCATCTCTCGCCAACACTCTAGTAATCTCAAGACATCTAGGGAAGCCACGGCGGCCACCATGTCGTGTCTGCAGCTATACTTGCCTTTGCCAGGGCATTCTACTTGTGGCCGGCTCTGCAGTCTCACTGACAGGGCAAGCCCAGAGTTTTGGAATTGCTAAGAGTTTTAGCTTCCTCTAGCCTAGAAAGAGCCAATAAGTAACTCCATTTGCAGAGCTTAGCTAATGGAGTGATGGACTCTCAAGAGAAAATTCATTCTTACAACATTCTTACAATATATGCAAATGATACCCATGAATGCATGTTGTTCTAGTGATCATCAGCATGGATGATAGCACTGACATTTCATAAAAGTTAGTGAGTCTCTTATAATGCGTGCGCCACCTCACATCACCACAGCATCCAGATGAGGCTGTTTGACCGACAAGGCGAGTGGCGGGGCCAGACCATCTCCTTGTCAGACTGGTGCTCTTTCTCTCTTAGTTTTGCTTAACTGCCAGATACACCCCATACTCACCCCTCTCCTAATTCTTCATCCTTATAAGTATGTCAAATAGTCCCATTGCAACAAGATGGAACATTCTATTAACTTTCCTTTGACCAATGTGACCAGTTAGTCCCCACTGTGCAGAGCACTGTGAGCTCAGAAAAAAGATCCTTTTGTGAACTTAACAGAGTTTTACTAGCTTCCTAAATTGAGCATCTTTTAACTTTTAATCAGAAGAAAAGCAAGAACATTAAAAAAAAAAACAAAGGAAAATGGAGTAGAACTGTATCTAGCCTAAAGTTGTTAAAGATCCATCAAGGAGATAAGATTGAGATACAAATAAGATATAAATACCTAAAATACATGTGTCCAGAACTGGTAAAGCAGTGTGAGCTCTGAACTCGATGGGTTAATCATTGAAGGCTTCCTGGAAGAGGTGAGTTTGTTAAGAGAGGTTTGGAAAGGGAGAGAAGATAGGAGAGAGGAAAACACTCCAGGGGAGGAATGTATGATTTACGCCCTAAATGAGTGAGGTACACAGTTTAAAGGTTCTAGATTCAAGAGAGAAGATCCTTTCATCTGACCCACAGACTGTTTAGCAGTAGAGCAGGGGAAATTTTTAAGATTGTTTCATTCAACCTAAATGATACCTGGTTTTGAGCAAATAGGACTTTTAATCCCCTTTGAAGCCATAGGAGGAATTCTAGGACTATCTGAGTCTTTGCTAAACTGTCAGGAAAGATTCACCTGTTTTTCACCTGCATACATTTCCTTACCCTTAGGATTCCAGACCACACCTCTTTCTTATTGGCTGCATTGGAGTTAGTGGCAAGACGAAGTGGGATGTGCTCGATGGGGTGGTTAGACGGCTGTTCAAAGTAAGTGTCTCCAGAAGTGTCTGCAGCAAATAACATCCCTGAAGTGGGCCCCTGGCTTGAGGGAAGGGGTGGGTGGCTTGTGACCTAAGCTGGCCATTTCTTGGGCCTAGCCTCTCTCTCATTCGTGTGGTACTGAGACTTTTCCCCTGGCGCTGAAGTGAACAGGAGGGTGGTAAGAACAGACATGATTGGCCAGTCCCATCTGGCCCTGGCGGTGGTTGGTCACTCAGTGAGAGTCATTTCCTACACTCATGTCTCTCACGGTGAAACTGCTAATGTCCAAGTTCTCTCTTCACCTTGGAATTCTGTCCTGTTGAATACGTACTGGAATGTATGATCCGCCTGGGAATAAGACATCATCTTTCCACGATTTGGGGGGATTTGATCTGACTTGTCCATCATCCTGTGCCAACACTTCAGTCTGTGGTCTGTGCCGTAAGGCGTATTAACAGCCACAGAGTATGTTGGTGTACTTTCTGTTCATTCCCATCGTATCATAGGAGTGGGTGTTTGGCACAGGAGAAATAACTGATGAGTTTTGGGTTGAACCTTAAAACAAAGGGAGTTGAAAAGAAGTTTTTGGTATATTTCTTCGATTGATTGACCTGAAGTCCGTCAACAAACATAAGTGTGCATTAATCATGTTCCTCCAGTGATCGTAATCCATTTTTCTTGTGCCAGAGACCATAATTTATTTCCAGATCTGTGAGGAATATCCTGTTATTTTCCCATTTCTTTTTTTTTTTTAAGATTATTTATTTTATGCACACAAGAGCTGGGGTACAGGCCAGAGGTAGGGCGGTGGTGGTGAAAGGATTCACCAGAGATAGGCAGGGAGTGGAACAGGAGGCAGATCCACTGAAACACACTGCTGAGGGGAGCAGCAGGCGAGGCAAGAGAGGTCTGCTGCGCCATGTGGGTCCCCTCCCTGGCTGGGGATCGAACTTGCGCTGCTGTGCTGTGGATGCTTCACAGTGTGGCACTCAACCCACTGCACCACCAGGGAGGCCCCTATTTTCCCATTTCAAGGGGAGGAAAATGAGTCCCAGGATGGGTCCCCTGACCAACATCACAGATCTGGTGCTTGATCATGTTGGGTCTAGTTGAGTTGGTTTGACTTCAAATCCTGATAGAGCAATACACGCTAGTGTCCTCAAATCTAGATTCAGAGAAAATTCTGTTCTCTGACTGAAGATGGTCCCCATCTTGGCAGACCAGCTCTGAACTGCTTGAGCACACCTGTCCGCCTACCGAGGCCAGAACTCTGCCTCTCTCTGAAACATCCATGGATCAGAAATGGAACAGTTCGGGCTGTAAACAACCTGTGGGGCCATAGAGAAGTGGAAGCGAGGTCACTAGAGATGGGACCTGTGACCCGAAGGCCACCTCTGTCGTCGACCTCACAGCCCAGGGACCTCCGTTCCAGGCTCCCCACCTACCACCTTTTGCTCGTCACATCAGAGGGACACCCCCAAACTAAGTCCAGTTTTCATTTTTAGAGATCAAGAGCTGCTTTTATCTTGCAGCCATGGGTTTTGTCCCCTTTCTCATCAGTATGATTTAGTTTTCAGTCTAAAGAAGGAGCTGATGGAGACATTTCCTACAGAATTATGTTTTCATGAAATTCCCAGCACCATCCCCAGACCCTGATGTCTTTCGGGCTACAGCCTAACCTTTTCCTGCTTAGTTCATCCAGACTAAATGCTTGCAGTCCTGTTAGGGGTTTCGTGGTTTCTCCATCACTAACCAAATAAATCTGTATTTTAAGAGGCCTGTGACGGAAGGGTGTCTTTCCCATAGAAAGTCACCTCTTCTCTCCCCAGTTCCAGAGCTCGATTTCAAGTCAGGCATCAGCCAAGAAAGACGAGATGATCGTAAATCACCCACCGAAAGCATGAACCACAGATTGCAGCCACATCTCTGATGGGGGTCTTTATTTTTGTTCCAGGAATACATTATTCATGTCGACCCGGCCAGTCAGCTAGGGTTGAATTCAGATAGTGTTCTCGGCTACAGCATTGGGGAGATCAAACGCCTCAACGCTTCCGAGACGCCTGAGCTGCTTCCCTGTGGCTATCTGGTCGGGGAGAACACCACCATCTCTGTGACTGTCAAAGGTAACTCAGTCTCTGCAGCGGTGGGAGTTTTCTGGAACTGCAATTTGCGTTTTGGGACTTGGCCTAAGAAACTGTGGCCTTGATTTTGTTTGTGCAGATATACGTGGGCGGGGGTGTTTTCCCCCCTTTAACCACAGTTATTCTTATCTCAGCAAGTGAAACAGTCTAGATTTTTTTCACCCACCCTAGGAAGCAATTTAAATTTATTGCTGAAATTACCTAACAAAAGGTCCCATTAGCCTGATGACTCCGAGAAGATGGAATCTTAATAACTGTGGAAACCGGGCTCTACCAATACGAATGAATTACTCTTGCCAGCGAGCCTTGGACTCGGTCCCATTCTACAGATGGGGAACCACGAGCTGCTGTAGGCTGGAGGGGACTCGCTCCAAGCACCCTGTTGAAACTGCTGAGGCTCGTGCTCTTGCGTGGTGCTGCTGGAGCTTCCGATTACCTCATTGCCAGAGTCGTGAACCCCCCAGGCCAAAAGTGTGTTCCCTGGAATTCTAGGGGGAAAAACAAAGTTGTGTGGCCAAATAAATCTGAAAACTGCATCATAACCGCCATTAGGTTTAGGGGCCAAAGGAGGCAGGAATGTACTAGTACAGAGAAGGCTCTGACCTTCAGTGTCCTAGCTCCTGCCTTTTAAAAGGCTTTTTCATCCAGTCTGACACAAATTCATTTATTTATTACTCAAACGCTCCCCTTCTTAACATTTTATAAATCACTGAAGTAAGGAATAAAGCACTGTAGATTTCCAAGCTTCAGGTTCTCCCGTGTCTTGCTTCCCTGAAGGCACCAATCTGACCGCAACTTTAAAAGTATAGTTTGGGAGTGGTTTTATCTCCCGGTTGGAAGGTTCTTCCAAAACTCCCATCATTCGCCATCAGCAGGAACAGCTGCCTTCCTCTGTTGGCGACAGCAGTGCCTCCCTGCTCGAGCTTCACATGGCCTTATTTTGCCGGCGCGTGAAGTTCCACAGAGAGCCACCCTTTCTGCAAGGCTCCTACCTCTTCCTACCTCTTAAATGCAGGGCTCGCAGAAAACAGCCTGGATTCCCTGGTGTTCGAGTCCCTGATCCCCAAGCCCATCCTGCAGCGCTACGTCTCCCTGCTGGTGGAACACAGGAGGATCATCCTTTCTGGCCCCAGTGGCACTGGGAAAACCTACCTGGCCAATAGGCTCTCAGAGTACCTGGTGCTTCGGGAGGGACGGGAGCTGACAGACGGGGTCATCGCCACCTTCAACGTGGACCACAAGTCCAGCAAGGTGAGGTGGTGGTTTGGAGGCTGCTGCCTAGTCAGTGGTCCCCCTTCGGCCCTTCCAGACCTGTTGCTGCCACCATCATCCCAACGGGAGAGTGGTGCTTTCTTTAAACTCGCCTCTGGTTGTAAAGGGCCACCGAATGGGGCTCTCAGACGAACAGCTTTGAGCCAAAACTTGCCAGCAAGAATTTCTGTCTACAAGTCAAACTAGTTCATGTATCATGTCTCCACTGTGAGCCCGATGTGATGCTCAGTGCTAGTAGTTTTTTAGCAGCCTCCCAGGTGTGTCCATTTCATTTTACCAAAAATTTACCTGTGCCCACTAGCTGCTGTGTTTTTCCAAGGTGAACACTTTTTTGGCGGGGCACCAGTAGCAATAGTAGCAACAGCAGCTCCTATTGACAGGCCCCCTGCCATCTCGGTCCACTGAAGCGTCTGTATAAAGGGCTCTCGGGCAGGTGCTGTAGGACACAGCTCCTGCTCCTCCCTCAGGTGCTTCCTGCGGGTTGGCATTATAGGAAATAGCTGCAAACACCGTCACACACTTAGGGTAGTGGTGGAGCAGGGCTATGAAGCGATGCCTGAGCAGCCCTCACCCCCACAGGACAATGCTCCTGTCCTGGGCTGATGTTCTCTTGTCACCTGGTGAATGCCAGAAGTCAAGACCTGAGCCTTTCTCACGCCTGCTGCCCCTGAACCCCAAGCTGGCCCCCTTTAGCAGGCCAGCCCCCAGTGCGTGTTCACTGCTCTCAGCCTGCACGGGCCTGGGCGAAGTGAAGGCTGTGGACTTGAGGGTCTTCTTTGAGATGAGGTCACCCACTGGCCCTTCTCTGGTCTTCTGGGCCGCTGCAGGAGCTGCGCCAGTACCTGTCCAACCTTGCCGACCAGTGCACCAGTGAGAACAACGCGGCAGACATGCCAGTCGTCATCATTCTAGACAACCTGCATCACGTCAGCTCCCTGGGCGAGATCTTCAACGGGCTGCTCAACTGCAAGGACCACAAATGGTAAAGGCCCGGAGCTCGTAGCCTCGGGGCGTGCCCAATGCGGACCTGCTCCACACAGGGAGCAGCGGTGGAGGGGGGCGGGGCAGCCAGCGCCCTGACGTCTGCGCTGAGTGCAGCTGTGAGCACTTGCTGTGAGCACTTGCTGTGAGCGCCTGCTTCTCGAGTGTGGCTTTGACTCACGACATTCTCTGCCCCTTCGTGTCCCCACAGCCCTTATATCATTGGCACAATGAACCAGGCTACCTCTTCCACTCCTAACCTGCAGCTTCATCACAACTTCAGGTAAGATGTCCCTGCCCTTGTCTCATTAGGTGACAGAATGACAAGGAATGTAAGAAAGAATAAGCAGGAAAGCTGTTTTGAATACCTGTGATGTGCCAGGCGGTATAGAGTTAAGCTCTGTTCCCAGTTTCACTCATTTAGTGCTCTCCACAGCCTCAAGTGGTTGAGGTTTACCCTTCTCGGTTTGCTGATGGAGAGACTGAGGTCAGAGAATCAAGTCACTTGTGTGAGGTCACACAGCCGGTCAGGGCTGAGACTTGCACCCACATTTCCCTGGCTGTCAGTCCTAGGGGAGCAGCATCGGAGAGGCAGCTCTGGGCAAGGGCCGCCAGCTCCCTCGCCTCCCCTGCACACTGCCAGTGGCGCATCCCTCTCATGAGCAGTGAAGGCTCTTGCTTGGGAGTGTCCCCACGTAGCTGGGTCTCTGCGCCTTGGAGCTCTGGCTGCTGCGAGGCCCTGTTAATGGTCAGAGAAATGTCAATCTTCGGGTGCCTGGTATAACCCGCCTCTGTACCCAGGCCGTACTGGTCGTATCCACGCTTTCCCTTAAACATCCCTCGAGTCCTTGCTCCTTGTCCTTCCCCTGTGACTGCCGTGTCATCTCCCAGCATGCAGCTGCCATTATTTTCTAACCAGTATGCCTACCTGCAGCTCCCTGCCCCCCACCTCCTGCCATCTCCTGTGCCAGTGGCAGCCAGCGTGAGCATTCTGGAATTCAGATCTGGCCATAAAACCTTCATGCTTAAACTACCCCAGTGGTTCCCATTGCCTCCAGAATAAAGTCCAGGTGATACTCTGGTTACCCTGAAACCCTGACAGTTTCCCAAATAGCCCACTCTTTATGTTTCTCATGCCTCTGCAAATGCTCCAGCACATCTCCATCCTCCACCCCAACTCCACACTGCTGTCTTTCCTATGTGGCTGCTCCATTCACCCTTCTGATCTCAGTCCAGACACCTCCTCTGAGGAGCCCTCCCTGACTCCCAAGTTTCACTGTGCTTTTAGTCCCTTTTATAGCTCCATAGCTCGGGGCAGGGCCTGACAGCACAAGGGGCGCCTTGTGAGTATTCAGAGCTCAGACACTGGAGCTAGACTGTCTTGGTTCTCATCTTGGCTCTTCCTGCTATTGATCTTGGACAAGTTACACAGTCTGTCCGTGCTTCAGTATTTCAATCTGTAAATGGGATGGCAGTGATCATCTGTATCATGGGGATTCCATGGGAATTGTGAATTAATATAACTGTTCAGAACAGTATTTGGCACGTAGTAGGTCCTATTTTATTAATATTGACAGGCACTTCCATCTCTCATTCTTTGATTCTTTTTTTTTTAATGTTATTTATTTATGCATTTAGAGCTGGGCTACAGGCCAGAGGTGTGGGAGGTGAGAGGATTCACCAGAGACAGAGGCAGGAGCAGAACAGGCAGACTGACTGAAACACACTGCTGAGGGGAGCAGCAGGCGAGGCAGGAGAGGTCTGCCACACCATGTGGGTCCCCTCCCTCACTGGAGATTGAATTCACGCTGCTACGCTGTGGATGCTTCACAGTGCGGCGCTCAACCTGCCGCGCCACCAGGGAGACCCTGATTCTTTGATTCTTGAAGTGAGTTGTCATTTCTGTCACCACCACCACCCTGAAAAGCATTCCTGACTTCCCCCAGGTGGGTGCTCTGTGCTAACCACACAGAACCCGTAAAGGGTTTCCTTGGCCGGTTCCTGAGGCGGAAGCTCATGGAAACGGAGATCAGTGGGCGGGTACGGAATGTGGAGCTGGTAAAAATCATCGACTGGATTCCCAAGGTCTGGCATCACCTAAACCGCTTCCTGGAGGCTCACAGCAGCTCAGATGTCACCATAGGTAGGCGTGGGCCTGTGGACGAGTCGTGGTGGGCTGTTTCCGGGCGGGTGCTCCTGGAGGTCAGGCCTCAGATGAGGGTCAGGCCAGCACCTTGCAAGTCTAAGACCCCGTCAGCCAGATGTGGCACTGCCCATGCAGACAGAGGAGGAGGCTGACCCCACACCGCAGTCATCTGTGTCCTCGGCTGTGTCTCTACCCTCCTCCCTGCTCCTCCTCCCGGTTGGACCTACCCAAGGAGATGTGTTCCAGCCAGGCTTAGTGAGAGCCCCCCCAAGCCCATCAGTCATAAACCACCATTGGGACTGGCTTTGCTACACTTAGGGATTTAGACCAGAGGAAGAAACCTCACTGACCTCCTTACATTTTTCATCCCTGTCCACACAAGTCTTATGTAGTTGCAATCATGGTGGTTGAATTGTTCTCTTTTCACCTCACATTCTCTTGACACTCAGTTTTTATCATTATTTTAAAAGGCTGTGACTTAACCCCTTGCACCTCTGGGGAGCCCCCAGAAAGCTCCCTCTTTTGGATGATTTCCTAGAGGAGAGTGTTCCCAGATGGGGGTTAGAGGGTCCATGTCTTGCGCTGCACCCCCCACCTGGTAGCTCGGGTTGCTGTCATCACTCAGAAGACCCAGGGTCCCTCCCACATGGGCAGCTCAGGCTGTGGCTCCAGACCCCCTGTTTCAGCTCTGACTGGCTTTCTTTGTGGCCTCAGGCCCCCGACTCTTCCTGTCGTGCCCCATCGACGTGGATGGCTCCCGGGTGTGGTTTACTGACTTATGGAACTACTCCATCATCCCCTATCTCCTGGAAGCCGTCAGAGAAGGTCTCCAGGTAAGTACCCACAACCCTGGCCTCCTTGACATGGGGGGCTGTTCTGGTAACTGCATGAGTGGTCTTTATCTCCTTCAGGAATCTGACTGACATGAGGTGATGCCCCCCCTCCCCCCGGGTGGGAGGCTGTCAGTCTAGTACCATGTAGGGCTCCCTTGGCTGCAAATCCTGGCTCTGCTACTTGTTCGCTGTGCAACCCCAAGCAAGTATGTAGCCTCTCTGGGCCACTGTGCCCCGTGGTAGCTAGAAGAGGAGGATAGTCACTGTCTGCCAAAGAGTTATTATGTGTATTAAATTAAATAGTAACTGTAAAGTACTCTGTGTACTGAATGCACAAGGGATGGATACATGGGGGGGGCGGGGTTGTGGTTAAAGGATTCACCAGATACAGAACTGAGAACGGAACAGGCAGATTGACTGAAATACACTGTTGAGGGGAGCAGCGGGGGAGGCAGGAGAGGTCTGCTGCACCATGTAGGTCCCCTCCCTGGCCAGAGATTGCACTTGTGCTGTAGCAGCTGCATGAGAGCTTCATAGTGCTGTGACTTAACACGGCATGCATGTGTGTATCCCTTCCCAGTTTGCAAAGTACAGTTTGCCGTTTGGTTCAAGCTAAGCATTTGTTGTGGAACTTAGATAAAGATGCTTTTGTCTCCATTGCTCAGAAAGGAAAATTGAGGTTCAAAGAGAATAAGTGACCTGCTGAGGTCATATATGTGAAAGTTGGAGAATCTGGGGCTCGAGTCCAGACTTCAGGCTTGAATTTCAAATTCTTAGCCCTCAGCCCCACTGTGCTCACTTCCTGACACCAGGACCCCTCATGGGTGAGCCTGGAATGTGGGGGACTGTCAGCCCTCCGCCCTGCAGCCACCGCACAGCAGAGCCCTTCATCACGCAGACCCAGGTTAATGCTGCAAGCAGGCATTGCCCGGGAGCTTCCTACGCTTGTATTGCTGCACCTGGAGGTCGCCCGAGAAGTCCGTCTGTCTCCAGCTCGCATCATGAGCCGGCATCATGCTCAGCTGACTCATCCAGGAGCCGGCTGGGCAGCTTGTTTTCCGAGGGCTGCTTTATTTCCTCGGTCTGGTAATGGGAGACGCACGCTACTATAGGCCCGTAGAAGGTATGGGAGGGCTGCAGACTTCATGCATGCTGGTGTGACAGGCTTCAATCCTGTCAGTCCTGTGCATTTGGCTGAGCCCCACGTTCAGTGGCTGTGGGTCTGTAGCCTGCCACGGTGGTGATGGTGTTCGGAGGCACTCAGGACACCAAGCACTCAGCAAGGATAACATTGAACCCCTGGTGAGGGGTATTTCGTTGCACCAGAGCCGTTAGGCTATAAATTCAAGCCACTGTGCTGAAATAAGTGTGTACAATGAGAAAGTACGAGAAATGAGGCAGTCCCTGACCAGTCCCAAATCACTGACTAGCTGTGTCTAAAGATCTTGTGTCAAGGCGACATTTCTAGCCTACTAAATAAGTGTGACTTTCATTTAAAAAGGTATAAAAGATTTTAGAGCTTAGAAGTGAAATCTCTGCTCCATTCATTGATCTGGTAAATGGACCAGAATTCAGTCTTTAGTCAAAATTACAACCCTACACAGCCACTTAGTTATTCCTGTTTTCTTGGGCCAGTGGAGGCATCCCCCAACTGGTAGCTCCTTGCAGTGCATTCCATTCCAGAAGTCTCTCTCCTCTCTTCTCCATGAGCGGTTCTGTGGACTGTGGTATCAACAACACTTTTAAGCTCACATAGCTTAAGAGACACAGGGAATTGCAGTGGGGGCTGGGGGCTAGGATGGGTACACCATTTCCTCCTCTTTCTATCTTGACTCTCAGTTCTCTCACTGGCTGCTACTTTGCTTCAAATAGATTTTCTGGTGAGGGAGAGAAACTAGAGTATTGGGAAGGACTGCTGGGCTCTGTTCAGTGAAGGCCTCCCCTGCCCAAGGAGGCGCTCATCTAGAAGTAGGACTGTCTGTGCTCTGGCCTTGAGCGACACCCCACAAAGGGTGGGAAGTGCCAGGGCCTTGCTCCTTTGGACCCAAACTTCAAGGGTGGCCTTGTGGATGTGACCGCAAGAGTGGACTCTGAACTTCCCCTCCTGGAGAGGCTGCTGGTGGAGTTTACCATAAAGGACATTCAGGTCTGTTTGCCACCAAAAGCAGGTTGAAAGGACCACAGAACAGCCCTCAGGAAGACAGACCTACCACCAGCCATGAGACTCACCAGTGTGAAGCAGGAAAAATCATTTGAAGGACAGTCTTTCCAGAGCATGGCAGCTACCGGGGGAGACAGTCCATTAGCATTTGACTAAGTTGCTCAAAAGCGAGCCAGCCTGCCCCACACCCATGACCTCCTCATCCTGATTAGCCCAGGAGACCCAGTGATGGGCTGACTTAGAGGGGAACCTGGTATGTTCCTCAGGCCTCGGTTTTGGAGGGACGCTTGCTACCATTCGTCATGGGCCTGCTGCTTGCCTGTTCAGTTCTAACAGCCCCGTGAGGACCGCACACGTGAAGAAACCAGAGGCCCAGGAGCCCGAGTGCCTGGCCCTGCTTCACTCAGTAGGTCTGGCTGACTCCTCCGGTACCTCTGACTTTCAAGCTGTCCTGAGGACCTCTTAACTCCACTCAGAAGCCTCAGGTGACTCAGGGAACAAAGCCTTGTGTTTCATTTAGTGGGAATCTAGATACAATTTCATTTGACAAAAGAAGTCTTCTATTTAAGAAAAGACTTAGAAGTCCCTCCTCCCTCTAGCCTGTGCTCACTCTGCTGGGGGCTGTGTGGGTCCTGTTTACTTCCTGCCAATCCCAGGAGGCTAGAGATGTGGTTGTGGGGGAGCAGGCTATGGTTCAGAACAGGTAAGGCCTTGGCCAAGGCTGTAAGCTGAGAGGTAGAGTCCCCAGAGTGGGCTCTGACAGGACAGTGAAGGTGGCGGCAATAGGCACTGGTGCTGTCAGCCTCTCCTTTGGCTCCAGACAGCCCCTCCCGCTGGCACATCCTTGCCAGGAAGAGCACTGGCATTGCCCCCTAGTGGACGCCAGATGTATCTGCAAGCTTTGACTTTCCAGTCTTTCCAGTAGGATTCGTGGGGGGGTGTGTGTGTGTGTGCACGCATGGTGTGTGTGATATACACATGCTCCCAGTAACTGTGCACCCCACAGAATCAGAAGGCTCACCGTGGCCCGGATTTTCGCTTCCAGTGTCTCGATACCCTGTTCCTCATCCTGTGGGAATGTCAAGCCCCTTCTTGCCTGTGGGAAAGCAAATGTCCCGTCTGTCAGTCTGCCTGCACTGCTATCTGGCGGTGGTACTTAGCCAGCCATTCATCACCTGGATTGAACATGTCCAGCGGCAAGTGGGGAGGCTTGTAAAAATATTTTCTGTTCTTGCAGATGATGTTAGCTGTGCCTGCTGTGCATTTGTCTTATGACTCAGTCCCCAGTCCTGTTCCCCTTTGGAGTTGTCATTAAACACTTGCCAAAGTATCTCACGTCAACGGAGAAACTCAAAAGGCCTTTGTCCCCTGATAAAGGGGGAGAGCTCAGGGCCCCTTCTCAGATGACCCAGCCTGCTCTGAGCCCCTGGGAAAGTCTCTCATCCCTGGGCCTCAGCTTCCAAATTTGTAATCTCAAAATGTGGGACTTGAAGAGTCTTTTTTTCAGGCTGGCTTCTTTGGAGCCCTCAAACTACTCATGGGTGGGCATGGGGTGGGAGGAGAAGAGGAATGTTTGAAAACCACTGGGCCAGATTCTCTTCAAGGACTCAATGCGTTCCAAGTACTGGCCTCTGTTTTTTTGTAGCCCTGAGCATCGTCTCCTCCAAGCTGGGCATGGAAATAGAAGCAGTTGTCAGAAACGAGGCTGTGGTTCATACTTGTAAAGTCTGGCTTGGGAAAGGTGGCCCATTTCCACAGGGAAAGCCCTTGGAGGGAGAAGCTTCTAAAAATTGCAGGAATGTTTCTAATCTGGAACAGACTTCTTTGGTTCTAAATCTCCCCAAGTGCTTCTGTGTTACCTTCCTCCCTGATATGCATGTGTGCACACACGTGTACACACACATGCACATGCACAACATATCCTTTCACACAACCCCTTCCTGCTCAGACTGCGAATTGCCTGTCTCAAACACCAGACTGCGTTCTCAGGCCTGAACCTCTCCCCTGCCCCAGGTTAAGGAAGATTTAGCGACAGACAGGGCCAGAGCACTAGACAGGATGGGCGTTGGTGTCTGAGAGCACGATGAGGTCAGCGGAGGCTGTGTCTTGTGTGCAGTAGACACTATTGAAAAGATGGATGGCCCATATGCAGTGCAGGCAGGACTCACACGTGAAGGGCAGAGGTGGCTTAGGCAATGGTGAGACAGCTGGAGGGACAGCGGGCTCAGCCCAGGCTGACGTGTCCTTATCTGGTGGGCGGCCTGGCCGGCGTCTCCCTGCTCCCGTCTGGCTGAGTCATGAGACTCCTGCTTATACCAAGTGGTTCATCATGGAGTCAGTCCGGAGGGTAGGGAGGGAAGCAGAGCTCAGCTTTCACAACTGGCTGTCCTCTTCAGACCTGTGTCCCTGCATGGTAAATGAGGGCACAGCCTAGGGGACCCCAGCTTCCTGCAGCTGAGGCAGCCCATAACGTAGAAAGATGTGGTTGGGTCAGAGCTCAGCTCTGTTTTACTGTCAGCACCCGGCTTGCTCCCTCTCCTCAACTATAGGCCTCCTGGGAGGGCAGAGGGGACGCAGACCAACAGACCATGGTCCTGGTGTCATTCCACTCAAGAGCCCTCCTGCCGCTCTGTGGCTCGGGAGTCCCTGATCTTGGTGCCTGTGGGTGCCTGTGGAGCAGGTGCCTTCAGAGGCAGCCCACACTGACCTGCGAGGGCGCATCCTGTCTGTGAGCACATCTGTCACATATGCTCAGACTCTAGGGGTCATAGGACTTGGGTTCCAGTTCTGCCTCCTCTCCTCCTGGGTCTTCATCTGGGATACTCCTCTTGGGGTCACACAGGGTTAAGATAGTGGTAGTGCGAGAGAGGACAGGCCGTGCAGCTACCGCAGCCGTACAGTCACAGAGCCCGCCTTGGAAAATGATCAGGACGGGGCTCCCAATCTTGAAAAAATATAGACATCTTGAAATTTCCAGTAAAAGTCAATCAAATCCCTGTATCACTACCCGTTTAACTCAGTAAGGGAGATTGGAGGCGGATGACTGGTCTTATAAGATTAAGTGATGTCAGTTTCTGTTTTAAGAGCCAATTCGTTATGATGGCCAATTTTGAAAAATACACGAGGGAGGAAAAGCACTCACAATTCCAGTACCCATAGTAAACTGTTACAATTTGCTGTTTTGAACAAAAAACAACAAGCTAAAATGAAAATAAACAGCTATAAAACTGAGGCATTCTGCAGGGAAGAGGGAGGGGTGGGATCAGGGCAGGAATGGGAAGAGCACAAGGGACTATGGTGACGGTGCACGGGTGAACTGGTGGTGGAATTCTATGGGGACAACACCCAGAAAAGAAAGCAAGTATTGTAAGGGGAAAAAAAGAAAATTGCTGTTTTGAAAGTGACCCAGATGTCTCTAGAGGGACCCCTAGAAATGGGGTTTCATTGAGTCAGGGTCATCTGTGACTTCCACCTGTGGTGCTGATGACCAGCACTCTTTGAGAGGAGGTACTGTTTGGGGTGCGCCCAGCAGAACACCAGGCTGGCTCCAGCTGGTAGTCAGCACCCCTTTCTACTTCCCCATCCAGTGATACCTGTTGGTCGTTTGAAACTGGCCAGAATGGGAGTATCTGCCCCACGGAAATAGGCAGATGCTTTGGTCAGCTTGTGGTTTTTGTTCCCCCAGAGACCACTCTTCAAGTTGGATGTACAAGACTTAGAGTTTAGGGTGACCCCGTGAGTCAGTGGCAGAGCTGAGAAGCAAACCCTGGTCAGCCTGGCTCCTAAAACTGGTGCCCTTGACCCCAGGGTCATGCTGCCCTCAGTCTCAGCCCATCAGGCTGTCTGGACTCGGCTGCCAGTCTTAGGCTAGACCTCTGGCAGTGCAGTTACTCCTGGGGAGGGGGAGCTTATCAGGAAGCTTCAACCTCAGGGCTACAGGAGAGGCCTCGACCCACCTCCAGACTGTTCCTTCTATGTTCTCAGCTCTATGGAAGGCGGGCGCCCTGGGAGGATCCTGCTAAGTGGGTGATGGACACCTATCCGTGGGCAGCCAGCCCCCAGCAGCACGAGTGGCCACCCCTGCTGCAGCTCCGGCCTGAAGACGTGGGCTTCGATGGCTACTCCCTGCCTCGGGAGGGCTCTACCAGCAAGCAGGTGCCCCCAAGCAGTGCTGATGGAGACCCACTGGTAAGTTCTCGGGGCCCAGAGCCCCTGCCCTGCCTATGGGGTCCCAAGCAAGCCACACTGGTCACATAGGGTCAACTGGGCCCCGGTCTTAATTGCTTTGGAAGGTTGGACTTTCCAAGTTAGGGCCATGTTTACCACTGTTTTCTATTCGTGCTTTTAGTTTTTCATTAAAGCCTTTTATTATTTTTTTTGAAGATTTATTTATACATATAAGAGCTGGGGTACAGGCCAGAGTCCAGGGCAGTGAGAATATTCACCAGAGACAGAGTGGGGAGCAGAACAGGCAGATGGACTGAAACACACTGCTGAGAGCAACGGGTGAGACAGGAGAGGTCTGCTGCGCTATGTGGGTCCCCTCCATGGCCGGCAGCAGGGATCGAACTCATGCTGCAGTGGCTGCAATTTGCTTCATAGTGTGTTGCTTAACCCACTGCGCCACCAGGGAGGCCCATAGCCTTTTATTTTCTTTTTTTTAAAGATTTTTCTTTTTATTTATTTATGCGTACAAGAACCAGGGTACAGGCCAGAGGCATGGGGGTGGTGAGAGGATTCACCAGAGACAGAGCGGGGAGCAGAACAGGCAGACAGACTGAAATATACTGCTGAGGGGAACAGTGGGCAAAGCAGGAGAGGTCTGCTGCGCCATGTGGGTCCGCCATGTGGCTGTGGAAACCCCACAGTGCGGTGCTCAACACACGCACCAACCAGAGAGGCCCTTTTAACTAAAGCCTTTAACACCTCTGAATTGTTTCTGCTTAAGGTAAAAGACTAAGGATTTGATATTATTAATATTGTTCTTATTCCTTTCCTTGATCCTCATTTGGTTCCCTTATGTTCCTCCTAAGGGAGGAACCATCTGGTATTTTTCTTTTGCC
>JAGFMF010011390.1:8162954-8227307 GCA_019455555.1 Galemys pyrenaicus
TTGCTTCGCTAAGCATAATCCCCTCCAGATCCATCCATGTTCCCATGAATGAGTCTAGTTTTTCATTTCTGATTGCTGAGTAGTATTCCATCGTGGAACTAAAAAAAAAAAAAGACTAAGGATTTGACATCCCCCCCGTAATTCCCCTATACCTGTTATCCCTATGCCACACTTAGCTTTCGTATTTGAGGGCCACCTGCTGCACTGTTCCAGTGATCTATCCCAGCAGCAACGGAGCGAGTGGGGGCAGAGGTCCCAAAGAATAGAAGCTCACGTGGTCAGGACCACAGGCACGAGAAGGGGAAGGGCAGGCAGGGCTCACAGAGGGCGAGGAGACCTGAATACCGAAGCCATCGCTGGTGAAGTGAGTCAAGCCTAAGCTGCTGACTCATACCTCCATTGCTAAGGCAAGAATGGCCCTTTAAGAGAATCTGGGCCGGGGAAGGGAACACTATAATTATGATCCCCTCTGCTAATATAAGAGCCATTCATGGTCATACTGCGAAATTAAACCTAACAAATCAAAAGCCCTATAAAATAAGGTGCAGGCTCACATACCAGAATTGCCCCCTCTCCTGTTAGATAACCATTATCAGGCTGAGCTCCTTGGCAGCAAAGGCAATGGGAAAAATACAGCAGAATTGTTCTTTGCATTACCTAATGAAAGAGAAGACTCCTAGGTCATGCAGCGGGATTTAAAGCCAGCACTAGGGGTTCTTGCTGTCCCTAATGACTAATTGATTCGATAAACAAAAAATCAAATAGGGGCTTTGGGTCTCCTGCCATCCTCCTGATTGCTGGTAGGGCACTGGGGTGCTGTTGAAGGTTAAGAGAAGTATTTTTTAAATGTGTTCATTATGTGTGTCACTATGCACAGTCTAATTTGCAGAATATACTACAGCGGTTTTACAGAGGAACGAATTCAACTTTCCAGAGTCATTACTGACATTAACTGCTACTAAAAGCCAAAGTCAGGAAGATATTTTTGTGAGTGCGGGCTTATGAGATCCTAAGTAAAAATGGAATGGAGGCTGTCTAAAGGAAAAAATAGTTCATCCCCAGACACCGATTTCTTAACCAAGAACATTTGTGTCGCTGATTGAGCAGAGGAGTTTAGGCCAAACCTGGAGTTCTCAGAAGTTACATGAAATTCTCCTTCCAACCCCAAGTCCCAAGAAGTGAACTGGGCCAGTCCAGCCACACACCCCCTTCCTTACCAGGTTAGGTATTTGGTTTTCTCCCAAGTCCTGTTCACCTGCCCAGGGCCACAGGTCTGTTCCAGGAGGACAGGCTTTTCTTGATTTTGTTCCAGACCATACGCTGTGGATGCAGCAGGAATGTGTCATGAGTGAGTAAGCCATCCCAGCTGCATCGTCCATTGTACTTCAAGCACCTCCTCTGTGTTGGTCATGGTTGTGCAGATGGACCCCAGCTTCTGCAGCCTGGCTCCCCCAGAGAGCCGCTGCTGAGCACCCTGTGTAGCAGCTGGCCAGGAAGTGACTAGACTTCACACCCCGCTGTACCACATCTTAGCTTTCACTCAAGGAGACCCTCACTTGGGGGATAAGACAAATACACACAATCTATAGTTATAAACAAAAGTCATTTTTTGTTTCCCCTCCACTCTCAAACAATGAGTAGTAGATTATAGCACAGGAAAGACTGAAGAACATTCTTTCAACTCTTTTAAGTCTTTGGTGGTGATGGTGATGAGAGCAGATCGCGTTTATTGAACACTTACTGTGTACCAGGCCTTCATCTAAGCGCTTAGTACACCTGTCTTTTGTTCTGTAGCTCAGCCTCATGAGATAGGTGCTGCGGTCTCTCTAGTCAATAGATAAGGAACCTAACATACGTAAGAGATATGTTAGGTAACCTGCCCAAAGAGTCCTGAGTTGAGATCCAGGCCTCTCTGCTCTGCTGTGACTGGTGCTGTGGTTAACCTCCTGTAAAGGCCTTGACAGGAGCTGGAACAGGTAGCCCAGGCTGCCCTCAGGCCAGAGCCAGGAGATAGATGGGCTTGATGCTCACGAAGGGTAGCGCTGTGCTTTGGATGTCATTGGTGGTGAGGAAGGTATTCCAGAAGCAGACACCCAACTGGTCTTTGCTCAGTATTTATAGACTGCTTCCTATTTTATTCTTGGGACTCTACATTTTTTTTAAGACTTTATTTATTTATGCATACAAGAGCCAGGGTACGGGCCAGAGGCGTGGAGGGTGAGAGGATTCACCGGAGACAGAGTGGGGAGCAGAACAGGCAGATCAAGTGAAACATACTGCCAAGGGTGGCAGCGGATGAAGCAGGAGAGGTCTGCTGCACCATGTGGGTCCCCTCCCTGGCCAGCAGCAGGCATCGAACTTGTGCTCCAGTGGCTATGGAAGCCCACAGTGCAGTTGCTCAACTCCTTACACAACCAGGGAGGCCAAGGGCTCTACATTTATGAAGTTAATCCACACCATAACATTTCAGAGCAGGCACAATTTTTCATCACTTTGACCAATGAAGAAACTGAGACACAAAGAGGTGAAGGCATTTGCTTAGGGCCAAACACCTGGTAAATGGTGGGACTGGGATTTGAACCGTGGTGGCCTGACCCAGAGTCTATTTCTTGCCACTGCCTCTCCTGTGGGACACTGTCCCAGGATGAGTCTGGAATTGGAGCCATGGGCTTTCAAGAGGCCAGGTTGGGCAACTGAATGAACTGGATGCTCTCCCCTCTTTCTCCAGATGAACATGCTGATGAGGCTGCAGGAGGCAGCCAACTACTCCAGCCCCCAGAGCTACGACAGCGACTCCAACAGCAACAGCCATCACGATGACATCCTGGATTCCTCCCTGGAGTCTACGCTGTGATGGGCCCAACCATAGGGCCCACCCCTCCCCTAACCTTCACCACACCCAGCCCCCTCCGCCATCCTGAAGATATCTCCTGAGCCAGCCCCCCTGGCTGCAAGGACACCAAGGCCCCTCATCCTCCAGCCTTGACCTGGGAACAGGCATCCCAGGCCGGTTGCCTTGGGACCCCTTCCTTCTACAGTGAGAACTGCACTACCTTCTGTTTTATGGGAATTATTGTTTTGCCTTGTTGCTGTGACCTCCCTAAGACACTAAAGATACTTCTCGGGAAAGGATCATCACCATTGAAATGAAAAGGGTTAAAAACAAGAAAACTCACTTGAAGCTCTAAAACCAAACGGCATCTGCCACAAGCTGCCCCGAGACAGGAGATCAGGGCAAAGTTACAAGGTCGACAGTGTGACCCTCCAGCCTGGTCTGCCCACGGCCCCTCCACCCTCCCTCTGCCCGGCAGCCTCAGAGGGCCCAGGCTGGCTCAGGCAGGCAGGCCACGGAGCTGCGCCACAGGAGCCTGCACAAACAACCCACACGTTCTGTTTTGTTCTGTTTTTTGACTGGTGCTCTCCTTACCCGAGAGGTATTTGGTCCCAATTCAACAGTACCTTTCCGATCCTCCAGTGAATCCAGAGCATGAGTGAAGGAGTGAGAAGGTGCATGAGCACACGTGGCTGTCACACAGAACAGCACGTGTCTGTTTCCTTCCCATAGAGAAATGAATCAGGTTTCTTTTCTGCAAACACTGTGTACAGTAAGCATTGTTCTACTTTGGAGAACTGAAAATGAGGTTGAGTTTCCCCCTTTCTGACTTTTTCATTTTTGGAGATTCCTCCCAACCCCCCACCCGCTTCCCCCTCTTGGTCAGAATCAATCCTTTGGCAAAAGTAAGAACCACAGGAGTTGTTCAGTTTGGTCCTGCTGAGTTTTGGTTTTCAGTTGTCCAGCCTCACAGTTCTACATGCTCACCTCATGCTGCGGGGACTCGGGGCACCTGTGTCCACGGGAGTGACCAGGGCCCCATCCTCCGCAGATGGACGAGCTGGGACCTCGCCTGCCCTTCTCATCCGCGAGGCTTTCGCTCCGGTGCGCCAGCCCCAAACTCAGGTGGGGTGGTGAGGTCACCTCACAAAAGACTGCACTTTCCTCAGAACCAACAGGAAGCAACTCAACAGGGGTGGGCTGGCCGCTGCACCCAGCAGCCCCAGCCTCCATCCTGACGAGCCCGGCCTGACCTCTTCGGTGCTGACCTTCCCAAAGTGATGCCTTACTGGTTTTGTATTAACCGTGTCCATTATGAGTGTCGTGCCTGCCTGGGGTTCATTTTGTTGTTGTTTTTGTTTTCCACATCAGAGGAAACAGGGCTAAAAATTATCATCTACTCATTAGGAGAACTCGAGTTGCTGTGACTTTCGTCATCCAAGAGACTGGTGTGTGTGGATGTGTGACCATCGGAAAAAGAAAAAGGGAAAAAAAAAATCTGTTTTTGTTTTTGTTTTCAGGTTCTTAATCAGTCTCCAGCTAACACCCTGACGGGGCGGTAACCCGCCTTGTGCAGGAAAAGGCTGATGTTCCTCTGGGTCTTCACAACATTGTCTGGCCCTGTCAGTGTGTGTGGAGATACTGGTGCTTTCCTGACAGAGTGGGGGAAGCTTTGTTACTGTTGCATAAAGGGAATCTTAATGGGACCCCATTTGGGATAGCTGTGTTCACAATCAGGGTTTTTATTCCATCTTCTCCATTTCTATCAATGAAAGTCCATCTCTTGACGTTTTTTTCTTCATTTCTTTCCGCAAGAGCTTGAACCGAAACAGCTTTCCCATTACATTGGACGATCCCATTTTCTTCTTCCTTGAAAGGAAAAGAAGAAAGCGTCCTCCTAACTGGCTAATGGACCACCTCTTAACACTGTCCCTGCGTTCAGTCTCAGTAAACTCAGACTCTCTGCTAGGCCTTCGTGAGTCATCTGAGTGTGTCTGTGTGTCTTGTTTGCTTTTTATTTTTGATAAAGTTTTTGAACCATATATTTAGCCTGTGACCACAGGCCAAACCCTGAGCCTTCTGGTAAACCCAAAGGGTGGTCTTCTCAATTTATCTCCCAGCAATGAGCTTACACTCTCATACTGTGAATTTGGGAGGAGGTAGAATTGACTTCTCTTGGTAGGCGGTTTTCCCAGTCACCTTGTGAGTAGACACCTGCCAATCTCGTTTAACATTTTTATTTTTTAATGACATCCTCTCTTCTCTTTCACCTCTCCCTTCTCGCACAGACTTCCCTCCACTGGGTCCAGGCTCAGAAGTAAAACCTCTGTCCCTGGTGCTGTCTGACTAGTAAACAGCGATTGCAAGTAGCAGGGGCCCTCGTCAGAGTCACAACTCAGTGTCCTTCCTAGCGTTTCGGGAAGCAGGGTTGTCAAATATGCACATTTATTCTTTTGGTCATATTCTACTTTCGTGTCACTCACCTTCGACAAAGTGACTTGTACTCATTTAGGGCTCTGTCCAAAATGCTTCCATTTTGCCTTTTTCTACAGTTAGGCTAATTTTGAAATGTATGAAATTCTATGCAACATTTATGTTGAGTTACCAATGGAAGCCAAAAGATTTCTTCCCAAACTGCCAAGAATTTTACAGGCCATAAATGAGATGGGGATGCCTTTGAATTTAAGGTGGTGGGTGGGGTAGTGGGTGGGAAAGGAACTAGACTTGCCTAGATCTTTATTGTATCTTGGGGATAATTTTTTTTTTAACCGTTGATGCTTAAATTTCAAAATTTTGTGTGTTCAGATTTGGTCATGGCGAAACTACTTCAAAAGGAAAAATAATCCAAACTTTGTGGATATTAAATGGGAGGTTTGCTGTTTTGATCTAGTTGTTTCCAGTGGGGCCGTTTATGAAATATGTTCTATAAGATGTACATTTTTTCATTGTAACATAGAAATTGTAAATAATTGATTAAAGTGCTGCATTTTGATGAATTTTTTCTAGCCATTTTTAAAGAGAAAACTAGGAATTGAGTATTTTGTGTACGGTATGTTCCTGTCCTCCTTCCCCTCCCACCCTTCTTCCTCCCTATTTAATTTTCATTTGTCATGAGGTTTTGGATTTGCCAATGATCTGCTGGAGATCATGCCCCACGTCATAGAGAATAAAGCTGATGATTGTACCAGTCTTAAATTATTCATGATTCAATAAAATTGATGCTTATTTATTCAGATTAGTGGTTTGGCTTTTCTGTGCTAGAGCAGTCTCCATGAGGAAGAAGGGAGTCCTTATGCAGCCAACACAGGGAAAGTCCAAAACATTTGCAAATCCATCTTTGCCACCATGTCATCACTACCCCATCCTAGGCTCTTGCCTAACTTATTGCTGCTTATGTGGAGCTTGTTAAAAATGCAGGACTTCAGGCTCCACTCAGATCTCGAGAGTCATTGGGGATCTTGTAGAGATCAGATTCTGCTTTAAAAAGTCCAGGGTGTGACCTGCAAGTCTCAGTTTCTAACAGGCTTCCAGATGATGCCAGCGCTCTGCGTCCTCACCCACATTTTGAGTAACAAGCTCCCCAGCTGACTCCTTGACATAAGAGTTTCTTTAAAGATTGATTTATTTATACATACAAGAGCTGGGGTACAGGCCAGAAGCACAGGAGGTGAGAAGAATCACCAGAGACAGGGCAGGGAGCAGAACAGGCAGATTGGCTGAAGTATACTGCTGAGGGGAGCAGGGGGCGAGGCAGGAGAGGTCTGCTGGGCCATGTGGGTCCCCAACCTGGCCGAGTATCAAACTCGCACTACTGTGGCATGGATGCTTCACAGTGCAGCACTCAACCCGCCGCACCACCAGGAAGGCCCTTTATGAGTTTTTTTGTTTGTTTTTGTAATGTGCCAAGTATCTACTAATGGCCAACTGTTTTTCCGAATGTCCCAATATAACCTGCAAAATGAGTCTGGAAAGGCAAATATTTGTGGTCCCATTTACCAGTCGCGGGGGTTGGGGGCTGGCTCACAAGATACAGAGACACTAAGAGTCCCAAAATAGAATGAATCAAGACGGTGTGGTGTATAGACACGATGCATTACTACTCAGCAATCAAAAGAGAGAAACACATGACATTTGCAGCGACATGGATGGAGCTTACGCTAAGTGAGCCCAAAGGAGGGGAATAAAATGGACTGTGGAGGAGGACTATGGGCATGGGCGCTCTGGTTGTGGGGGAGCCACAGTACAGCACCTGTGGGAAGGAATCCTATCCTGTCAAAACATTAACAAAAATGTACAAGAATACACCACACATGTATGTATATGAAAACAGGCTCAAAGAAAACAACTTGACAAGGATCCTGTAAGTTAAGGTGCCAGACTGTTGGCATTTTCAGCCCCATCTTCCAACTCCACATCCTGCCTTGCAGGGCTCCCTGTAGTGGGGAGAAAACTAAGGTTGAGTAATTAATGTTAAATAATTTATTACATGTCATAATGCCCTCAACTGTTTCAATGGGAGACTATTTTATGAAACTGTTCCATGTAAAATTCTAAAGTTTAAAGCTTACGTTCTCTGAAGCTGTCAGCAATTTAGTGTAATAGAACTTTGAGAACAAAGATGAAATACTTTTTCTCCTCAATCCCCTCCAGAGTTAAGAAACAGAAAATACTCTCATTTCCTCACTGATACACCAGCAAAGCACAGAGCAGCTTCTGTGGATCCAGACCCACCGGTAAAAGAGAGTCCTGGAGACCTCAGTGGCTTTTTCAGGATATTAAAGCTCTTTCCACAACATTTGTAGTGTGGGGGGCTCTCCGGGAAGTCCTCTCCACCTGCCCCCGGAACTCATCCACCTCAGACCATCTCTGGGAAGGTGTCCACACAGAGGAGCCGGCCACCAAGCGCTACACGCTCACCGTACCCCTCAGTTCCTCCGTCGGCCTTCAGAGGGCGCCATACCCGTCTGCGTTGAGTCTTCCTGCTGACCTACGCCTCCTGATCTGCAACCATCCCAGGCCATGTAGATTCATCATCGGTTCAGGCAGCTTGAAAGAGAATCTTGGAGCCCTTGGCATCATCCCCACATGTTAGGGGAGACAAGCCAGCAGGGAGACAGCCTCTTGGACACTGTAGTGGCAGGAAAGGTGGCACACTGGGCAGGTTCGGGATGGTTCTGGGCAGACGGGTCAAGGAAGGGAATCTTGGAGCCCTTGGTGGCTTTTCACGCTTTTATTAGTAGAGGTGGCCAGGTACATGGCAGTCATGGGGGCCAGAGGACCGGGAGGCTGGCAGGCCTTCCGGGCCCCGGCACGTCTTACCCTTTCGGCTGCTTTCTTCTCTCTCTCTGCTGCTGCTGCTGCTGCTTCTGATTAGTGCTGTCGGTCCTGTTGGTCCTGGCGTCCTCATGATGCCGCCTATTTAAGCCCGTGTCCAACCCAGGTGCGCCCACTTGCGCATGCCCACCCTGGAATGCTCACAGCACCACAGGTGTCCATCATCACAGTGGTGGGAGGGTGCCCTACAGGCACCCCCGCAAATCCCTATATGCTCTTTCCTCTCCTAGCCACTCCAACACTCTCCACCGCTCTCAACATCACAGTCCTCTGCCGCACTCCGTCCTCTGAGTCGCGGTCCTTGGAGCCTCAGCTTCCAGGTTCAGGTGCGGGCATTCACACATACCCACGCAACACTACAGGTGTCCACCCTCAGGCATGCGCACCCTGTGCTCACGCGCCCAAGCGCCTCCTGCACTCAAGGCCTCAGGCGATAGTCACAGGGCCAATGGCGCAAAAGCCTGAGCAATCTTCATTTACCCTACACTCATGATATAGTTATTTGCATAAATTCAGTTAAGCGTCTGTCCTCCTTATACAGGAAACAACTGACAGCATGGTTTATTACAGATCCTTGATTCGGATGTCATGCTTGAGGATACGCAAGTGTAGGGTAAGTGATAGGCTTTTACGCTGCTGGAGTCTGTGGCTCTCACCTGCGGCCTTGATTGCACTAATGCAGGAGGCGCATGGGAGCGTGGGCTCGGAGTGCGCATGCCTGATGGCGGACCGTGGAGTGTGGTGTGGGCATGCGCAAGTGGGCACACCTGAGCCTGGCGGCTGTGCGTATAAAAGCAGCGTCCCTCAGACGCGGGGTTGGACTACGTGGGGCTGCGTGGCTCTAGAAGAGCGCCCAGAGGAAAAAGTTAAGATTTTGGAAGGAGTTGGGGGACTCGGTGGCTGCCTGCCTGCCTCCCAGGAGCCCTGCCTCACCGAGTCTGCCCTCGCCTGGTGTGCCTGTGTGCCTGGTGCCCTGAAAGAGCGTCAGAGCCTGAAAAAGCCGCTGAGGGCTTCAGGACTCTCCTGAGCCACCTGCCTGAATCCACGGTGAATCTGCCCTGAGCTTGTTTCCACTAGACCGGTAAGCAAGGAAGGTCGCTTCCTGGCAGACTCAGAAACATTGTGTTTTAGAAATGTAGAAAACAGAGGAATTAAGCAAATATACCAGTGTTGCAAGTGCAGTCTGATGACAAGAGCTTCTGAGCCTCAAGATGCAATTAAGAATTCAACCTGAGGACCCCCCTAGTGGCGCAGTGGGTTAAGCAACACACTATGAAGCAAGCCACAGCCACTGCAGCACGAGTTTGATCCCTGCTGCGGGCCAGGGAGGGGACCCACATGGCACAGCAGACCTCTCCTGCCCCGCCAGCTGCTCCCCTCAGCAGTGTACTTCAGTTGATCTGCCTGTTCTGCTCCCTGCTCTCTGTGGTGAATCCTCTCACCCCCCACACACCTCTGGCCTGTACCCCAGTGCTTGTATGCATAAATAAATAAATCTTTAAAAAAAAAAAAAAGAATTCAACCTGAGATTCCTTATAAAATTTTTTAAGCAGATCTTAAAAACCGTATATCTTAATTGCTATTCTTGCTGTACTTAGGTAAAAAATCAGGCCTAGTTTATTGAAACTGAACTTAATTTGCAAACAAATTGGTATGAAGTTGTTTTGCTTAGGTAAAATGAGATTGAAAGAGAAAAAATATGTTTGCACCTTTGGAGATATAAAATTACAGGGACGTTAATTGTTTTGATTTTTTTTTTACTACTAGTAAACTGATCTGAATCCTGAATTCTACTTTTCTTCAGTATCTGTGACTCTACAAAGGAACACTTCCATTTACAGGCCTCTCCTACCCATCCATTACAGGCTGTAATTACAGGCAGTTCCGCCTACCTCATAGTTCCCACAAGGTGGCAGCAAAGCCCCAAAAATGTCAATCTCAGGCCTGACTTGCCTTTCTTACTGATTTTACAAGACCATAAATTCTGTCTCTTGGTCTCTCAGTCTCCCACTCTCCCCAACTCCCCTATTCCAGCCTCCTCCCTTCTTCCACTCTCTCTACCCCCTCCTCTCCATTCCAATATTCTCTCCTTTTAATTTTAATTATGCAAACACTGAGGTCTAAAATATCAAGTATCTTACCAAGACTTACAAAACAAGACGTGGAAAAACTGAAAAGTTTAGCAAGATCTGTCTTCTTTTCTCAAGTAATAGTGCATCTTTGATCATACTTTTGACTTAAAAGTCCAGGATTAAAGATGTCTAGCTCCAACTGCTCTCACTTCTCTTCTCCATCAGGTAAGGAGCTGGTTCAGCAGAGGAGACTTGGCCAAGGCAGTGTCTTAGCTGACTTTGGTGAGACCCCTGCACACAGTAAATGCACAACAGGTGACTAGTGCATAGCGCAGAAAAAGAGCAGAAGTTTGAGGCACAACAAAAGGATAGATTACTTTCCACACCGTACCCCCTTTCATGCTCCAGCTACTTGTTGAATACCTACTATGTGCATCTGCCTCGAAGAACAGACTAGCAGAGTTGGCACAGGGAGCGTGGTTCAGAGCATGACCTCTGGCACAAGACCGCTTAGGTTTGAAGCTCTTTCTATTTGCTAGTCCTGTAACCTCTGGCAGTTTACACTGTGTGCCTCTATTTCCATTATCTGTAAATGTAAAATTAGTTCACTAAATATAATCTAGCTTACAAGGTGGCTATGAGGGATAACAGGAAGTAAAAGTTGTCAGCTAGTATCTAGCAAGCAGTAAGTGGTATTTATTTATTTAAAGATTTATTTATTTATGCATACATAAACTAGGGTACAGGCCAGAGGTGTGGGGAGAGAGAGGATTCACCACAGACAGAATGGGGAACAGAATAGGCAGATTGACGGAAATTCACTGCTGAGGGGAGCAGCAGGTGAGACAGGAGAGGTCTGCTGCACCATGTGGGTCCCCTCCTAGCCAGGGATCGAACTTGTGCTGCAGTGGCTGTGGATGCTTCATAGTGCTTAAGCCCTTGTGCCACAAGGGAGGTCCCAGTAAGTGGTATTTAAATGCTACTACTCTGTCTACCTCTAACCTGGACTTGAGTAGGAGAGGTTCAATTTATGATCCCAATCCCTACCTCCAAACTGGAATCCAATGCCCTGTCCCATCTCCCCTCTGCTCCCCTTAACCAAAACCCTCTTTCTTCATATTCCCCCTCTGAAAGAATTTCCACTTCCCCCAAACCCTCTTTATTCCAATCCCTAAAGCCATCCAGGTCCACGCCCCCTCATGTAGGTGAGTGCAAACTTTCTTCTTTTCCTGCTCTCCAAGAGCACTGCTGTCAGCTGGGGCCTGCCTGCCTGGAGCTAGCCTGTCCGGGTCACACGACACAGGCTGTCCGCCACATGCGGGAATGCAGTCCGTGTCTTTCTCTGCACCTCACCTCCCCAATATACCAAGTACCTAATCCATGCCCACCAGAGCCTGGGGGATGCCGCCAGCAATATCCACCACTGCTCTGTCTCTGCTTGCACACCCTGCTCTCATCACCAATCACTGAACTCGGTTTTTCTGTTGACTCCTCTCTCATCAGCCCACGGACATGCCTCAGTATCTGCAGACTTAATAAGAAAGGACAAAACAGACCAAGAACATCCCTTAACAACACAGCCTTTTCAGCTCCTATTCCATTCATCTTTTCCTTATAGCCAACCTTCTTGAAAAACTTGCCTACAGTGACTGAACTTTCTCGACTATGCGCTTTACAAAGTAACCCAGCTCACACCCACCCTTAGTGTGGAAGCACGCACTCACACCAGTGCACACACAGCCCCACACGTGTGAGATTGAAGTGAACAGTTCATAAAGCATTACTTGTGGGATGTGCAATGACATGATCCAGTCAGTCTGTTAGCAGGCTCAGGGGCTCCCAGGACCCCTAAACCTGCTTGCTCTAAATGGGGTTCTGCCATCCACCACATAAAGGCAAGACACGCTGTAGTGCATCCGGCCATCAATAAAAAGAACTTTTTGTTTTCGTGTGCAATAAGGAGAAGAGAAGTAATGTATTTAAATTGGTTTTCCCCCTTAAACCCCCTAAGTTAACCCATGCCCAGCCAAATAGGGCTGGCCCAAAGTGGGGCCACTAAGGCCCAAAACCTTGCCGCAAGTCTGAGGAGCAGAAGGGACCACACAAGTCCAGAAGGAAAAGAGTAAAATCAAAACCCAAGTCCAGATGAAGGCTGTCACTGTCCGCCTCCTCACAGGTTTCTCACCCACGTCTCTTTCAAGGGTCTCCTTCTATTTCCCCCAAGTCCCTGGTATAAGTCCAAAGCCAAGAAGCAGGTGCAGCTTCTTCACATGTCTCCACTCCACGTGCTCCCTTCAGTCTTCTTTGTTCATTTTGGTCCACTTCTTCCTCCTTTTCCCCAGTCTTCTCTAGCTGCTTTCCACAGTTCAGTTCCACCCTTCTTTAGGGTGGGGCAGGGAACCTGGTGCCTCCCTTTTCTGCAGATAGCTCTGTCACACATTTACACGGTGCGATGCCATTTCATGCTTTCAAAAGTAACCTGGCAGATGGACACTGAGTATCTGTGTCTTCCCTAATTCATGTATTGAAACCTTGTTCCCACTGTGATGTTTGTAAGTTGGGTGGGGGGTTGGTGATGATTAGGTTATGAGGGTGGAAACCTTGTGGGTGAAATTAGTGCCTTATAACCTCAGGGAGCTCCCTGGAGTCTTCTGGTGAGGAGACAGCCAGAAGATGTTAAGGAAGTGCAGGAAAGCGAGCCCCACTCCTGCCAGCACTCTGATCTCTGACTTCCAGCGTCCAGAGCTGTGAGAAATAAATTTCTGTTGCTCACCAGTCACCCCATCTAAGGCTCAGGCCTATATTTTTACTCCACTTCCTCATCTCCTATTGTTGGTATTTAGAAATGTTAAACTATATTTATGTTTCAGTTTATAATGAGTTGATCTCAATAGTTCCCAATATAGACACAATAATAAAGTTAATTTCTACCACTGAGAAATTATAGATATTAGCACTGCCATGTTTCCTTCTGACTTTAGGAAAAAATGCCAAAGCAAGTCCTCTCTGTTCTCTCCTTTTCCCTCCCTCCCTCCTTTTGAGGCAAGAACTAGAAATGTATCTAACTGTGTACTTAAACTGCCACAAAGTCTAAGCACATCTGCAATAAGGTATAGTTTTCTAATAATTTGAAAGTTATTGTGTATTTCACATTTAGGTTTTTGGAATTTTAATTCATTTTTTCATATAATGCGAGCTCAGGATCAAAAGTATACGCAACTTGGAGAGCCGTCATCCCCACACCATTTATCAGTTTCCTCCCATCAATCTGAAATGCCTCCTCTACCTAGCAGCAAGGTTTCATGTACATTTGGTTCTGTTGGTGGGATATTTATTCTTCAGTGAACTTGCATGGGGCTGACAACCCATATTAAATAAAATTATTATTTTATATATAGTCTATAGACTATATTTATATATAGTCATGTCCCCAGTGACTTCTATAGTCAAGTATTATCTAAGTATCCTCGTTTCTACTGCTTTTTCATAAATTCCAGGGGTTGGCAACTCTCCCTGCTTTCTGGAAACATCTCATTGTTCCTATGACATTATATCAACTGGATTTCTTTGACCTCCAGGGTCATATTCTTTCTCTTTCCAGTTCATTGACTTTTGGTCATTGGTTATTCTCTTCTCCCTTCAGGTGATAAGCTCCCTGAGATCAAGGCCCCTGTTTATTACTCTAGCTGCAGAACAATCAGAGACCCAGACATGGAGAAGGCAGCATGAAAATGCTTGTTAAGGGGCCTCCCTGGTGGCACAAGGGCTTGAGCGCAGCATTATGGGACTTCCACAACCACTGCAGCATTGGTTCGATCCCCAGTCAGGGAGCTGACCCATGTGGCGCAGCAGACCTCTCCTGTCCTGCTCCCCTCAGCAGTGTATTTCAGTTAATCTACCTGTTCTGTTCCCCACTCTATCTCTGGTGAATCCTCTTACCCACCCACCTCCCACACCTCTGGCCTGTACCCCAATTCTTGTGTGCATAAACAACTCTTTAAAAAAAAAAAGAAAAACCTTGATTAAAGTCCCATCTTCTGTGCTGACAGGCTATGCCACCTTGGGGAGGAAATGGATTGACTCTTCAAAGCCTGTGTAACATGAGGACATGAAACCTGCCCTGACTCGGGGTGTCGAAAAAATCAAACGGGATGACATAAGGTAAAATGTTAAATTTTGAACAAATGTGAGGGAGTTGGCCGTAGAGGTAAGGGAAACTTAAATGAGAATGTTGTGTATGAACCTACTTTCTCAAATGCTTGTGCCTAAAATAAGCATCTATAAGCTCTTCTGTCCAAGGCTTTGTCAATAAGTAACTGCTGTTGACTCCTGGTCGTTTCCCCCTCTAACTCCAGCTTTAAAAAAAGGGTTTTCTTGGACTATAAACCTCAGTGCTACTTACTTCACCAATCCTGGTGAGTCCTTTTGACTTGAGAATGAGGAGTTTAGTGGCAGCTGCTACTTGCAATGAAACTTGGAGAAGAATAACAAAAATTCAACTATCTCGTCCCTTGATCAACTTAGTGATTGCTGGGGTGTGGTATTTACGGAGAAGTTTAGCAAAGAGTAAGGGGTGGCTGTGTTTTTACATTGGGAAGTCTATGTGGTATAAATAATCCTCTTTTATAATCCTCTTTTAAACACAGCCTACACATGGTGCCAAAAAGAATTCCAGGAGGCATTACTCTGGGGTGGGGGACTAGGGATGAGTGGGTTAAATAATAGAATCATCAGGCCAGCGAGCTTGGATGGGGGACTGGGAGTGTATTTCTGTTGCTTTGGATTACCGAAGAATGAGTTGAAATTTCACTTTGTTTTTTTAATAAGCAGCTTATTCTAGTAGCATCTTTTCCATTTGAAGTATACAGAATGTGGTTGGTTGTCTTTTGCCCTTAGCAATACATTTATGTAAGCACATTTGTAATTTTTTAAATTAATGTTTTATTTGGGGATAATTTTAGCTGTCCAGCAAAGTTCCAAAGATGGTACAGGGTCCCTGTGTGCCTGTCGCTCATCTTCCCTAAGGTGAACATCTTCCCTCACTGCCACACATTTGCACGATTAGTAAACCAAGGTTGATACATTATTATTGATTAAAGTTAGTGCTTTATTCAGATTGCCTTCATCTTTACCTAATGTTCTTTTTCTGTTCTGGGGCCCTTATCTGGGATACCATGTTGCATTTAACTGGACTACAGTTAAAAGCACATCAGAAATTCATTTTTTTTCTTATAAATAAAGCCATCAACTTAAAATCAAGCAAACAGTTTCTCTTTGGAGAGTATAAAGTTGCAGGCAGATTCAGGTCTTTGCAAGAAAGTCACCTTATAATTAATGAATGCTGTCTTTCCAAATGCAGTTTGCACCTCTGGCTAAAGACACTTGAAAAATTTATTTATTTGTCCATACAAGAACTGGAGTACAGGCCAGAGATGGAGGGGTGAGAGGATTCACCAGAGGCAGAGCAGGGAGCAGAATAGGCAGATTGACTGAAATACACTGCTTAGGGGAGCAGCAGGAGAGACAGGAGAGGTCTGCTGCACCATGTGGGTCAGCTCCCTGGCAGGTGATGGAATTCATGCTGCAGTGACTGGCCAAAGCTTGATAGTACTATGACCAATGCTTGCACCACCAGGGAGGCCTAAAGACACTTCTTACAGGAAAAGAGTAAGCATCTGTTTAATGGGCCTCTTGTGCAGACTTAAATTGGTGTGGGGTGGGGAAAAGGGATAGAGATTTAGGGTTTATGGTACCTCTGCCTTTAGGAAGGACAGTATTTCTGGTAACTGGGAAACAAGTTACTCAGCCTCAGTTTCCATTCTGTCCCATGCAGGCACTGATTCTCCCAGGCAGGCTGGTAGCGAAGGTTCACATGCAAAGTAAGCGCGAGCTTTGGCATCATGCCCCACACACTAGTGTTACCGGGCTGCAGCTGGCAGGAGGAGTGGTTTCTGGCTTCCCTGCAAGTTAGTGTGACCATCCTTTCTCAGAAACTTTTTATGTAGCAGTGTGCTGCCTGGATCTGGAATGGACCAATTGAGTGTGAGCCTTGGGTTGATTGACACCAGGACTCGCCTTTTAGCACAAGTCAGTGATAGCAGAGCCCCTCTTGTAAATTACACTTCTTGAATTCTGGAACAAGCTAAAATGGACCAATCAGGTGCAAGAAAATGAACCAGTCAGACTGTAGGGGGGGGCACCTTGAAAGTGAATATAAGGCAGGGCCTGGTTTGTGGCCTTTTGGCCTTTAGGGGCTTTTTAGGAGCTCTCTAGCCTTGGGCCCTCCTCTGACCCCTGTCTCAGTCAGAGCCTCTTCCTCCGCTGCCCCCTGTTTCACTAGGACTCAGTAGTTGTGGCTGTGACTATATTTAAAGAAAGGGAAAGAGGCATTTGGGAAATGTTTTGCTTAGTGGCTGCTTATTTGAACTTACTGTCTTGGCATAAAAGCCTCTCCTGGAAAGCAGAGATGATTCTGCCTGGGGTGCAGGATGAGACTCCCTGAGGGTCTCCAAGGTCCTGATTTGCTCCTTCGGCTCAATTGCCTGGACCCACAATGAGAACAGAGCGCTGAAAAACAGACACTTCCAGGCAACAATGACTTTCTGATGTCGGTAAAGGGCGGGGGAGCTCACGACACCCTGTACCGACTGTCTGGGCTATGTCCTGCAGAGAGCCAGACCTAATGCATGTACGGCTGTTGCCTTGTTGAGCAATAATATTTTTAAATGTTTTGAAAGTATTCTAGATTCCAAGACTTTACCAAAATTTACTGTTTGTTTTTTTTTAAAAAGATTATTCATACAAGAGCTAGGGTACAGGCCAGAAGTGCAGGAGCTGAGAGGATCCACCAGAGACAGAGTGGGGAGCAGAACAGGCAGATGGGCTGAAATACACTGCTGAGGGGAGCAGCGGGCTGGGCAGGAGAGGTCTGCTGTACCATATGGGTCACCTCTCTGGCTGGTGGCAGGGATCGAACTCTTGCTGCAGTGGCTGAGATTTGCTTCACAGTGTGTTGCCTAACCCATTGCGCCACCAGGGAGGCCCAAAATTTACATTTAAAACTTTACTTATTTGTCATCTATTTTTCTTTGATTTAAAGATTAATTATGGGCTTTCAAAAAAGGAGACTTAAAGACTCACTTTTTTCAACCCACAGCTATACTATTTCTAAAGATGCTAAAAAAAAAAAAAAAAAGACAAATGATAATGGCAGAGAGTTCTCTGACTCATGGGGCCTGGCTGGGCTCCATTCCAATACCACCTACCCCCAAGAAGTGAGTCCAAGAAACCTCAGAACCTCAGAGACTTGAACAAGTATCAATAAATGTGGCCGGCTTCATGGAGAGCCCACTTCTGGGGGCAAGAAAAAGTCTCGAAATCCTTTTCCCAAATTGGATAAGATGTAACTGAGAAGCAAAATATGTTAAAAGTTAGCTTTTCAAACTTATTGTCTTTAGCAATTTATGTTTATTGTCTTATACAACAAGCAATTTTTGGATAGTCTTATGGTTCTAGTTAAATTGTACAAACAATTTAAGATCAATCATTCAGAGATTTAAAGAGCCATATTGAGCTGAATTTTTAGAAGGTAGATGTGTTGCTACTTTCAGACTAGAACTTAAGTGGCCACCACAATACCTTGCAGAGTGAGTTAGCATGTCGCACTGACTAAGGAAGTGCCTGCAGTCACTGAGATTAGCTCAAGCCCTGTATAGTTGATGTGGTTGAATGTCTGCTCAATGAAGTCAGTAACAGAAATCGCAGTGCCACTTTGCAGTCATATAAACAATAACTCACGAAAGCCTGAGTTATTGTGAGGTGATGATAACTAAACCTGCTCTGGTATCATCGTGCAATATATATACACACATATATTAAATCATGATGTTGGACACCTTGGGCCAATACAGTGTAATGTGTCAATTATATTTCAGCAAAAGTGGGGAAAAAACAAGTTAAAAAGACTGAGTCATCTGTAGGACCTTGCTGGTGCTACAAGGAGTTAAGTCTCAGCACTGTGAAGCAATCCACAGCCACTGCAGCACAAGTTCCATCCCCCCCACCAGAGGGCTGACCCACATGGTGCAACAGACCTCTCCTGCCTTGCCTGCTGCTCCCCTCAGCAGTGTATTTCAGTCAGTCCACCTGTTCTGTTCCCCACTCTGTCTTGTGAATCCTCTCCCCACACCTATGACCCATACCCTAGTTCTTGTAGGCATAAATCTTAAAAAAAAAGTCATCTGCAAAATTCTACTTTTGAAAATGAACAAATTTTCAGAAGTATGGGATTTTTCTACTCCACTCGTGTTTGTTTAGTCTTCACAATGAGTTCAGTTGAATGCTTTTAAATCCAACACAAGTGTAACTGAATTATTCCAAATGTTAAATGCCTTTTTGCATCTCTTAGTTTGTCCTGGAACAACTACATTGGCATTTTTATTACTAATGCAAAAGTAATGAGATCCCCACCTGAGCGCATGTACACTGAAGGTGGAGACTGCTGCCTATCACAGATTAGGTACTCAATAAAAATTCCCTTTTCCTTAACTTCTCCTTTCAACTATTTCAGTCTTTTGGACTAAAGCAATTGATTTTTTTGGAACACCTGACCAATTGCCTTAGTCTCCTTTTCTTTTTTATTGACCTAAGTAAGCATTAATTCATTTAAAGATATGTAACTTCTATACCTCTATTCGAGACCCTAGAATGTTCTGACCTGCCTTTTAATAAATTTATCAATAGATATCAAGCATTGAATATGTGTAAAGGACTGTTCATGAAATATGGAGGCTGTGTCAAAACAGACATGGTCTTCAACTGTGCTGCTCAGCTGACAGGGACACTAAAATGAACCAAAGTGCAATATTTGTCGTTCTCAAGAACTAAAGCTTGGTGGATGTATGGGAAGGGCAAACACTTCAAGAAAAACTCCAGAATATCTTTTTCTCTTCTGGGTTCTCTGAATTGTCACTAACATAATTTTTAAAAGCTTTATTAGACAATGCTTCTTGCTTTGTATTCTACATTGTCATATATTAATATTATTTCAAAATTTTTCACTTGCCATAATGTTGACCTCAGCTGTATTTGTAACTTTTCTAACATGAGTAATATTCCTGGTTTACTTAAATTTTTAAAAACTTTACAGTTCAATAGTGTTAACTATATTCATGTTGTTGTACAACAGATCTCTAAGACTTTTCTCCTTAGAAAATTGAAACCCTTGAACACAACTTCCTACTTCTCCCTCACCCCAGCCCTTGGCAACCACAACTGTACTTTCAATGTTTCTATGAACTTGACTATGTTAGGTACCTTCTAGGCATGGAATCATATAGTATTTGTCTTTTTTAAATTAATTTATTTGTTTATATATATTTTACATCATTGTTGATTTTTGTACAATGTATGCTTTCTCCTCTCTTGTGTATTAAGCGTAAAGTTCCCACTAGCGAGTCACCCATGCACCATCACAATAGACCCTCGTGCTCTCCCCTCCCGTCTTTTGAGCCCTCTCCCTCCCATTCCCCTGCAGAATGTCTGCTATATGGCTTTTTGTTACTAGTTTGTTTCATTTAGTATGCCCTCAGGATCATTCATGTTGAGCATGTGACAGATTATCCTTTTTAAGACTGAAGGATTATCCGTTGTATATATGCTACATTAGATATAGCCATCCATCTATCACTGGACATCTGTAGGCTGTGTAAATTACTAGGAAAAATGTGAATAATGTGAATACCTTTTGCTTTTTGTGAATAATTCTGGAATGACTGTGGGTGTGGTCCCAGAGGACTTGGACTCCAGGTGCAGATACTAATTTATCCCTATGTCTGAACACAGCTATCAACTATGTGAGATGTCTCCCCAAAGATAGGCTTTTCTCTATGCCCAGAGTGGGCCTTTCTTCCAGAGTTACCTTGGTATAGGGTCCTAAGGTCTGTCAAGGACTCAAGGGCCTCTGAAAATCCATTGTCATCACTTAAAGAATGAACATTATTGGGCCTCCCTGGTGGCGCAAGGGTCAAAGTCTCAGCAGTATCAAGCTATTGCCATCAATCCCCATCCCTAGCCAAGGAGCTGATCCACATAGCACAGCAGACCTCTCCTGTTTGGAAGTTATCATCTAGGTGTAGATTTAGCAATAAAACATGACTGCTATAGTTGAGAAACTCATCTTTTTACCTCACAGTAAAAGGATGAGGTCATCCTCTCTTTTCATGTGACTCTTCTTACTATTCAGGTCCCTTTGCATAAGAGGTATATCTCTTGTCCACTCCATTTTACTTCTACAGTCATGTACATGTCATGTAAATTTTAGCTTTTTCTTCTCTAACCTCTCTGATGTTAATTTGGTCATCTGTCCAACCTCAGAAGAACCCAGATGGGGTGGGAGATTTTTTCCCCTTCACTCCAGTAAATAAAAAAAACTGCAGCCTTGAGCTGGTGGGGAGGGGAGCAATTTCTGGTCCAGCTCCTCTCTCTGACCTCTAAAACAGCAGGGAAGGAAAACTATCCTGAATCACTCAGAGTTGCTTCTGAAAGGCACTAACTTGAATTGAATGCCGAGGATGTTCTAGACACCATGCGAAGTACTTGCATGCGTGTTCAGGAAGAACAGGGGTGTTTTCTTAAAATAATTCTAACAATGAAGTTTTTTTCAAATTCTCATGAATCATATACAGTTATGAAAATAGTGACCACCAAGGTCAGAAACAAGCCCATCAAGGAGGACACAGAACCTTAGCCTGCAGGGCTGCAGGCTTCAATTATTTGCAGAGTTACTTTGGAATAGAATACATTCAAATTTCAAAAAGAATACAGACCACTGAAATTTAAGTTTAATGATGTTTCCCCCTGACTGTTGGGGTATGAGTTACAATAATATAGAAATATAGGTCTTTGTGACTAATGGGGCAGAGACCAAGCTCTAAAGGACACAGAAGTCCCTGCCAAGGTTCTAACCTGATATTCTTTACTCTGAGTCCCTGGTTAAATAATCATTCCGCTGAAAGCTAGTCTTTAAAGATCACTAGTTTCATTTGGGGATCCCAGAGTCTGTATCTGGACACCCAAGTCCTGCCTGTAGGTGACATTCTTAATATCAGTTCATGCACAAAATTCAAGACCCACTTTGCGCTTCTATGGAAATTAGGAAATATGCCATCAAAGGTAGAAAGGAAAACTTGCAACTTGAATTAATCTGACTTTCATCAACTGTTTTTAGTCTATCATTTCAGTCCTAAGGGGAGGGGAGAAGGATTATTTCTCCACTTATTGGTGCCATTCTCCTGGAACTACTTGTATGTGGTTATTTTATGGTGGAGCGGGGGGAGTAGAAAAGGCACTGGACTCAGAGTACAGTGGGATCTAGTACCCTTTGGTCACTAGCCGGATGGCTTTGGATGAATACTTTTGAACATGAGCTGTCCTTTAAAATCCAGCAGCACTGGGAGTAGACTAGCTTCCTTCCTTTCAGCTCTGACATTCTGTGCGTCAATGACATCACTTGGTTATGGTATCCATTCTACTTTTTATTTGGCCTTTGTTCATTTGATACATATATACATATATAAAAATCTGTACATGGTAAAAATACAAAATAAGTATTTCTTTATAAGTTATGCAATTAAACAACTACCTTTTTAAAGTTTAAAAACCATTGCAAGAAAAATGAGAAGGAAATCTAGTCAGTCATTTATAGTCATTCATAATAACCTTGGCATAAAATATCCATACAGCACATTTGTACAAAATAGTGTACAGTTCATAAAAGCTGTGCAAAGACAGCAAAGTTCAGGGAAGAAAAACCAAAGAGGCTGTGGGGTCTTTCTCTGTTCACATCACGCCCAGTGCTCAGGAGCTTAGCAGTTCAGCAAAACTGCCCCCAAAATAGAAGGGCACAAAGTAGAGTGCTTGGTGCATATACTAGAGAAACAGAAATTATAAAGGCAAGGCTTTAAAACAAACATATAGAACAGAGTCTGATACAGCCCCCTTTAGAATGCACTTCTTTACCCAGGGAACATTTGGAAGATGGCAGGGAAGAGTCAAGATTTATGGTGTGCCTGACATCAGAGGCATAGAGTGGTATTTTTTTCTTTTTTGAGATCCTTGATTTTCTAAGGGCACTGCGATGGGAAAACTGTTACCAGAGTCTGCAGTACTCAAGATAGGAAGGTAGAGGGATGCACGAAACCTTGGAGTTGTGCGCTTCAAGTTTTCGTTCCTAACTCCCTTTCCTTCTGCCAGTCGCGTTTTCTTACTGTATGAGGGATCAGTGCTGAAGACCAGCAGGGCTAAGCTCACAGTTAAACCTAGAGTGGACCACCGCTTCCTCCTTCCCCGTTGTGTTTAAAGTAGCTTGCAGTAAACTGGATAACCCTGAAAGAGTTAAGGCTAGCGCCAAGACCACAGTTTGACCTCAGTGGCTGTCGGCAGGCGGTATGGGGAAAGGGAGTGTCATTCTGGGCAATGGAAGAAGCGCCTTTGAGGACGGGATAGTTGGACACAGGGGCGCCTGGGCGGTGGAGAACGAGTGAGCTGGCAAACTGGATCCCACCTCTTCAATTTCAAGCACTTGTAAGCAGTACACAGCGGCGCTCACGCTGGAGCGCTTCTAGGACACGGTGATCTCCTCTTCCTCGCCCTCCTCTTCCTCATCCGAGTCCGAGAAGTCCGAAGGTTTGCCTGGGCTACTCGAGTGCGCGGGCGAGGTGGGCAGCAGCCCCTGGAGCCGCGGGTCCGGGAGGTGCCGAGGGTCTGAGCAGGCGTGATAAGCCAGGTGGTGGCGGGGGCTACCCCGACCCTCCTCTTCCTCCTCATCGTCCGCGGGGCCCTTCTGGCCCACATCGCTGAGGTCCGGGTGCGGATTGAGTTTGGTGGGCAGGGTCTGCTCACGACAGCCCCCACTAGACAGGAGCTCTCGCTCCTTGGAATTCCGCCACTTCATGCGTCGGTTCTGGAACCAGATTTTCACCTGGGACAGGAGGAGGAAAGACGGACGTCAGGGAAGATTCAGAGGTTAGCGCACACAAGCCCTCACCCCAGGTAGAGAAAGAGTTACCAGCTGGACGAGGCTGGTGAGGGAGGCGCTCTGTCTTCCCCTCCTCCAGAAGTGAGTTCAGAGGAGTCTCTCTCTTAACTCTATTCTTACCCTCACCTCACCGCACCTCTCCTGGCAGCATCTCACGCTCTGGCACCTGGCCCAAAAGCGCAGGGATGGAGAGCACTGAGCCGGAAGAGACCTGGCTGGAGAGAAGCTGGCTGTCCGATGGCCTTGAGGTTGCACTTTGTCCCTCTGGCAGAACTTACGTTTCCTATCTGCAACACTGAACCGAGCAGTTTCGGCGAACCCTCCCTAAAGCAAGGGACTTAGGGGAGAGTGAAGAATGGGGAAGACTGCTGTCACCTGTGAGTCTTTCAAGCCCAATTTGGCCGCCAGCTTCTTACGGTCGGGCTTGCTGATGTACTTTTGTTTCTGGAACATCTTCTCCAGAGCCTTGCGCTGCACGTCGGAGAACACAGCTCTGCGGAGCATGCCCCTGCGAGGCTTGCCACGGGCGGCCAGAGGCCAGGAGAAGGTACCCGGGATGGGAACCACGCTGGAGGATGCTGCGGAGGGGTGGGGGATGAAAGGTTGTGAGTGAGGGGGCGGTGTCCGCCTCTCAGTCGCAGCCTCACTGCATTTTTCCCCCCTCTCTGATCCCTTCAACTCTTTAAAGCTCTCCTTTTTCTCCTCCTGCAGAATAGACCACGAACCTACAAACCTGCAAGAGTGAAAGGGACTTTCCGCCCAAATAACTTTCCCTTTCAACCATGCAAACTCGGATTAGGTAAAACCACGGAAACACAGAAAATAGTCCCCACAATAGCCTGGTTCACTTTTTTCTTTCAACGGTTTCACAGAAACAAACCTGCGTCTATCAGCTAAAATAGCAAAGGGGAGACAATACAAAAATAAAAATAAAGTGCCCAGCTGAGGCTACTGAGTTTCTCCCTCGAAGCCTTTATCACCTTGGTGGCTTTTGCAGTCTTTGGTTGAAACGTGCTTTACTGATTTGATAGAGAAAAGAAAATCCTCTTTGGATTTTTTTTTTGAGAAATCCAATCAGTATTCATCTTTTTATATTAATCTTTCCTCCCTTCCCCCACAAAACGTAAAGAATTCAGTCCGAATACATGAAAAGTGGCAGCTAATTAGCACATTGACCGCTTCCCAATGGGTATTGGCATGACAAAAAGGGGGAGAGTTTCGCTTTAAGGACAGAAAAAAAATCCCAAAAGAAACAGAGACTCTAATGAAGCGTGAATGGTAATTGTGTAGTAATGAACTAACAGAAAAAGACTGAGGACAAGCAGCGAAAGCCATATATTACTAGGACAAAAGAGATTTACACTTTCAAACTAAACACAACTGCAGGCCAAGACCATTGGGAGAATACTGATGGCAGAGGCTTCTCTTCTCCGAATCATTTTCATTAAATGGACATGAAAAGCTATTTATAAAGCTCGGGTTGTTTTTGTTAGAGCATTGAGATGAGGGAGAAAGGGAGCAAATTCCATTATCAGCAGCAGCATGAATGGTGGTGGTGGGTGTTGGTGAATTCTCTCTCCCCCTTTTTAAAAATCAATTGCTTGTTTCTTCCCTGATGATATCTGGGAGTGCTGTCGTGGCTTTACCATCCCCCACTGTCTCTCTCTCTCTCTCTCTCTCTCTCTCTCTCTCTCTCTCTCTCTCTCTCTCTCTCTCTCTCTCTCTCTCTGGGGGCTCATCTCTCTAATTCNCCCCCCCCCCTCTCTCTCTCTCTCTCTCTCTCTCTCTCTCTCTCTCTCTCTCTCTCTCTCTCTCTCTCTCTCTCTCTCTCTCTCTGGGGGCTCATCTCTCTACTTCTGAGTCTTGACCAGTCACAGAGTTTTTGAGCCATAGTTTGAATCACCACTGGGATCCCATGATGATAGCCTCATGGAATGTGTTTAAGGTGTTTTTCCTTTATGGTGGGATCCAATTATGAGCTTCCCACATTTTGCCGGCTCCAACAACCTTTAAAGATATGGCAGTGGGGGAGGGTGTGAGAATAGATTGGGAAATCTGGGAGGAAATAGAAGATTGGGGTTATGGGAGGATCTAGTACTCCTCCCCCTGGGCGACCCCAAGCATCCCACACAAGAGGGCACCCCATGTGGTCTTGTGAAAAGCCTGAAGCCCTGAATGAGTCTTAAAGAGAAATTAGCCCCGGCTGGTAGGTGTCTCTGGGCGGCGTGGAGGGGAGAGGGCCGGTCTGTGTGTGGCTGCCCGGAGGAGCTGACCAATTGGTCATGGTGCTGAAACCTTTGTGGGGAATCGTGGCCAAGTGCACTGACTCTGTGGGAAAACGGCGGCATGAAGGGATGCCAACAGCTCCTCGCCGGGAAGGGAACCGCCTCAAATTGGGACCATGACAATTCCTGCTAATTTGTAGAGCAGGGACTTGGTGCAAAGTGTCAAGCAGTCACTGCTTGTGCTAAATAGGGCATCAAATTGGCGCGACGGATTCGTGAATGTTGTACGCCTCGCAACCTCTGAACCAGATCGTAACCCCGAAGGGTGGACGGAGAAATATGGTTTGGGACAGGGAACGACGGGCTGGGACTGGGGCACCGCCCAGTCTCCCAAAAGGAAAAGGAATGAGACCTACCTGGGAAATAAGAAGATCTGATGAAAGGCTGGAAGGAGCCTTCAAAGTAGGGAAAGGCGAAGGTCTTGGGAGGGACGCTCTGGAGCAAGGCAGGGGGTGTTTCTGGGAGAGAGGAAGGGAGGGAGGATAAGGGAGGAGACAGAAAGTTTGATTAAGTACTTGATTTACAACACATTGAATATAAGATACGACTAACCCTTCTGGTTTCAAAGGCATCTTCCTCAAAGTAAATTGATAGAGTAAAAGAAATCTTTCCTAACGTTTTCTTTTCTGTGGAACTCCTTCCTCCCCTTTCCCAACCCCTAAATAGTCCTTAGAGTTGGCCCCAAGTTCCCAATCGAATCCTAGGCACTGACAAGATAAATAGGACTGAGACCGGGAAGGAAAGAATTGCAGGTCCACAATACTAGTCAAACTAGTAAGCGTGTTGCCTTGGATTTTAAAAACTGGCTCCCAGAAGCAAGACGGCGGGCTTGCAGGTGCCCAGTCTAGGCATCGTTCTGCAGGGAACTGAACACTCTGGAGGCCTACAAGTGCTCAAGTTCATTCTGTGGTGGGGGGGGGGGGCTAGTGGGGGCAAGCCTGGGAGCTTTTCTTTTTGGGAGTACCAAGTCTCTTTGCCCTAGGTGGGACTCCGGAAATCATGCATACGCGGATTTAAGCCTGGGACTGCGTATGGAAAAAAGACTCCGCACCTGGCCCCTCCCACAGAGGTGTGTGCTCACTTACCCGTTCTGGGTGCCGAAGAGAGAATGGCGTTCACCCCAAACTTCAGAAACGTGGGCTCGCTTGCGGGGGATACCGCGGTCTGAGGAGAGCCTCCCGGCCGGCTTCCTGAACCCGGGGAACTTAGTTCCGAAGCCCCCGTGTCTGTGAGAGCCACGGCGGGGGCCCCCTGCCTAGGCGGCGACATGCCGGCGGTGGGCACGCTGCGAGGCAGATAAGCTGGCGGCCGGCTGATGCGGATCAGATCTTCCACCAGGAAGCTTGAGTGGCCGGAAAATGCCGACTGCAGTGACTGGGGCAGCGTTAAGGTGGGCGTGGGGCGCAGGAGGCTGGGGTACCCGGCGGGGGGCGCGAGGAGGCCGGGGAACATCATGTTAGACGAGGGGCGGCTGGAATAACCCTTTTCCCTGTGGCCGGAGGGTAGATGCCCGGCTTCCCGCCCCTCACGCCTACTCGGTGCCCTCTCTCTAGGGCTTAGCAAACGTCTCCTAGTACCGATCCCGCCTGGGCGTCTGCGAGTCCTCCTCCGCGGTCCTCCCGGTCCTCCCGTCGAGGTGATGGTTTTATAGTGGCCCGCCCGTTAAAGCGCTTTGAAAAGTGACAGCTCTGACAATGAAGTTCAACAAAGTTCTCTACTCAAGCTTCATTCGCCGGAGGCTCTGGGCGCGCTGATTGGCGCAGGGGTGCAATTTATGATTGGATTAGTCTTCATAAGCATGGCCCGCACAATGGGCCTGCAACAAAGGCTGGCGCGCATCAATTCTGCATATCGACCGCCTCTTTGCAATACAGTGTGCCCCCGAAGCTCTCCGGGAGTTTTTGTTCTGAAGCAGCACCCGGGCTAATTAAATGCCTATTTAGAAGTTTCAGATGACATCTTGCCTCATAGAAAAGGAATTACTTAAAGAACGCACTAAATTTATTTGCAGCTTCCCTGCTGAGCCTGGAAAATAAATCAATAAATATTCATAGAATTTCATTTCCAGGCAATCAGTAAAATAACTGCCCCCCCCTCCATTTGTGGGGAGGGTAAGAGAAAATTTCAAGCCAGTGAACATGAAAGTATACTCCCTCTTAGACTTTTTAGCCCGGTAATGTTACTCCAGCAAAAGCATGGAAGAGTAAGGGGTGCATTAAATCAGTATGGCAGAGGGAATACTATTCTGAGCACAAGGAGACTTGAAAATTGATACTTAGGGGCTGCAGAATTCGTCCGTAGAGGTGGGAAGGAGTGATCTTGGTCTGAATTATTTCATTTCTAGAAACTGAGTTTGAGAATAAAATGCAATTTGAAAAACAGGTTTTCAGGGACCTTCCTCTAGGAATGTCACCCAGGAACACTGGGGGAGGGAGTGGAGAGACGCATTGCAAAATGCACAGGCCACTAGGTTCTGTTGATACTGGCAAAGGGTCTGCCCTGAAGAAGCTGCCTGGTGAAGGGTGACCTGTGCCCTGTGAAAACTACACTGGGGCTTTTCCAACCCCAGCGAGTCCTCGGAAGTTTGAGTTGAAATGCACATTTAAAATCATAGCTGTGAAGGTTGGATGTTGTGCTGAGGGAGCCCCAAGTTGCTCAGAGTTTTGAAGCTTCTTAATTAACAGCACAGCAGTGTGGAAACCAAGCCAAGGGCATGGCTCCCGAAAGTGTTGGTCCACAACAGAAAAGCATGTTTTGAATTTGGGGCCATGAGTGAGAATCTCCCTGGAGACAGTCCCTTCACTTTCCTCAGGATCGGGGCTGGGGTGGCACTGAGCCTGGATTCTCCCACTTCTCTGCTAGGCGAGATAACAGATGTGTTAAATGTCCCATTCATTTCTTTAGTGTGGCTGAACCTCCCCAAAGAGAAGTGTGCAGTCCCGCCAGGCCGCCCTGATCCTATTAACCATGAACTAACTGTCACCTTCAGCTGGTTTTCCTTTTTGCTTTTTAACACAAAGCTTTCTCAAAAATCTTATTAACCAGCTTTATTTCTCTGGATGGTTTTGTTCAGGGTGTTTTGTGTTGATGATCTCCATGTCGCTGCTTTAACCATTCAATAAAAGTGCATCTGCGATTTATATCACATTAAACCAGAAACAGTTCACTAAAGCTTCCCTTGATTCAAATTAGAAAGTTATTTAGGACCAAATTAATGCTTGGAGGTGACAGAGTCCGGGTTTATGAACCCAGGACTGCTTATGGAGGCACACGGGGCAGCAGGGAGGTTGAAAGCCACTTTGGGGAGGAAAGGGGGCTATTTAATTTGTTCACTTTAATAAGCACCCCCTGGAAATGGGTAGGGAGAGGAAGGGGATCTGTGGAAGAACTTCAAAAGTTCCTCTTTTTGAAGTTTTGCAGTAAAATAAGAGAGAAAGGTCTAAGTTACTTGAACACCTGTGCTTTAACCTCACCACAAGACAAAGTTCCCTATAACAATCACCCCCATCCTACCCCTACTGTTTTCTGGAGACCAGAGAACCAATTCTGATTTTAGCATTTGCTCCCTCCTCTTTCCCTCCCTCTTCTTCTTTTCATTTCTTCTCCCACTTCAAGCTCTTCTTATTCTTCCTTCCTCCCCTCCCCACCCAGAACAGGTGCCAGAGCCTGGAGGTGGCCACGGGCAATTTCCAGTGCAGGAACCCTGTGATGGAAGCACTTGCTGGGTTTGGGGGAAGACTGGAAGAGAACCCCTCCTCACACGTTTTTTGTTATTTTGTGGGGGAAGCTTAAGGACTAAAAGTTAGTCTGGGGCCTTCCTAGGGTTCCCCTTCACTAGGCATCCTTCCTGCTGGAACATTTCCCAGGGTGTCTTTTTTTCAGTTATAACCCTGCCTGTTGACAAGCTCCAAGCTCCCCCCTCCCTCCAGCCATTCTACCTCATTCTAGAGGAGCTGCTCTAATTTCTCTGCTCTTAAAAAAAAAAATAACCCTGACCTTTTTTTTGGGGGGGGGGAGGAGGGGACTATGTCAACCCCTTGCTGTGCTCCACGTGGGTCCAGCTTCCAGCAGCCTTCTCCCCACCCTCCTGAAGAATTTAGATACCGAATAGGAAACGTGAGGGCGGGAGCGAGGGTTGGCCGCCCGTGAAAAGGCAAAATAAATCCTAAGGAAGCAAGAAATCAGACGAAAGGATCTTACTTTAAGTGATCTCGTTGAACGCGTCTTTTCAAACTCTGCCATAGCCTAAGGGGCTGTGCCGCAGCGGCGGCGGCTGCAGCTAAGACCTGTGACTAATGCCGTTTGACCTGCGTCCATGGGGTTTTGTGCGTCCTGCCATTCATTGTAATGTCGTTATCTTCGAGTGTATTTCAGTGAAGTCACTGGCACTCTTGATCCCAGAACTGGACTTTCTCTTTCAAGGGAAAAGAAGACGGGAAGGGGAAAAGCAGCACAGTTTGGGGTTAAGGTCCTCCTTTGGCGAGGCCCGAGACTGCTCTCTGCGGGAGTCTGCGGCAGAACCCGCCTGCGCTCCGGGTGGCAGAGACGACCTAAGCTATAGGAGCCTCCCTGGGATGGCAGAAAAGACTCACAGAACTAGCTCTAGGACTTTCTTCCTCTGGCCCCTCCGTCCTCCACCCGGGTCGCTGTGGAGCAGGCGGGTCCCAGGCCAGCCCCAAGCTACGGAGGCCCAGCAGCGGCATATCGCTGTGCTGGCAGAGCAGAGAACTCTCCGGATAAGTGCCCTTGGAGCAGAGAGGGAAGGGCGCTGCAAAGTGCAAAATGACTAGGGATTTCCGCTTGCAAAAAGATAACACGAGTAAATTCGGGGAGGTTGAGAAGGAACCCCTCGTCTCTGCAAGAGTTTAAACTCCTAGCGGGAGCTGCCAGCAGCTAGTATGATCTTTGCAAGTTAGGCTGGTTGCTGGGAGGTGGTAACCGGGAAAAAGCTGCCGCCACCGGTTTCTGTATTCCAGGGAGAAAAAGAGCGACCTGCCGGGTTAGGCACAGGAGGAAGGCAGCCAGGCTTGTGCTGAAAGAACTTTCCTAACGCCCCAGTCCTCTAGGCAGGATGCTCTATTAAGACACCTCTAAGGGTTCACCTTTAGAATAGGCCACAAGGAGCTACCAACCACCCCAGCCCTTTCTAGCGTATCCCCCCACCTCTCATTCCTTTCACACTCACTGCCCCCACCCTTTTATTCCTTGAAAATCCTTCTATTGTGCCAATCAAGCAGATGGTTTGCAGGAAATATAGCTTGGCCTCGCTGACCGAAACTAATTTTAACTAGCTTTCCAAGCCTGAAACGTTTGTTTTGCTCTTACAAAATAGCCCCCAAAACAGCTGGCAAGGGTGAATTAAACCCATTAAAGACACGTTTATAAGAAATTATATTCACATAGATTGCTTGAACCCCCTTGTGCTGCCTAAGAGGGGAGATGAGTGCATTTAAATGAAAATGTCCCCTAACGCTCCCCTCCTTAACATAGCCTGAAAGTCTCAAAACATTTTACTAAATAGATTAACTTGACTATTGTCTTGCATCACATTTATCAGCTTCATTAAGTGAATAGCTGAACAAATATATTACGCATGCATGAAAAGCTCTTTTTCGAGGAGCCTCATTGTATCCTCAGTCCTGACAGGTGGTTAACTGTGTGTTGTGTTTTTTGTGAATTTTTTGTGTTTTCTTTCTTTTTTTTTTAAACTGGAAGAAAGAGGATCTGTGTAGAGTGCAGCGCAGTACTGCGTTGTCTGGAGTATACTTTAACTCGCTCCTTGGTCCCTGCCCCCACAGCCCTATCAAGGCGGTGAGATGTCCTCTGAGGCCCCCTGGGCCCATTCAAGATAATTAAAATTAAACGTTGGTGAGCCGATCCTGGAGTGCTTATTCTCTCCACCTTTCCTTGTCTGAGAAATTAATTTTATATTGCTTGTTTCAAGCCTGATCTTTTCATCGCCCCTTAAAAATAATATTTTTCTTGTTCATCCCAGACAGCGGGGGTGGGGGTGGGGTTAAATAGCTTTTCCATTCACATTTGTGTCCATTTCACTTGACTGTGTGTTTTTCGGGAAGGTCCTAGTCTTCTGGACCTCCGAGTCCCTATGTGTAAAACAAGGAGTTGCCCTAGAGGGCTCTTTTAAGAGTCCTTTCAGATCTGACCTTTAAAGTTTAAAAACTCTCCGCTCACCCTGCTCCACCCTGGGAGCAGACAACCCCAAGAACGTTTTCTGGGTGCTGGAGCAGTGGTCAGAATAGAGGGAGGGGTAGAGGAACGACTGGATTGGCGGGCTTGGGGGCTGTGGAGTGGGTGGGGGATGGCAGGCTTTGAGAACGTGGCTTCTACTGTTGGGGTCTCCATTCGCCAGAAGCCAAGAGCATAGACGGGAGGCTGCTGGGCCAGCACACCACCCGCATCCCTCCAGCACGTTTTCCCTCAGAGAGGGGGGCGCCTCTTCTTAACCAGGTGTAACCTAACAACAGGTGTAAAACAGAAGTCCTCCACCTGACTTGCTCACCTCACTCAGAACCTTACCTTTCAGCAGTTAATTAACCTTGCATGGCTCTCCCACTGAGAGCTCCCTCCTCCCTGCCCCTTCTCTCCCTGTGACTGTCCTAGGTTCCTGCCTAGGCTTCCCTAGCCTTTGCCTTCCCCTGGAGGTGGCACTATTGATTTCCTGTCACCAGAGTCTTTCTGGATAGAGGCTTGGATGGGGGTGAAGTTGTCTGGGTAGTATCTTTCTTTGGGCCTGAAAGGGCTGCTTTTGTGGATGAAAGAGCAGAAAGAGCAAGAATAGATCTGTTCTGCCTTATCTTTCAGTCCCTGAGGACCTAGGGATGGAGACAGATAGCAGGGTGGTTTTATATTCCAGTGATTGTGGCCCCTGAGGAGAAATCAGGGGTCTACTGAGTTGGGTGGTAGATCCTGGAGGTATGACTAGCCCCCCACCCCTCCCCACCACACACAAGTCAAGGCCAGAGGACTCTGCTTATTTACTTTGAGAAAGTGCTTTGGTTTTATATCCATCTTTCATGTTATCTGGGGGAGCTTGTCTTGATATTAAACCTTAATCTTGTCCAACATTGAACACACCAGGAGAAAAGCTGTTTGCCTATGGACTGAAAATCACTTTCCCACACCAGAGTCTTGTTTCACTTCTCCTTTGTTAAGTAAAAGAATAACATTTATTAAAGTGGGGCATTTTAAAACATCGAGGAAGAGGAATCATTTGTAAATCCAGTCAGCTGGTTGAAGCATGTGCCTTTGGGAGTAGAGACAGGGATGCAGAATCATTTTCCTGCCAAACAGCCAAAATTCTTCAGCTCATTTGGTCTCTTTTGAAATTTAGAGCTTACCTTTTGGGACAAAGGTATTTTTTAATCCAGACACTATACAAGGATTAGAGGTAAGATTACTAGTTGTTTATAATGTAATGAAATTAGTTTTAAAAGTTACTTTGCTTAGAGAGTCTTGGTAGAGAGTTACTTTGCTTAGAGTTACTTTGGTAGAGAGTCTTGACCTGATTAGAGGAGAGGATTGTTTGAACCAGTATTTGAAAGGGAAATATTCAGAAATGTGAGAGGCTCTCCATGGTTACAGATTTGTGTACCTGAGACTGAGGTGGGAATTTACCTAGAGGTTAATGCAGGAGAAAAAGAAGAAATCCTTGCTCTCCTGTCCTGCCTTAGCAGTGTAGGGATGGAGAAGGGGGCATATGAAAATTTGGCATTCCTCTTGCTTAGAGTCCTTGAGACCATCTGCTGGCTGCCTCTGCAGGAGAAATATCACAGCATTTCACCTGCTGCTTACTCTCCGCACTCTCCAACTTCCCCTCTTAAGAGAGAAAAGTGACTGAACAGAAATGCCCTGCATTTCCTTCCTGTCAACTTTCCATTTCCTTCATATCCCAGCTAAGTTAAACCCAGCTCTGCTTCCTCAGAGATAGTGTTAGATATTTATTCTGTTGTCCTCCCAGAACTACTCCCCACCCCTGTTCCCTTCTGCTTCAGCCTTGAGAAGCTGGTCTCTAGGGAATGACCACATACCTTGCTACCAGGATCTTTCCAGCTGATTTCAGTCTGTGGGAGGCACTGGCACCAACTCAGGGGCAGGAGGACAGAAAGTTTGGTGTATTTATTTCTCCCACTTCTTGCTTTGTTACTTTTCTGACAATATTGTCCTGCCAGCAGGTCTAGGGATAGAATGGGACATAATGTTGTCCTGTTAGGTTGCACCCAAAGACCACTTGTCCCATTGTCTTTGGGCTCATTAACATCCCTTTTGGATTCCCTTAACCATGTTCATACTTCTGTAAGTCATCTCTTCACTGGAAATATTTGCTGCTGAACTGACTGATACAGGGATCTTCATCATTCTCTCTCTGAAAAACTTCAGTGTCCCCTTCACTGAATGTTCTTTCAGACTATGCTCTTTTCTGGAAGAGCCCTCTCTTAGCTTTATGTCCCTCTCTACATCCTCTTAAACCCACTAACTTTTGTGAGGCCTGAGAAAAGTGGATAGATGGAAGTATCCCCTTCCCCCACTTCACTTTCCAACCTGACTCCTACATCATGAAGGACCATGTGGCCAAGAGTGTGGATACTTGAACCACATGTTTCAGATTCCCCACCCTCAACACACACACACACATACACAGAGACAATCATCATCATCCCCAATCCCTGCTTCAGGTATAGGGATGGGCGGATGGGCAAGCTGGTGACTTCCTTTGCTCTTTTTTTTTTTTAAAAAAGATTTATTTATTCATACAAGAGCTGGGGTACAGGCCAGAAGTGCAGGGGGTGAGAGGATCCACCAGAGACAGAGTGGGGAGCAGAACAGGCAGATGGGCTGAAATACACTGCTGAGGGGAGCAGCGGGCGGGGCAGGAGAGGTTTGCTGCACCATGTGGGTCACCTCTCTGGCCGGTGGCAGGGATCGAACTCTTGCTGCAGTGGCTGCGTTTTGCTTCATAATGCATTTTGTAACCTGCTGCGCCACTAAGGGAGGGCCCAACTTCCTTTGCTCTTGAAAAGAGAAATCTGGGCCTCCCTGGTGGCTCAGTGGGTTAGGCAATACACTAAAGCAAACTGCAGCCACTGCAGCACTAGTTTGATCCCTGCTGCCCACCAGGAGGGGGACCCACAGGGCGCTGCAGACCTCTCCTGCTGTGCCCGCTGCTCCCCTCAGCAGTGTACTTCCGTTAATCTGTCTGTTCTGCTCCCTGCTCTCTGTGGTAAGTCCTTTCACCACCCCCCCTACACCTCTGGCCTGTACCCCAGTGCTTGTATGCATAAATAAATAAATCTTAAAAAAAAAAAAGAAAAGAGAAATCTAGAAAAAGGCTTGTGCTGTCTTTGACTACAGGTTTGGTTCCATTTTGGCAAAGAATTCTAATGCTTAAAAGAGAGTATACAGGCTCTAGATGAACATGTCCCCTTGGCAGTCTCATGCAGTTGGGTGCAAACTTCAGGGGACTCACATTGGGGTCCTCGCTGAAACTCAGGGCCCAGACAACAAGTTTGCTATTGCTCCAGGTCTAAGCACAGTCATTCTTTCAGTAGACTTTATGAAAGCAACTCATGATTTTACACATTTTCACCACCTCCATGGCTTTCTCAACATGCTGTTATCACATTACACTGAAATGGCTTTTCTGACTTGACCTTACTGCAGCACTGATTACTGGGGACTTCTCCTTCCGTCTTTTCTTTATAATTTTCTTTTTTCCTTATCACAGGATTCCTTCTTGCTTACTTTATTATTTTCTTCTTTTCTCTGTTTATCCCTCCATAGTAATGGTGTTCTGGGTTCTGGTTTTGCCTCTTCTTTCACAGTTTTTGAAATGCTACCCATTACTTACTCTGTCCCCATTAAGCTACTTTCCTAAGAGCCCCAATGCCTCTATGTAGCTGATCCTTCTGTACTCTGTCCACCTGGCTAACTTCTGTTGGATGAGAAGACTTAAGCCTCACCTCCCCTGTGACTTCTCTTGTAACCTGAGGTCTATCTCCATGGATATTTTCTTGTAGTACCTAATGTTCACAGTAACCATTGCTTTTATTAGAGATGCAAGATGCTGGAAGGATAGTAACATTTGAATTGTAAACAAATATTATTTTTAGTATAAGTAAGTATATCACAAATATTATATGGAATATACTTAGGGTAAAATAATTAGCAATTGTTTATTATAAATTCAAATCTAACAGAACATACTATTTTTATTTACGAAATCTGGAAACTCTACCTTTTGGAATAATTAACCTGTTTCTCCAATAGACAATGAACTCCTTGAGAGCAGGCACCTATCCTTTGGCATTGTGTCCTGATGCTTGGATCCCAGCATGCATTCAGGGACTGTGTAGAGAGTAATAAAAGATAAATCCTTAAAGTTCTGAACACACTCTACTACCATTCCTGCCTTCAGGTTTAATAAATTTAGCTCACTGATTCCTTTCCTCACCTTTTCAACAATCCTATCACAATTCATTGTTTTATAACATTTGGTACTCTTTATGGGAAAGCTCTCAGATTTTATCAAAAGATTGCCTGATTTTCATTTGCGTCCCATAGGTCAGTTCTCTTTGCTGATTTGAATGTGTAGGCAATGACTTCTGCTAGATTGGCCATTAGTGAATATTGCTAGCAAATTCCTAATTGACTAAATATTTAACAAAGAATAAAATTCCATAGCATGGGGATCAAGCTCACATCAACCCACATGAACTAACGCCTGGTCTTAGAGTATTAATGAAGTAAATATTCAATTTTTGAGTATGATTAATGAATGCATTGACAGATGCCATCCAACTCTCACTTAGGTTCTCACTTAGGTGGAAACTGTGTGTGTGTGTGTGTGTGTATAAAATATTTATTAATACAAGAACTGAGGTATAGGCCAGAGGTGTGGGGGTAGGGGTGAGGGGGATGAGAGCACTCACCAGAGACAGAGTGGGGAGCAAAACAGGCAGACTGACTGAAATACACTGCTGAGGAAAGCAGTGGGTGAGACAGGAGAGGTCTGCTGTACCATGTGGGTCACCTCCCTGGCCGGCTATTGAATTTAGTCTGTAGTGGCAATAGCATGATATCGCTGAGACTGAACCCCTGCACCACCAGGGAGGCCCTAAATATATATATTTAATGAACCCATCATTAAAAGGAATTATGTGACCCAGGAGCAAAAACTTGCTATTCTGAAAATTGATGCTTGCCAAAGAAGGGGGTTGCAGGGAATCTTGAGGTACTAAATCAACAGCTAGATGACTGCAGGCCAACTCTGAGTATGGGGTATCAGAAGTGGTTAGTTCTGGTGGAGAGTGTAGGGTAAATGAAGTTGATCAGGATTTTATGCCATTGGCCTTTGTTGCTATCACCCGACACCTTGATTTTGTTAACGCAGAGGGTGCATGGGTGTGAGACATGAGTACCTGACTATGGACACCTGAGCATGGGTGGGTGTGTGCGCATGTGTAAGTGTGCACACCTAGCCTAGATGTCAGGGATATAAGGGCGGTTATGGTAGAACAGCTATGAGAGGACAAGTGATGGGTATGAGAGGAAGGGGCTAGGTGAGAACACCAGAGAAACCTTGGAGAGAGGAGTATATAGAGATTTATAGGGTCTCGAGTTGCTGTCTCCCAGCTGGCTTGATTCTCCTGCTTATCATTAAAACATGTGAAAATTATGCCAAGGGTGCCAAAGTTCTCCTCCAAATTGATAGAACCAAAGTGAACCTACCCAACCTGGGATGGTTACTAAACAAGAGGAAGGTAAGGAAAATAGAACACTCAGAGAAAGTAAAGAAATACCCATCTTATTATCAGAAAAGAAGTCAGAGTACTGAACTAGAGCTGTACTGCCCAATTCAGCAACCACTAGTTCCACGGGACTACTTAATTACACATTAATCTTTTTTTTTAAGATTTAAGAAAAAAATTATTTATGCATACAAGGCTGGGGTATAGGCCAGAATTGCGGGAGGTCAGAGGATTCACCAGAGACAGAGCAGGGAGCAGAACAGGCAAATCAACTGAAATACGCTGCTGAGGGGTGCAGCAGGTGAGACAGGAGGGGTCTGCTGCGCCCTGTGGGTCCCCTCCCTGGCCAGAGATCAAACTCAGGCTTCAGTGGCTGCAGAAGTCCCACAGTGTGGTGCTCAACTCCTTGCACCACCAAGGAGGCTCTACACATTAATCTTAAAATATAATTTGAATAAAAACAAAACTAAAATTCTAAATAAAATTTAGTGTCTAATTCTCAGTCACATTAGCTATAAATCAAATGCTCGGTGGCCATATGAGACAAGTGGTTACCATATTGGATGGCATAGAGGCAGAGCATTTTCATCATTTGGAAGTTCTTTGGGCAGCATTGATTAGAGTTCCTGAAACTGGGAAAAATGATCCCCAAAAGCTAAGCCTTCCACTAGGGAAATGGAAATAGGAAGAGATGACTGCAGGTTTCTGCAGGATATCCCTACCAACCAGGTATATCTCCAATTGCTTCTGCTTCTCTGAATGCATCCTGACACACAGGCAATAAATGCCAGAGTTGAGAGTTGAAACTCCATCTGTCCCTAGAATGTATGTTTATAACCTTTATACTCACTCAACTCACCTCTGGAGAAAGTCTCAGGGTTTTGAAGTTTGACAGGATTAATCTTTGGTCTAAACTCATGAATGCAGGCTCCTAAATGTTTCCTATTAGGGGCAGAACTGAATAAGACAGAGCTTACAGGAGAAGACTCCTGGTGCCCCACACGGTAGGAAAAAGGAAGATGTGGAATGAGGGGAATTTTTACCACATGGATCAACCTGAATGCTACTGAGGGCCTGCTGTTGTGGACACAGCTGGCAATTAGCAGTTGCTGAGTGTTTGGTGAATGAATGGTGTCAACTAGGCCATGAGAAGAGTATAGGAGTCACATTTATCTTTGAGTAAAAATATGGTACAGACAACATTCCTGAATAAGTACTAAGTTTTCACTTTTCAGACATTAAAGCAGCAAATTTTAGACATTTTGGAAAAGGCACCAGGGTCAGGATAAAAGTAAAGGAGTGTCATTTTTTTGGTGAAAACTACAGAATCTAATGTGTATGTTCATTGCCTCTTGTATGTTTCAATGGGGGTCTAATTTTTATTCATTCATTCATTCTTCTGAAAATATTTTAGTTTTTCATATGAGGGTGGTCAGACTTTCTTGGCAACTACCTTCCTCTTACCAGCCAGGACATTGCTCAACTCTTCTCTCTTCCTCTTGGTGCAGAAGTGTGTTCATGGTGACCTTGAAGGCCCATTTGCCCTTGGAGACCCTGAGCAACTCTGTGACATGCTATTCATAGGGGGCAAAGCTGCACACCCTCAAATCACATCCCACATCAACTTGGTGAGCCTGGTGCGGTATCCCAGTGGTGGTTGTGTCTTGGTTTGCTTCCACTCTTCGTCATCCTGTGGCCTTGTGGAGGCAACAGTCAGAGCCATGGGGTAGCCGGAGTGATGGCCGCTGCTATAGAACTCAAAGTCTACTATTCAGTTAAACAGAAGTGCTCCTCTGCCATAACAAAAATCAGATTGCTTCCCAAAAAAAACAGCGTTTAGCAAAACCACCATTTCCCTTGTAGGTCGCTAAATGAGCATTTGTGTGTTTTGCTTCTTACTGTTTGCTTTGTCTTATTTCTAAAAAAGCAAGTGGTCTTTAATAAGCATGTTTAGTTAGAATATGTTTCAAGGTGCTTCTCAAATTGAGAACCTATAGGACTGTGGTTATGGAAGATATTCCTGTCTTGCCTGCTTCAGAAAAGCAAACATTACCTATAGGATCGCTGTCTTCTTTTTTCATACAAAAAGAGACACAGAAAGAGTTACATTAACTAACTATATATCAAACCACCATACCAACATCTTATCAGTACATGATCATATACAACTTTAACTCTTTCTTGAAAAGCCAAGAACTGCATTAGCTGAGGTTGCTTTTTTTAAAAAAAAAAAAGCTTGTTTTGCTTTCTTCCTCTTTCATATCAAATTTCAGCATAGGACAGTTCACAAATCCATATTTTCTCTGCTACCAGTCAGGATTGTTTGCTATCAGTTACGTGCGGTAAATGGCATAAAAACCTAAGCAGTGGGGACTGTTGTGTTCATTGCTGTTCTCATTTTGCCTGTTAATGTTATTACCAAGGTAGAGGCGCCAGAAACTGAGCTGCCCATATAGAAAGCCTTCCCCCCACCTGGTGGATTGTTTAGGCAAGCTTTTTTAAAAAGGCAGCGTTTGGGGGGAAGGGGTGAAAGAAAATGAACCTTTTTTAAAAGTTTCTCTGCAGAGCAACAGAAAGAATTTAGTGGTTGTCAACATGAGTTTGGTACAAAGGTATGGTTTAAAATGTAGGTTCGTGTTGACTGAGCTTCAGGTCATGCAAGCCCAGGGAAACCTGTGCTGCTCTTTGTTTTTGTTCATAAGACATAAGGGAAGGAGATGAAGCAGAGGGGGTCAGCAGGGGTGCGTCCCGAGGGGATGACGTCCATTAAAGTGTAGATACTTCGGGGATGTTATGTCCAGAGGCTCTTTAGTGGCTGATTGTGTGAAAGGGCAGCTTTGAATGAACAGCCCCAGCCAGGCCTGATTTTGAACTGTTTTTTCAGTCCTTGATTCCTACAAACAAAATAAAATACCTTGTCGAATAGCGCCCATTGAGTGAGGATGATGGGTTAAGAGTGGGGGTATGAGGTGGCAGCGTGGGTGCTTGTTTATCAAGGGGGAGTTGTCCGTTGTTCCTGGAGCTGGTGAAAGGAAAGACGCCAGAGTCTGATGGCTGGGGTAGCATTGATGTGAGGTAACGGGGTAATCGGATTGAAAGGGAGCCATAGTATTTATGTCAGTTCACATTTCGTCAAAGGAATAATATGAGGTGCTATCTAGTGAAGGCTTTGGCCGAGGGGTTCAGTTAGCAGGCATCCAGGCCTCATTGGATTCAAATATAAATTAATTCTCACAGGAGCATTGCCTGATTAATCTATTTGCATAATAGAAAAACTGCAGAGTGGGTCACTTTTTTTTTCCCCCTTCTGCAGGGATTTGGACAAGAAAAGGTTTAAATTCATTTGAAAGAAGAGTGTGTGAGAAGTCAGAGCAACAGAAAACCCCTCTGGGACTCCCAGAGTTGTTTTCTGGACAGAAAAGGTTTGGAGTTGAGGCAAAGGCCCATTCATTCAAGAAGTTTTAACTTTTCCTGAAAAGAAAATCATCTTCTTTGAGGCCCTTTCCTGCCCTTTGCTTTTGGGGACTGACTTAACTCTTGGCTTGGATGTTAGGATCAGAGGAGGAGCAGGCAACCTGCCCCAAGCCAGGTCTCCCTTGCTTCAGGCTCTTGGCTCAAAATGCAAAAGGATAGCAGCATTTCCAAAAATATGCATACCTGTTCATAAACACCAAGCTCCCTGGTGATTCTGAAAAGAGATTTTAGGTCTATTTGTCATTCCAGAGAGAAATAAAGTCATTCGGTTTATAACTCAGGCTATGCATGGCCTATTCTGACTAGGTTCTGTCGGTGTGTGATGGTGGTAGTGATAGGTTCAGGGTTTTGGGGTTCTTGGGTCCCTCTGATGAAGAATTCAGCAGACGTTGAAGAAATCAGCACACAGTGAGTTTATAGAGGAAAAGAGAATAAGAAAGATGCCTGCATAGACACAATGAACAGTCTTAAAGAACAAGAACTGCCTTTTAGCCAAGGCAAGGGGTGTCCTTTTATTATGTTTTTTGATGGAATTATTGTGAAAATTATCACCTTGGCATAAGAGTGGGTTGGTCTTTTAAGATCTACTCTTTCCCCATGTCTGACTGGTAATCTTTTCTGATCACACTTTAGGCTTCTGGAACCTTTCATAGCTGGTTTAGTTAAGATTAATCATCCCTGTCTCCTCTTCTGGTGTTTGTCTTTGTAAGAGACCGTCCATCCTAAATTTTTCTATTCTAAATTTCCATCAATATAATACATGTTATTCTTTTAAATGAGCAGAAGTAATGAGTGTTGGTGAGGGTGTGAAGAAAAAGGCACTTTTGGACATTGTTGGTGGGACTGGTTCAGTCCCTAGGGAAAACTATGAGATTTCTCAAAATATTAAAAATTGACTTACTATATAACCGAGTAATTCCACCCCTAAGTATCTGCCTAAAAAATACAAAAACAGTAATACAAAGGGATAGATGCAATCCTTTGTTCATTGTAGCACTATTTAAGATACCAAGTTATGGAAGCAACCCAGATGCTCAATGATTGGATTAAGATCAGCTAAGTCATTAGATAGGTGATTGGATTAAGAAAATGTGGTACACACACATAATGGGATACTACTCAGCTATTAAAAAAACAAAAAGAGATCAACTTTTGCCAATCGCAACATTATGAACCAAACTGGAGGGGATTATGCTGAGCAAGATAAGTTAGAAGTAGAAAGACAGATACCAGATGATTTCAATCATGTGGCGTATTAATGAACAAAACAAAGGGATAGACAAAACTAAGCCAAAACAAACCCTAGAAACCTGATAGCGGAACTGAAGGGGAGTGTGGGGTCTGGGGCGCCAAGTTATGGAGGGAGGCGCGGTAGAGGATTTTTGGTTCTTTGGTGGTGGACATGGTGGGATAGCATACATTTGAAGAAGTGTGAACCTCTAAATCACTCACTCATAGGGTGATCATATGGTCAATAATTTTATTCTTCTATTTTTTATACCCTGATGCTCTGGCATTCTCTGACTGGGGAGAGACTGACTCCTAGGGTTAGCCAGTTCTCACAGACTAATGTCACTTCAATAGAGGATAATATATGTTTTAATAGTGCCATATAAATATTATCATCCATATTTGAAAAACCTCTTAAAGTTGATTACCAGAGATGATGAAGCTAGGAAAACATCATTAACTAGCTTATGAGTAAGGAAAGCAAGAAAAGGTGTAAATAAATAAATACAACTTTTTCTCTGAAAAGAAAAATTATCGATAAATACAATAGATGGTGTTATATGTGGGAACACATAGAAATGAATCTGACACTATTCTTCCTCTCAAGGACATCATGGTCTACTAGAAGACTGAAAACCCAGATTGAGAATATAAACCCATATAAGAATGTTAATAGAAAAGACAGATACCTAGCTGGGGGTATGCGAATTTAAGTGGAACCTGGGTGCAGGATGGCACTGTTTTCTCCCAGAAGCTCTTTGTCACAGCTGAGCATGAGAACTTAACAACCAGTTTGTTCCACATGACCTTCAGAGGCACACCCTGCCAGGTAGTGATGACCTTGACTTATGCTCAGACAAAAGGTCAGGACCTTGAATTGGAGACTGGATCCATGAAATGCTGTGACAAATTTATGAAACCATTTCCCTCTAGGAAGGGCCCTGGAAGCTTGGCAATCCCTAAGAATCCCAGAAATCAGGAACAACCTTAATGATCTACTAGTCCACACTTTCAGGTTTCAGAAGAGAAAGCTGAGACTCAGGGAGAGGAAGAAAAACTTAATGAAAATCACACTCATTACTGGCATTACATTACACTTGTTGTCTTGTCTTAGACACATTTTCCATTTTTAAAAAAATATTTTTATTTATACATACAAGAACTGGGGTGTAGGCTAGAGGTGTGGGGGGATGGGTAAAAGGATTCACCAGAGACAGAGTGGGGAGCAGAACAGGCAGATCCACTGAAGTACACTGCTGAGGAGGTCTGCTGCACCATGTTGGTCAGCAACATGGTAGAGATGTAACTCATGCCTCAATGGCTGGTGATGGTTTGATAGTGCTGAGACTTTAAACTCTGAGCCACCAGGGAGACCCCACATTTTCCATTTATAATGAGTCAAAGTCATTAAGAAGTTGAAAAACAATATGGCAATATAGTCAACTCATATCTGTGGTTAAAAGAAATAGCTTATCAGATTTTATGTTTCAGTTTTCCATGTACTAATGAAACTGCCTAATTGGAGAGAGAGAGGGGGAGGAGGAGGAAGAGGAGGAAGTGAAGCAGATGGAATTCTGGGACAGTGGGACAATAGATACAGAGAGGAGGAGGATCCCGGGTAAACTAGAGAACTCGAAATCATCTGGTACGTTTGACTACGTGGACAAGAGAACAGTAATTAGAGGTAGGTGTTTTATAGTTCTGATAGAGAGTTTAGGAAGCATTAGTCATATTTATGTGGAAAATTACATAAATAAAAAGCTTCAGGAAAAAATGCAGGTACTCAGCAAAGACAATGTAACCAAAGTCTAACACTCAGTAGCTCAATAAGGAACAATATTTGCACACTTACAGTAAACATGTAATGGCAATTGCACAAAGAACAGTGCTATAGTTATTATAGGAGAATGGGTGGGAAGTATCGAATAAGAGGGGTAAAACTTCATTGTCCATTATAGAAAGTCAACAGTTAATGTCTAAAATGTATAAATAATAAATAGAACTAGAACATATTTAGAAATGTAGAGGTAAATACCAGAAGACATTGTAAACACACACATACACACAGCTATATTAATCTGTCTAGGGAATAAGATGGGGGAGGGAGAGAAGAAGGGGAGGGGACACATGATTTTTAAAAACTTGTAAAAGGGAAGAAATAGGAAGAGAGAGAGTAAGAGAATGAGAATGCAGAAGCTTGACTTGAGTTAAATTTCCCTTGCTCTGCCAGTCTGGAGAGGATGATGGATAAATTAGAATAAAGACACAGAGGAAATGGCTTCTGGGGAATGTTGGGACAGGAATGGGACTTTGATCATTTACAAATTGAATAATCAAACCTTAAAATGACACAAATTAGATACTCTACAAAGAAGGCTATGTATCTAACCAAAATCAAGGAATCTATCCTTTAATGTTAAAACCAGATTATCTGGACTTGATCAGGAATTCAAAGTACCTTTAACCTATGAGCTCTTAAGATCTAACAGTTATTAAGACATTTTTATCTTGAAAATATTTATGTTTCCCTTGTTCTTTTATACTATATTAAGCAATAGGTATAGCTAAATATAAATGACTTCCAGTTAAGTGCATTTTAGCACTTAAAGATTTAATTATTCATCAAATTTTTTTCCAATTTTTTTTTTATTTTCAAGAACTTTCCAGGATCTAGAAATAGAGAGATAAGTAAGATCTCAACTTTGCCCTTGAGAAGGTCATAGTCTACAAAGGATATTATAACATTTGGTTAAGGTATCCCACAAAGCTTAACATTTCCACTTATAAAATCTTATTTGTTTGCTAAGCAATTGATTTTATTTTTTTAAGCTTTTATTTATGCGTACAATAACTGGGGTACAGGCCACAGGCATTGGGGGGAGGCAGTGAGAAAACTCACAAAAGCCAGAGTGGGGAGCAGAACAGGCAAACTGACTGAAATACATTGCTGAGGGGAGCAGTAGGCATGGCAGGAGAGGTCTGCTGAGTCATGTGGGTCACCCCCCTGGCTGGGGATTGAGCTCTTGCTGTAGTGGCTACTGATGCTTCATAGTGTGGTGCTCAACCCCTTATGGCACCAGGGAGGTCCCAATTGATTTTCTATTTTAAAAAATTAACCATTATTAACACAAAATTTGTTATATTGGTATCTGTTTTTTTCCAGACCATTGCCATATATGCATAAATTTAATTTTCAGAGAACATTACCTAAATCATTTTGGTTTTAGATCATAAATACACCTGAATTTTAATTTTAATTAGGATAGAAATATTGACTTGCAATTTCTAAATTTTTGGCCTTATTTAAAATCTCAGCCTTATTTCAGCCCAGTTATTCTGAACTCCTGAGTTTCTTCATCACTGGTTTGAAAAGAGTTAGCTTTCTTAAATTCTCTTTTTAAAATTTCCTCCTTTAATTTTTTAGCCTCTGTAGATTTTATGTAAAATAATGGAACCATTTCATGTAGTTTTAACTTTCACATAGTAGATAATAAGTATTGTTTCAACACATTTAGGAATGATTTGGAATCATTATAGGAGATAATAGGAATTTGCAGTTTCCAGTTATTCAGCTAATTCAAACATGTAGGATTTAAATATAGGGAAATATAGTACTCTTAGTGCCCTATCTTCAGTCTAGCACCAATTCTTTTGGTTGCAATTGGAGCTACTTCTGAATTACTGTCCAATGGTGGCTTTTAGAGAAGCCTTCCCTGTAATCCAGTAGCCGATTTTCCTTGCTATTATCTTCAGTGATTGAATAAGATCCAGAGAACCTCCAAACTGGCTTTCTGACATTAAAGGCTTTTGGCTCCACCCAAACTCAGGATGTGAAGTGAGAGTAACAACCATCACTAAGACTATAATAGTGTTAAAAAAGAAAAAGGAAGAAAATAAGGCCAGACAAAAGATAAAATATTATTACTTAGAAAACATTACATTTCAGATTCATGAATATATAATTGAACCAACCTGTTACATTCCTAGTCCTCTAAAGGGCTTCCATTTCCATCGACGTCTCTTAAATCTAGACATTTTAATATGTGGATTAAATCCATTCAATGAATTGGGATTGAACTGTATAGAAATATTTGGTCCAACTGATCTATCCTAGTTTGACTATCCAGAGGGCTAGTTTTGAGATCCAGCGTACTGCTGGGCAGTGTGCTGTAGTAAACATTTTTCCAGTGGCAAACCTTTTCTGGCTGTCTCTCAGTACTGGAATTCTCTCCCTGAAATCTCCTTTTTCGACCCTTGTTACCTTACTGATTCCTTTGCAAAAAAGCCCCATACTGCCCTTACACAAAGTGTGTACTTGAGCTGATTATTTTAGAAGTGATATTCATTTTTAATAAAATAGGAAATACTTAAATAGAATTTCACCCATTTCACAGGTGGTTAAATTGAGGCTTTGAAAGGTACTACTTCCTCATTTACACACACCAGAGGGCCATGCTTAATAACTAGGGAAGAGCTTTCTTCCTAGATCAGTACCTGAATATTTACATGGTTTTGATAAGAGTGAGTTTGCACTATTCACATCTGAATAGGCATAATGACAAGATAGTAAGTACTTCATCAGCGCCTGCAGAGGCTCCATGCTTCAATACTACACAGAGATTAATCACAGAGGGAGAGCCCACAGCCCTTCAGGAGTCTTTCACCTGAGTGAAGAAAATCAGGGCTCACTCAGTTCTATAAATCAATCTGTTGGAGGTGAGAGAGAAGTAACTGCTAATACAACCTAGGTCAATTGTCCTGAATAGAAATAACTCTCACTGGGCCCTCAGAAGCCATAGTTGAAGCCCTTATTCTGTAGCCTCAGACTTCTAAATGAACAAGGCTTTACATGTTTTTTTGTTTGTCCAACACTCCTTCTGCATTTCTTATCAAACTTATTCTCTGCATTCTAGCTATACTCCTTTTTCCTCTACCCCAGGGCGTTTGCACAGATGCTTCCTCTGCCTGCAGTACTCTCCTGCCCCTCCTCCCACACCACAGGTATTTCATTTCTCTTTCTTCAGGTCTCATTTAAAATATCATGTCCTCAGGGAAGACTTGCCTAACCCTAGTTCTACATGTGGGCTTCCTACCATAGTGCAGACCACACAGCAATCTGTTCTATGCTTCTTTGCTTTTCACTTTTCTCGTTCACTAGATAAGGTAGAGATAATGTGTGCTTGCTCACATTTTTCCACTTTGAGTGAGCACATCGCCTGATAGAACGTAGATGCTTGATATGTATTTATTGTGTGAATGAAGAAAAGTTGTCATTTAAATCACTGAGCCTCAGCTTTCTATAAATCAGGGGTCTTTAACCCTCTCACACTTACTGTATGGTTACAATGAGATCTTGTGTCTAAAAGCATCTTGGAAAGCAATTACATTTAGTAGATATCAGTAGATGTCAACATCAGTAGATGGAACAAACAAATAAGTTAATAATAGTACTTACACTTGTGAAATAGCACTTAAGTGGAAGGTGTAGGTGTTAACACAGTTCATGTAATGCTTTAGAGTTAATAAAGCTTTTCTTAAATAGAGAGTGGCAAATTGTATTTTCCAAAGATGGGTGTGTATGTGTGTGTCTGTGTATATATGTATGTATGTGTACATACACAGTACTTCAAAAGTCTTGACTCTCCTTACGTAGGTCTCAAATGTAGGTAGCAATCCTTTGGGAAAATCTAACTCCCATTTAATTGGACTTGGGAGGCATGAGTTCCCTTCTCTTAGATCTGGGGTTCTTTCAGACTTTCAAGTGTCTTGGTCACACTAATGACAGGAAGGAGAAAAGTGAAGCAGATTATGGCCTCAGGTGGCACTTAATTTTTCAAAGCTCTAGCCATCTCTTTTGTCGTAAAATCCTACATTGAGTCCTCTACCACTGCCCCCCTCAGAGAGACAGAGAGAGGTTCAGAAAGATAAAGGAGTCAATAGGTGGTAGTGCATTTTACTTGACCCCAGACATGGACAGAATTTTTCAAAAGGTTTATCTGCCACTCCATCTTCCCACACATCAATACCCAAACTTGCACTATTGTTCATCACAAGGAACTAAGTGGGAAATCAACCCCCACAGTGCTATTCAGCTTTGATTACCACTGACTGGACACAAATAGCAGTGCTGTGACTGAGCACAGCACATGGTACATAGTAAGGGGCAGGCATGTTTCAAAGGCTCCTTGGGACTCTAGAGGACAAAATCAAGCTCCTCTGCACTGGGCACCAACAAAGCTTCCTGTGATTTGTCTTCTCTCAGCTCAGCCTTGTCTTCTGCCACATGCTCCTTGCATATCACATTCCAGCAGAAATCGGGGGACTAGCTTTAACCCCCAGCCTTCCTTCACATCTGCCCAGTAGGCCAACTCTCTGTTGGTTTGCATGATGAACTTCTCTTCCTTCAAATTTTAAGAGCTATCCAGAGAGTCATCTTACAGTGAAGCCATCTTATTTTCCTTTCTCATTAGATCCACTAAAATCAAAGATAGAGAGACCCCCCCGCCCCCATAAAATATTTTCATTGCCTAGTCCTTGATGTTGTGCCTAAAGCAGAGATGACATCTACAAAAGATTTATTGAATGGACAAATTATTTCACTTAAAGTTACTCAATAAGTGGGTATCTTTATAATTACTTTTTATGGATGGTGAGATGGAATTCTGATAAGTGAAAAGAATTAGATTTCTAGACTAAGCAGTGGGGCCAGGTATCAAATCCAGGAACGGCTACTGTGATAGCACTGGGCTTTCTGTCATGCCACAGCTTGGTGATGGTTGGGTTAACAACTGGGGAGACAACGAGAACATTTTCCCTAAATCAAGGCTAGTACACAGCTCTCTGCAGTGCTCTTAGCTGTTCTGCCAGTAAGCACAGTTCAGAATATACCTTTCAAGTGTCACATTGGCTGGCGTGATTAAGAATCCAATGTCTTTTGTCCCTCAAGTGATTATTTTTTGAGTGTAGACACAGTTTTCTGATCAGATAGTCTATTATTTCCATGACCTTAACAGTCTAGAATAGCTTTAGGACTTGGGCTGCACCTGGTTCTCATAAAGGTTTTTATATTCCTGTTAACTCCCTGGCTCCCCTGCCAGATTAACCTGTGTTTGAAGTTTTGCTTCATTTCATTCTGCCCTTATGGGGGATCTGAACTCTGCTTCTTTGAAAAAAGCCTACTGGGTCTGTCAGCTATATGGTTGCAGAGGAAATGATCTTCTGCTACATAGCTATAGAAAGTCGAGTGGCAGAAGTAAATGAACCTACCATTTCCACAAAAGGATATGCTCAGAATTGCCAACAATATTTATGTGGGCATTGTGCTCCCAGATACACTTGGATGGCAGTGAATTGTCAGTTACTATGACAAAATGACTGAAGAAATCAATCTGCCAAGTATGAATAGCTCTCAATGGGCTTCAAGGTTCTCAAGTTAAGGGACCCGCAAGGCTGACAGAGGTTGGGTCTCATATCGATATGACCTCCATTGGAGAGCATGTAAATTAGCTGAGATGTAGGCTAAGAGGTCTGTTCCCCCTGCCCACCCAACACATCCCTCCCAAAAAGGGCATTTTCCAATATTCTCATGGAAATGAAAGACTATTTTAGAAGGGTTGGGGTGGGGGAAGTCCAGTCATGTTAATGATATTCAAATCAGGCCTTTTCTCCAGAGGAACCTTGAAGGCCTTTCTGAAACTCAATACCTGCCGATTCCAGAGAGGAAGCATGAACTTTACTTTTTCATATGACCTTTTCTTCCTCCTTATTTCTCCTTTCCCCACCTAAGTCATAGTGGATTGCACAAAAAAGTAATACATTATGAACAAATCAAGTATGAGTGTCTCTCTCTCTCTTTCCGCTACCACTCCTCTCTTCCGATCCTCCCTCCCTCCTTCCTTCCTTGATTTCTCCAGTTGGATTCCAGGCTACGCGTGTGTCCTCTCCGTTTCAGAGAGAGCGAGAGTGATTTTTAAATCCAAAGGTTTTTTTAATGTGTGTATTGGGTAAGTTCCCATTCTAGTAAAAGTCATTCATTCAGAACAATGAAATGATTTTTAGAGACTTGGCTTCTGGAACAAGATCTGGGAGAAACACAATGATGATCTTGCCCAAATGTCCATTTTCCATTAAGTAGAAGGCATACATCCTCTTGTCAGATCAACTTTACGTATGCATGTTCTCTCCTCCTTGGGGCCAAATTATCTACTTTGAAAGCCTATAGCAGAGGCACTAAAAAATGGTGGTATGCTGATGGTATGCTGTAGTCTGATTGCTTGGGCTCTGTGTGAAACCTCAGGAGAGGCACCTCTTCACTTGAACTAAATAACTTTTGGGGTGGTAAAAAACAGAAGGTGCTTACTAAATTATTATCAACTTGTTGAAATGAATGCTACAATGAGAATAACAGAAAAAGACAGAGGTTTTAATATATACTTCACATATATATTACTTTTTAAAAAAGATTATTTATGCGTACAAAAACTGGGGTACCAACCCCAAGAAAAGTGTGGGAGGTGAACGGAGCCACCAGAGACAAAGTGGGGAACAGAGCAGGCAGGTTGACTGACATACACTGCTGAGGGGAGCAGTGGGCAAAGCAGGAGAGGTTTGCTATGCCATGTGGATCACCTCCCTGGCCAGGGACCGAATTCATGTTGCAGTGGATGGATGCTTTATAGTTTGGTGCTTAACCCTTTGTGCCACTGGGGAGGCCCCTATATATATATATATATATATATCACTTCTTATGGACATTTAAAACACAACTTTATACTTTTGAGAGGCAGCATGAGACTTTAGAAAGAATGAGCTTGAATGAGAATTCCAGCCCTATCAAGTAGTTGCTGTTCTTGTACACGACACTTAAATTTTATGAACTGTTTTACTCATCTGTGAAAATGGGAATCATAATACCTCATATTATAATGATTCCCTGTATAACAGTTCAATAGTTTCCTGCACTCCCGCCCTCAAATCCTTATTTCTCCCTCCTCCAAAACAACTGAAGCATATTTTTCCAGATACTTATCCCTAACTCTGAAAGTTAGGACTCTCTAGGAATGACTCTTCATTATAGCTCCTTTTCTGCAGTGCCTGCTATGGGAGTTGGCTCATCCAGTTGGAATGCCAATCTCCCTTCTGATCAGTAAAGTGACTGATGGATGCCCTATATAAATAATTCCCTCTACTCATTTTCAAACTTCTTTTGCTGCTGTTACATTTACATAGTTCCCCTTGATGTCAATTTGAACTTGATTTGCACATTCATCTTTTATTAAACAACACATTTTCTAGTTTGTAAAAGTAACTCTTATAGTTCTGGGGAATGAAGCAAATTCATTCTTTTTAGGGAAGTGATTATTTGGTAAATGGTTGTAACCTTTACCTTAAATGTGGTTATATTTGTTCCTTTTCTTTCTCAAGTTAATCTAAAAAAACACCAACTAAGCTCTCCTCCAATGAACTTCTCATAGGTGACTATGAATGATTTCAGAAATAAATCCGCCCAGGGTGACAATGTCATGTTTATAGTTTTTTAAAAGGTGAGGGATCTGGTTTGGGAAGTGATTATAAGAAAGCCAGATTACTGCGGAGAAATAAAGTGAGAAAGAAATCAATGGCTTCAAATTCTAAAAACCTGCCAAATAAGAGGCCAGGGCAGGAGATGTGTAGTTTAGAAAAGGGTTCAACTCCTTTTGAACCTTTCTATCCTTTTAATCCTTAAAACAGGCTTGCTCTCTTGTTCAAATGCACTAAAGATCCAAAACAGCTGGGTAAAATCTGGAATAATATAGGGTTACTGTTAACATGTTTAAATTGAGATCAAATCTTAATCTTTTTCTTTCTCTTTTCTAGCCTTTTCTGTTGATTTGCTTCAAAGGATTTCAGGGCAGTGATGTGAATTATTCTGCATGTGCTTGGTAGATTGTAGGCTTTATGAGAAGCAAGATGCCTGCTGACTTTGTGAGCATAAAAAAGGCCACTCTGACCAGGGTTTTCAAATTCAGTTAGTCTGAAAGTAGTGACTCGTGTGTATCGTTACCCTCACAAAGCCAGAAGACTTGTCTAATTGGATGAGATAGGGAGCAAAACAAGTGGTTTGTATGAGGAGGTCGCTTTACTTTAAGACAAGCAGAGAAAATGTCCGTGAGAAGTATTCTTATATGTAGCAACTTTCACAAATTCATTTTCAAATTCCTGAGACCTGCAGGGGAATTTGATTTTAGAAGAAAAAAAGCTTATTATCAGCAGATCCTGCAAATTTAGTCCTCTTTCCCCTTGGCTTAATTGAAATTGACAAGCAATTGTATTAATATTTTTTCCTGTTTATCCATCCTTAAAATTTCTGGAGAAAACATCAAAATCAAATGAAAAATTTTCCTCAAAAAACTACACTAAATTGGCTTATGCAAAAGATACGTAACTCACAATTCAGCTAAAATGTGAGGTATTTGAATTTGATTATCTTTCTCTTCACAACAATGTAAATTTGACACACATTTATTTAACAGAAGGGTTAAAAATAGTTTTATATTTTCTAAATGACTTATTTTTCTGCTTATTATTGCACCATCCCTAGATTTTACAAATCCTGTCACTTTTCCTAATGAGAAAAGATGTCAAGTTTTTTTTTAAAAACATTATTTTAAATTCCATGTTATAGTTATAAAAATGACATTTAAGACCCCCTTTATTCTTGGTTACAAAAAGTGAAAGGTACCCAACCTATTCAGTTTGCGTTTGTTTCTGGAGTATGGGTAATGAGTTTAACCATAACTTGTAAGAAATATATGCCATGTTTTCCAGAAACCTGGTTTAAGAAAAATCAGACACTAAAAACACGACTAATAAGGAGTGTTTGTTTCCTATAGAAAGGTCTTCTTCACTTTACAGAATCATTTGTACTGAGTTTCTTTATATGCAGTACTTGTGAATTTGAAATAGGATTTTTGGTACAAAGTGTTTTTTTAGAAGTAAGTATTTACTACCGGTAAAATCAGTACTTAAATTTTATTACATTGATCTAGTTGTCCAGGTAATTATGGTTCTTAAAAATGATATGCTTTCACTTAAACTACCCAGAAACTGAGAAATCACATTATTTATAGAACATGAGATATGAAAGGGGCCCTAGAAACACTTTAATAGAGCTGTGTGTAGATTTGGCATTTTAATGTTGGGCTTTTAGTTAGAACATAGATGCCGATCAATTTATCAACTCTATTGTGTTAATTTATTCCCGCTCTCACTTTGGAACTATGCATGTATGCATGTTTGGTGTAAGAAGTTGACTAAAATTTCTCAGTCTATAAATGAGCAAGGAGGCATCTTCTCCAACCTTTATTTGGCAAGTGGCAAATGAAATGGAAAGATCCTTAAAGTTTTTATATGCCATATGGTACATGCCATTAACACAGGTATAAAAAGAATAGATTTAAGTGCTGTGTGGTTGTAGCTCACCATATATAACTGGCTTCTCATCACTGTTTCTTCAAATCTGTGAATTTGAGACATCTTTTAAAACTACACCCCCTGGCTTGTCACCTTCCTGAAGACTGCAAATGCTCCAAGTCATGCACACCAAAAGTAAGTGATGAGAGAAGGAAAAGAGAGGCATTTGAAAAAAAAAAAAAAAAAAGAGAGGCATTTGACAAACAGATTCTTTTAAACAAAATCAACAAATCCTAGACATTTTTGGCAAGGACAGCGTGGCAATGTATCTGAAAGGCTGTCCATGACCCTTAATAAAAATCGTGTTCGAAAATGGTGAAAAGGCTAACCAACTAACAGACTGTCAGATGACAAGAGACAGAACGTGGAGGAAAGGGGGCAAGTTCCTCGTTTTATAGACTTTCTGGAGCGAAGCGCTGGGGCTGCTCTGGTGACGACTCCCGGCAGCCCCTGCATGCAGCTCTGGCAGAAAGCTGGATGCTCCCTCCTAGGACCTTTTGAACTTTCTCTGGCTGCGGGAGGTGGAGGGGGGGGGCACCCTTTTGAAAAGGTGGTATTCACTGGACTGTCAGAATTAAGAAACACCAATTAAGGCGCTAATAAAACTTTGAGGGGGTCAGAACAATATCTCTAGTTTTAATCCCGACGTTTTGGGTGGACACCGGGGTGCTGATTTCAAACGTTTAGCGTTTAGCGCAGTGCCAAGACAATCTAGCAGGCAGATGAAGACCCAACCCTAGCTCCGCCTTTTTTCAAGTCCTGGGGGGAAGGGCAGGTCTTGGAGGGAGTGGTGTTTTGCACCCAAGTTTTGCAGAGGTCGGGAGTTCCCGGCGCCCCAGTGGCCCTGAGTCTGCGTGCTAAGGTAGGCCTGAAGCTGGTTGGATTGATAGAAACAACCGGACTCTTCTTTCCAGCCATCAGTCAGGGTCTTGTGAACACACCTTATCCATCCGAGGTTCTATCCGAAGGATGAATTGGAGAGGCTTGAATATGGAGAGGAGTTGTTCTTTTTCCTCCTTTGAGAACAGTGTGAAATCAGAGTCTATAATTGGGCCTTCTGTTCTGCGGTATTTCCGAGTTTTAGAACGATTTTCAGGCTAGGATCATCCACCCTCGCCATAATCCCGTCTCAGAGCCCCCATTTTAAAGAACAAGGGGGCCCACGCACGGCGTGATGGTATGTGTCACCTTTAGCCCATGGGTCGAAAAACCAGAGCCCGGCGTCTGTAGAGACGCGGGCAGGCCACCCCCTCACCGCCCTTCCCCCCCTCGCGCGCCCCTCGGTGGGGTTGCTTCTTTTTGCGGGGGGGGGGGGGGTGTTGCGTGGGGCTAACAGTCCTTCTTATTTTCAACACAAAGGGTTTGAGGTGCACTGCTTTCTTTGGCGAAAAGCCCCGGCAGGGTCAGAGTGAAATCTCCGCTTTTTTCAGGAGCATTGCAGCACAAAAGGTTTAAGGGGGAAAATTGTTAAAAGGAAGCTCTTTTCTCTTTAGGCTGAATGCAGTGGGGAGATTAAAACTTTCATTTGAGATTTTGCCGTATTCATGGTGGTGGGGCGGTGAAAGGGAGGGAGTCAGAGCCCCCAGCGCTGCTGCTGCCCTTTTATCTCCAGCACATCTTCAGACACAGGTTGTTTTGCACTTGAAAGAGGGGAGAGAGGGGAATGTGGGATTTTGACAACTGATATTGGCCTCTGAACCCTTGATGGGGATTTTCTAATTAACCCCAAGTACCCATCAGGTGGCCAACTCGGAATGATTTCTGTCAGAGAGGGCAAAAAGTTTCCCATTTTAATCAAATGGATGGGGAAGGCTTTTTATTATTCAGAGTAAGGAAATTGCGGAAGAGTCTCTGAACACTATTAGAAAAACTAGAGGAACAGGTTGGACTTGAGGGCACCAGGACTGGGGACAGTGTGTCTTCCTGACATCGACAGCCTGGGATCCTTGGGAAGGTAAGCGTGTTCTGAGGCTCGAACATGACACCTTGTATTTGGGAAGATGAATCATCTGAGGAAGTCTGGTGGAGAATTCTAACCTGCCCTTTTTCTATTATGTCTGGACTTGGACATTGGGGTTTGCTAATGAGCTTTCATTCTAGTGCAATCCTAAAACTCTTTGCCAAGCCTGTAAGCTTGAAGCAGCTTGATCAAGTTTAAGATAAACTCTTCAAACTCTTGAAAGTAATAATCAATTACAAGCTTTCATTTTTACACTGAATACAAATTAGCAATATTTTTCAACCATTTAAAAATTTTGAGTTGAAGTTAAACTTAAGACCTTTTAATGTTGAAACCGCCTGTAATATTTCTGATTTCAAATCCAATTGAGTGCTTCCACTTATTTAATTATTCATTTATCAAATCTATATTGCAGCTTACGATAAGTAGCAGGTATTCTAGGTATGCAAATACCAAGTATTTCAAAATGATGAAGCTCTAATTACAGAATCTGCTTGCTGGTCACTGGCTTGTCTGTCACCACCTGCCTTCTGATATATATAAAGGGAGAGGGGAGGAGCTATGACCTGGGGTGGCACGTGCGTGGCCTCTAGCTCCTGCCTCTGTGTTTTGTGTTGTAGCGGCAGGAAGGAGGCACAGAGCAAGTTCTGGATGGTTCTAGCAGACGGTGGTAAAGGAAGGAGTCTTGGAGCCCTTGGTGGCTTTTTATGCTTTTATTACAGAGGTGGCATCAGGTACATGGCAGGCATGGGGTCCGGGGGGCCGGTAGGCCTCCTAGCCCCCAGCGCATCTCACTCTCTCGACTGCTTTACTGCTTCTACTACTGGTGTCCTGTTCCTCCCGCTGCTGCTCTTTCTTGTGCTCTCTTGCTGCTGCTTCGCTGCTGCTGGTGTCCTCATGATGCCGCCTCTATAGGCCCATGTCCAAAGCCCAGGTGCACCCACTTGCGCATGCCCACCTAGGCATGCGTGCAGCACCGCAGGTGTCCATCATTATACCAGTGGAGGGAGGGTGGAGAGACCTGATTTCTCTGACCCTACATGTGTGTAGTGCTCCTTGGGTATCTGGAACTCCTCCAGTAGCTCTTGGGTGCTCTGAAGCTGTTGGCTAAAGGAGAGGTTCGTGGCCAGACTTGGTTCATCAGGCTGTTAAGGGAGGGACAGGCAAGCTCATGTTGTTTGCAGCCTTTGGGGTTGATGAAACTATAGGAAGAGGAGTGTAGGCTCTGCTCGGCAGTGTTTCTTTGAAAAGATGCTTGGGTAGCTGCATAGGCCAAAGACCCCATCCCATGACTTCAGAAGACCTCAGAGATCAACTGACCACCTTTACTATCTGACAATTGCTAGTCACCTGTGGGGTGCCAGAGCACTTTGGGTAAGGTGCTTTAACTCAGCTAGTTCTTGTCAGTGAGCAGAATAATTTTAGACCAAATGTCCCCTCTCTCCATCCCCAGTTCATGCATGAAGCTGAATCCTCAGTGTGTCTGTTTGGAAATGGGTCTTTAAGGAGATCGTGTCAAACATAGTCATAAGGGTTGGGTGCTCACACACCACGGCTGTCCTAAGGAGAGACTCCTAGGCTGTGCAGGTGTGGAGGGAAGTTCTAGTGAGACCACAGCAAGAAAGTGTCCAGCTATAGGTCAAGGAGAGAAGCCTCAGGAGAAATCCAACCTCCTAACACCTTGATCTTGGACTTCAGCTGCTGGAGTATGAGAATATTAACTTTCGTTGTCTAAGTCGCCCAGTCTGAGGTATTTTGTCATGGCAAGCCCAACAGGTTAATATAAGGACTGAGCCAAGTGTGCAGTTTTCAAACTTGCCTCCCCTGGGTTCTAGCCTCAAAAATTCTGACTGGATGTCCAGCTGTGGAGCCTAAGGTAGCAAGACTATTTAGAAGTCCCACAGGAGAGCCCAGTTTTCAGTCAAGGCAAGAACCAGTGCATGAACAGGTCCATGTTTCAAGGAAACAGATTGAACTATACCTGGAAGTTGAGAGAGCTATGAAGGGTAAGTTTTTTTGTTTTGGAAAATGCTTGACGGATGGTGAGATCCTGGCTTCCCCATCCCTGAAAGGATTAAAGCAGAGTTTGGGATAGTGCAAAGGCTTTCTGGATGAGGTTGGGTCAGACCAACAGAGTCCATTCTGACTGACAAATAGAACATTCTCCCTGTCACCCCCTAATAGACCTCCTCACCTTCTCCTGACCCCACACATGTGGCCAGTCTACTGGAGCACCCAGGATTGATCTTGCTGTGTAGTCTCTGACCCCTACCACTCATTCTCTGGGTTGTCTTATTTAGCGTTTCTCTGTGCTCTTCCTCGCCATCAAATGAACGGACCAAACCTCATGCATTCTCAGGTCTTTTCCAGCTCTCAGATTTCTGAATTTTAATCAAGCAAAAGTATAGCTTCCTGATTGTAATAGGAGATGGGAATTAAGTTAGCAAGTTCAAGTCATATCAAGTTCCTCTCAAAGAGAAAGGCAGCTTTAGTCAATGAGCTATGCTTATTTCTACACAAATTGAATTAGTGGAAAATGAAAGGGTCACCTGCTGGAGTTGTCCTTTCAGCCCTGACAGATAAATGCTTCCTGAGGATGACTGTCTGGGGAGCTTAAATCTGTTGTAGGCACACCTGTCAGTCTCCTTTGTAGTTTTTTCTTTATTTTTTTGCTTCAATATATGTATTATCCTGTAAGTCAGCATGGAAGAGAGGTGGTGTGGGCCATTCAGATGATCTCTATCTACCCCCTAACCAGTGCTGGAAATCATAGACTCCTGCGGAAGGGGAGACATCAGAGAGCTTTATGTTGCTAAGGTAGAATCTCACTTGAAGTCTACAGCCCTATCACCCTGAACATACCTCGTCTCTGATCACAGAAGCTAAGTAGGGTTGGGCCTGGTTAGAATTCGAATAGGAGAATCTCACCTGGGATTTGCCTTCCTGTATGCTGTTCCTCCTTGTCATAGACCTGGGCACTCAGCCTGCTCTCCTGACTTTGGGTCCTACCTCCAGCCCTTCCTCTTTGATTTGCCTCTTCGTCAAGTGCAGTTAGGGAGTGGGATGCATCTATTATGCTGCATCTGAAGCTAGCTGGGACCCTTTGACATTGACTTTATGACTGATGATGTGAGGAAAGACAGGAAGAAGCTTGGAGATGTTTTTTAGTTTTATTTTTTTAAATTAAGATTTATTTATTTACACATACAAGAACTAGGGTACAGGCCAGAAGTGTGGGGGATGAGAGGAATCACCAGAGATACAGTGGGGGAACAGAACAGATAGACAGATAGATCCACTGAAATACAATGCTGAGGAGAGCAGCTGGTGAGAAAGGAGATGTCTGCTGTACCATTTGGGTCACCTACCTGGCCAGGGATCGAACTCGTGCTGCAGTAGCTGTGGATACTTTATAGTGCTGCGCCTTAACCCCTTGTGCCACCAGGGAGGGCCCTGTTTTAGTTTTAACACTACAGTTTTAGGCCCTACAGAATTTTGGAGTCAAAGCCCCTGCCTACTTTTCTTGGTCCTTTCTGAGATGAAAGCTAAAAGCCTATCATGAGAATGGAGCGCTCTCTATCCTTTGATAATCTCTCAGGAACTATCAGTCAGGGTTCCCAGGAAACAGACCAATAGGACACTCAAACACACACCCATATGTTCATATGTGGTGTATATGAAGATATTTATTTTAAAGAATTGAACGATACAGAAGTTAGCAAAATATGAAATCTGTAGGGCAGGCTGCCTGTCTGGAAAATGTGGTGGGATGAATTCTATGGCTTCAAAGCAGAATTCCTTCTTGAAAGCTCAGTTTTTGCTCCTAGACCCTTCAACTGATTGGATGGAACCTGCCCATCTCATCCAGGGCAGTCTCTTTTGCTTAGCATTAACTGACGGTTGATGTTAACTACATCTACAAAACACAGCAACACTAGATTACTGTCTGAGTAAAGAATTGAGTGCCTAGCTAAGTTGACACAAAAAAACAAACCACTTCAGGTACCAAGAAGCCAGCAGTCTCTGGGCTCAACTTTTGACTCTGTCTCAGTCATCTCCTGGGCTTTGAGGAAAAACAAAATTCAACTCTCTTAAATGATCTGGCTAATCTGTGAGCATTGTTTCCACTGAAAAACTAGTTTTGGTAGTAATAACTGACAGATATAACTTGTATAAACAAATTTTCCCCAGGATTCTCAATCATTTTTAAGGCTATAAAGGGATCCTGACGCCAAAAAGGGAGGCCAGTGGGGGCGGTTCAGTGGTAAGTGATGGATGGGACCCCATGCTGGTGCACCATCACACTCAGAGGGTGTACAGTCAGGAGATATGGCCCAGTCCAGGAGAGGCACCACTGTTAGGGAGGTCCAGCTGGTCTTGCCATCATTTCCCCATTCCTGTGGCAGGAATGACGTCCTAGGAGGCTATGTGCCTCACTATGGAGGTGAGTCTTTATCCTGCAATCACCTAGGAGGCCAAAGGAAGGGTTTTAGGTTGAGTGTGACATAAACAGAAGCTTAAATCAAGGCAGCTAAAGATGTAATTGAAAGTTTGGGTGCTGAAGAATAGTTGAGGAAGGATTGCATGCAGGTTTCTGGCTTGGGTTCAGGATACAGAATGTTGAAGGGACAGAGCTTGCTGGTAGCAGAATATTTATAGTAAATCTTCCCAAGCTGGTGTACTTCGCATTCTGCTATGTAAGGTATTTCTTATTCTCCTCCTCTGGTTTCCTTCCTTTCTAACCCTCAACCAATTAAAAGCAAGAGAGAAGTGAACAGGTGCTTTATCACTCTATGCCCTCCCTGTGGAGGGTAGGCAACTGGAATTCAGAAAACATTTGAACAAAACTACTCATTAAAGTCTCCTTAATCAATGATGATGGTGCTGCTGGGTGATGCTTAGATTGAGCAGACATAAGTAGAGCCAAACGAAGCTGGTACTAGGGCAGAGTGGTCATGTCAGAGGGAGACACGGTCGGCAGGGGCTGGGCTAGGCTGTCTGTCTCCAATGGATCAGGCGTGAGAGAATGCTATTGGCTTCTATGGCCATCAGGTTTTGACTGGTCACTGTTTCCAGCCCACGCTGTAGAAAGAGGCATGGTCATCATGGTTCTGATGGATGCTGGAGGCTGGAATAATAAGGCTAATCAGTCATGCTGACACTTCTTGTTTCAGTTGTTGCTATGACAAATTGTTTCTTTGCTGAAGTTCAGCCCAAGTATCAGTGGGGTGTGTGTGTGTGTGTGTGTGTGTTTGTGGTGGAGCTGGTTAAGGAAGCAAGCTAAGTTTTAGGAAGCAATAGAATATGTGGTGGAGGTCATGTGAGAAGCTAGATCTCTGTTTATCTTGTGTTTTCATATTTAATTTTAAATACAGAATGAGTAAAGTGGTTTTTAATTGCAATTTGTGGACATTCCTACTCTGTGTTTTGAAATGTTTTGCCCTCAAATGACTAGATACATCAATAAAGGAACTTTAAAATGTTTTATTTATATAATTTAAATTCCTCTTCCAGGAGCTGGAGGTACTGACAGTTCTATAAGATATTCCTATTCAATGCAGAAAGGTTTTCACTGGGAAGACCTGGTAATAGATGCCAAAATCCTTTGTGCCAATGTGTAAAACCCATTATTTTTGCTTTTTCCATGTGTCATTGGTGTACCCTCAACTTTCTGTGAGTGATTTCAAATTTCTGATTTTGAACTTCATATTTTTGAAGACTAGGAAAAAATTAAAGGGGAAAGAATTATGTAACACTGACAGTCTTAAAGCCTTTTGTGGTCTTTCCAGTTACAACATTTTTTGTAATATACTTAAAATTCTTTACTTGATAATTTCATTCAAATGTACCCAAGAACCTTAAAGCCACTGTGATAATCTTGCCATTTTCTGGCCCAAACCTGCTCTTTTGGATTCTCTACACTAGGAACTGGAACCATGAAATGTAGGGTTATCCAAGTCAGATCCTGAACAATCACTTAGACTCATACGCACATGATCATTAATTAAAATGCTGTTTATAATAGAGAAAATGACCAACAACTTCAATATCTACCAATAGGCGAATGGGAAAATTATGTACCCATACAATTCTACTACTCATCACTGAGAGTTAGTAAGCTAAAGAGTTGTACATCAACAGTGAAAACTCTTTTTAAAATATTAAGTGAAGAAAGTAAGGTGCAGATATATAGGTACAATGTGATGGCAATTTAGAGACAGTTTAGAACCTGCAAGACAATGTTATAAATACGCACACACAGAAAAATTAAATATGGGTAGGAGTGATAAGTGATTTTTAAAAACTCAGGTTAGTAGTTACTTCTTAAGAAGACGGGGCGGGGGAGTGGTGAAGGAAAGGAGGAATGACACCAGGGAGACATACATGTGTGCAATTACATGGGTAACATTTTATTTCTTCAAATGTCAGCTAATATGGCACCCATTTGAGGAGTGTGTAGAGCTAAATAGTAGATACAGGAGTGTTTGTTTCTTTATATTTGAAACGTATCATCAAAAATAAATTTCAGGGGCCTCCCTGGTGGCACAGAGGGTTGAGTGCCGCACTGTGAAGCATCCGTGGCACAGCAGCATGAATTCGATCCCTGGCCAGGGAGGGGACCCGCATGGCAGACCTCTCCTGCCTCTCCTGCTGCTCCCCTCAGCAGTGTATTTCAGTCAGTCCACCTGTTCTGCTCCCCACTCTGTCTCTGGTGAATCCTCTCACCTCCCCCAACTCTGGCCTGTATCCCAGCTCTTGTGTGCATAAATTAATTAATTTAAATAAATAAATAAAATAAATAGATTTATTTCAAGGGCCACCCTAGTAGTTCAGGGGTTGAGTCTCAGCACTATCACACTATCACTGCTGTGGCCTGAGTTCAATCCCAAGCCAGGACGCTAACCTATGTGCGACGGCATGCTCAGCACTGCTCCCCTTAGTACATCTGCCTGTTCTGCTCTCTACTCTGTCTCTGGTGAATCCTCTCTCACCACCCCTCAACCTCTGGCTTTCACCCTAGTTCTTCTATGCATAAATAAAATAAATCTTTAAAAATAAATAAATTTCAAGAAAAGAAATAACTAAGCACTTGGTAGTGAATAGAACTTTTCAGAATATTGCAAAAAGATCTTCACTGGAATCAAGGTGTCCAGCCTAAACACTGCAGTTGCTTGAATTTCCCAGTTGTTAGTACTAGGAAGAGACTGGAGTGGAGTTGGGGTGTAGAGCCCAACTGCATTTGTTTGGTGTAGAGGGGGGGTTGGGGTAGCACATGGTGAAGAAGGGATTGGGGACAAGGCATTCCAAATTTTCTCACAGTTCATTCATTATCTCAGTAATTCAAAATATCCAGTCATCTTCCTCTAACAACTCTTGCTTTTCTAAGGTACCTTTTCATTTTTCTTTTCAAGTTTTATCAGTTTGCTGCTAGATTATATAAATCTATAACTTGGGGAGTGTAACTTCACACCTCCATATGTGTATGATCACTTACCCTCCACCAGCTCTCCAATTGAAGGCACTTTTGTCTAAGAAGTAAAATTCAATTTCTGATTTAATGCTGTTGATTTCCTCTTTGTTGGTATTTTCCTAGCAACTACATTATTTATTCCAGATTATGTTAATAATTCAATTATTTCTTCAAATTTATGGGATAAGAGACTCATTGATTAACTTGGGAACCTACTCTAACATTTGTTGCCTTAGTAATAGATGTCCCAAGAGTCAGACAATCAAGTTACAAGTGTACTTTTAGATCCTAATCTGTTTGGGAACAATCCCCCAATTAGATATATAGTGCCATCCATCCTTGTCCTACCTCATACACGCCCTGGCAATGTCATTTGCAGTTCATCCAGAGACAAACTGTTTTCTCACTTTTGAGTCTTATGTTTTGTCTTATTTTGGGCCAACAAAATGTGGTCAAAGGGATTCTGTGTCAGTTCTGAGCTCAGATGCCAGGAAGCCTTGATTGCTCCTCCATCTTATGAGAAATTTGCTATTGCCATGCAAATGACAAATTATCTTGCTGGAGGAGAAGCCACCATGTGAAAGCATAGCAAAGTCATGTTGGCCAACGCCATCCCACACCAACAAGCCCAGTCTACATACCAGTTGACCAAATGGGGGAGCCCAGCTGTGCTTTAACTAACTCATTTCATCCAACTCAGCATAACTCAGGAGAAGTAGCAAATGACTGTAAGTTTAAGTCCAACATTTTTTTGCTGATTAGTTAAACAGCAATAACTAACAAATTACCACTAGGTAGACTTGAATGTTGGGAGCTGATACTTAGGATGGAAACTGAGTTTTCTATAATTAGATAAAGCAATAATTTTAAAAATCTCTTTAAAAATAATTTTAAAATTAATATAATATATTACTCTGAATATTGAGTTGTGGCTGTTATTAGCTTGTGAAGAAGTGATGATTTTTATGTATTTTGCTGGAAAGCACTTATGGGATTGGTCCAGTTAATTTTACTTAGATTTTTTAACTCTGACTTTCTTCATGCCTCAAGTGACCATCACAAATCTTAATGTTACAGCAACATAATCACATTCTTTTGCTCATTAAGCAGAAGAATATGATTTCAATTTGGCTACTTCTTTGAGAGAAGAAAATTGCTGAAAAAATACTAATGAAATGCTCACTGAATCACATGCCTTTAAAAATATCTCAATTATTTGTGGCCTTCTCTTTTTTCCCTCTGACCTTTCTCCATAAACATCAAGTTGGCATATAGTATAAGGGGATGTTTTCCTGAAAAGAGGGAAGACTATGTTCACCTGTCTTAAAAAGCTGCCACAGAGTCCTTGTAACAGGGTGGTCCCAGGAAAAGGGGAAGTTCCCAAAATCCTAGTTCCGCCCTAAGTGGGTGGAGCTGAGGATAAGAAGATTTCTGCAGAGAAG
>JAGFMF010011390.1:8243257-8261259 GCA_019455555.1 Galemys pyrenaicus
AAGTAAGTCAGAAGGCAAAAGAAAAGTACGAGATGGTTCCTCCCTTAGGAGGAACATAAGGGAACCAAAGGAGGATCAAGGAAAGGAATAAGAACAATAATAACAATAACAATAAAGACACAAAAACCAAAAATGAAAAGACAAGGACAAATTGGGGACACTTTGTGGGGAGGTGGGTGGGAAAGGGTTGAGATCAGATGGGAGCACGGGGGGCTGAGGTGATGGTGCACTGGTGATATGGTGATGGGGAATACATGGGGATTACAACTGATGTCATATATATATAAATTAAAGGGAAAAAATAGAATAATTTAAAAAAAGGTCCTTTCAACCAGACCAAAAAGGGTAGAACAAAAATCAATAGGAGAGTAAATCTTAAAGTGCTTATCAAACAAAAAAATTTGTAGCTATAAGTGAAAAGGGATATTAACTAAATTCATAGTGGTAATCAGTTTACAATAGGACAAATATCAAATATCAAATCATTGTATTGCATACTGAAACTAGTAAAAATGCTATATATTGGTAAGATAGCAATAAAAATTTTAAAAAGTTAAAAAATAAAAGGTGGGCAAATGGAATGATAGAAATTCAGTGAATGTAATGAAAAGAATCTTTGCAGATTGAAAATAGAGAGAGTAGACCATTTGTGGACAGATGATAAAAAAAATTATTAGAGCTAGAGGTGTAAATGCAAATTCTAGAAACATTTGACAAAAGATGACCCCTTAAATTTCTTCACTTCAGAAATCAGTCCTAAATTCCCCTGATAATATGAAGAAATTACTTCATCTTCTCTAACTTTAGCTTTTCATATATAATATGGAATACTATCTGCCTTTTTGGGCTGGAGATGATTGTGTCAGAAAGAAAAGTGTGACTAGTTCTTGTTTCAGATGGCCAGGGAATGTCAGGGCTAGAAGGAACTTTAGAGATCTTTTTCTCTAATGTCTTTATACAAACTCTTAGAGGTAAAGTTACTCAGTCAAGGTCACACAGAGATTTTCAGGGTTAAAACCAGAATTGAGAAATACAGTGCAGATCTCTCTGGACAGAGTACAGAGAAGGAATCAAGTTAAAATAAAGCAAAGCAATTTTTTAAAGCTCTGGACCAAAGGTGTTCATAATATAGCATAATGTGAGTATTCCCATTGTGTCCCATCTAAGTGCAGTTTGAGTTTGCACATAAAGCAAAGAAACAGTTATCTAAGTCATTGAAAATAAGGTTTCAAGGGCTTTTTATTTGTTTAATATGCACTACATACCCCTTTGGCTTATTACTTACTACTTTGGCTAAGTAATAAGATCCTATGAGTAATACAAATAAGAAAGTAAAATCATGCAGTATGAAGCATTTTCATTAAGGATCAGTAAACCAATTGTTTATGAAACTGATTGATTCTGAAAATCCTTTGAGGTTTTTTTTTCTCATCACTTCCCTATACAGATTCCCAGAGCCTCATCCCAGGGATTTTGATTCAGTAGATCTGATGAATTTGACTACCTTTCCCAAACTCACTTCAAAAAAAAAAAAAGCATGCAAACATTTTTAGTTTAAATCCAATTCTTGGAGATAAGACTGTGAATGCTTAGGTCTTAGGGTATAAAACAGTGATTTTTTTTTTATGAGATGTCAAAGTCAAGTGACCTTTCCTGTTAAAAATTAATTTGTGGCAGCAAACTTCTAAATGTCTATTCAGAATGACCCCATACATAGAAATGTCTGAAAAAATTAAGTTAGTGAGGCAATGATGGTCAATAAATGGATTTTCTGTTGTGTAAATGTTTATACAGATGTTGTAAGTGAGACTTTTTAAAAAAAAAAACCATAGGTTGCTGACAGCAGACAACTTTGCATATGTGTGTTAACAGGAGAATGTGCTGTGTTTCAAATGAATGGGGAAGGGGGCTAAATGACTTTCAGATTAGCTGGAACAGATGGAAGGGTCACAGTTGAACAACTTGACACACCAGTATAAAGGCAACGTTGAAGTGGAGTTCATTGCCTTTGACAGATACTGTCAATCAACCTGGCCGCTCTCTCAGTTAACCAGCAGCCGGGACCCTTAGACATTTCAAAAAGAATTTTTTTTTAAGAGTTTTGCGGCAAGAGCTGGAGTTTGCCTATTGTTGTATTATTAGTTTTCAAGAACTAAACTCCATCCCAGAATGACCAAGATTTTAGAAACAAAATAATATAGACATTTTGGAAACTCACATGATATAAACTTGGACATTAGGGGCTTCACTGAGAAATGATTTTATAAAAGTTTCATCCACATCATGGCTTTTGAGGATTCTACAGTCACATTAGTTAGAACACAATACAGAATGTCAAAATGAAGGAAATGCCGGTTTAAAAAAATATTCGACTTAAATTTTGATCAGAAGTTATCAGTACAATATATACTATACAAGCATTAAAATAGACTATGTTTAAGGTACTCTTTTTCTAGTTCTGACTTTGTCTTTAGAATGTATTAAACTCTTCTTATATGTGACCCCAGTGGTAAAAAGCTAGCAACCAGATTGATTTTTCTTGAGAGCTATTCCTTAGGAATAAATTGGGACATTGGAGGCGATTCTGCCCCACCTCGTTAAGCCACTAGTAGACCCTTGAAGAGGGTCTACTACCCTCAGGTGGGTACTCTAAAGAGAGTTACTATTTTCTTTCTTGCCTCAACACAGTCGATTAACTCAAATTAACACACTATTTCCTATATGCTTTGATGCATGCTGCTAGTAGGCTATATATACCTATCCACATTCCAGGTAGCAGGATGGAGATAAGGGGGAAGAAGAGACCAAGGGAGGTTTATGAGAACCACCACATGAGACTTCCACTGACCACCACTTAGTCACATGACTGAACTCAACCTGCAAGGGAATTTGGGAAATTCACTCTTTATCCTAAGCAGCCTTGTGTCTTAATAAACATTTCATTTGCTTAAGACAAAAAGGAGAATGACTATGATGGCCAACTGGTGGTGTCTGTCACTCTTTCACTGATCAGAAATACCTTCATCTCGAGAAGTATGCTGTGTGGGGGCAGGAAGCAGCTAGCAGAAGTATCAGTACAGGAATGTTTACTTCCCCGTGTTTTATTTTTGTTGGATGTAGTTGCCTGAACTAACCTCACCCCATTCTCTTCCCTAGCTTGCAGGACTGCTCTTGCTAGGATGCACCTTTGGCAGGTTGTCTTTGTGTTTTGATAGATTACCCTCTGTCCCTGTCTGACCATGTAAGGTCTGCGGCAGCAGGGCCTCCTATTTCTTTTGGTTTAGAGTATTCTGCCATTCTGGAAGCAGCAGGAGTTTGCAGTTGGTCCCTTCATTGATTTCAAATTAGGGAATTTTATCTGAGGATAGGGATTCCACTGAGGTTTCTTTCACTTATAACTCAGGCAGTCTTTTTCTCCAGATGGCATATTAGTGACCCCTGTGGAAATCTAGTATTACTTGTGCTATAATCAAAAGTTCCTTAAAATTACTGGCATATGAGGGGCACCATTCCCTCACTTTCAGTGATAAAATGGATTTTCCCCATAACAGTTCATTTTTTAATTTTAGGAGACTTTGTCACAGAGAGAATGTTAAGCATAAGGCTTATTATAATGTTCTTTTTTTTTTTTAAAGATTTATTTATTTATACATACAAGCACTGGGGTACAGACCAGAGGTATGGAGGGGTGAGAGGACTCACCAGAGACAGAGCGGGGAGCAGAACAGGCAGATCAACAGAAGCACACCGCTGAGGGGAGCAGCGGGCACAGCAGGAGAGGTCTGCTGTGCCATGTGGGTCCCCTCCCTGGCCGGCAGCAGGGATCGAACTTGTGCTGTAGTGGCTGCGGTTTGCCCCACAGTGGGTTGCCCAACCCACTGCACCAGGGAGGCCCTATAATGTTCTTTAATCAGAACCTATTCTTTATCTTTCTTTTGGTATCATTGGTTATAACTTGGCATAGCTCCTCCATGGCTAGGGTACATTATATCTCATATTTTTTAAAGGATTGGAACCACTTTATCTAGCACCCTCCAAAGAATAAACACCACCATGCACAGAAAATTTAGACAATAGATATCATCAGTAAATTCTAAGGAAAGGGAAATTTTTGTAAGGATGCACATAAACTGTATCTGAAAACAGAAAACCACCAATACTACAGGTCTTTTTTTTTTTTTTTTTGACTCTTTTTTGGATCATGTGGTTTGTCATAATGATGCTGCTTTTGTCCATGCTTGATCCAGTCTTCCATCTCTCTATTAAATGGCTTTCTTAGGCTTGGATCTGCCTAGAGAAATGGAGCAGATCTCATTGTCCTGCTCCATTTGGCAAACAGGGTTACAGGCTACTCTGAAGTCTGAGGCCACCCTGTTTACATCAACTGAAGTATACAGAGAAGCATGTGGTATAGAAGCATGTGATATAGAATGTGGCCATTTAATATGAGAAGCATGTGGTATAGAACATGGCCATTTAGAGCAGCAAAGGCTATAGTTCTCCTTGGCTTTGTCTGCAGTTACCTCCCACCTAGGTGTCATTCCCTTGGCCAATAAGAATAGTTTTCTTTAGTCGCGTATTCAAGACTTCATTCTCTTAACATTGGATAATTATAATTGGATTTCCAATCTTGGATGTCTACTGGAATATCACAAAGTCTTGTAGGTTGTGGGGTAAAAATCCACTGTTTTGACATCCTGCCAAACATGCTCCCCAGTTTCACTCTCTTTGCCAGTCTGATTGATTTACCTTGCCCCAAAACTCACCATCAGTATTACTGCCTTCAAGTCTTTGTGTGTGCTGTGCTTTCCTTACCCTTTCCCGCTCCTACCATACTCCAAAGGTCAACTGAGGTCACTCGTTCCTTGTATCAGTGATAACTACTATTTGTCTGGGCTTTTGCACCAAATAAGTGTTCTCCTAGATACTTTATATATAAAATGTCAGCCTATTGTCCTACTTATTTTCATTCTACCTGTAGGCAAAAGGAGTCTCAGAGAACTTAAATTACTGAAATTCACATGTGCCAAAGTTATGATTCTGAGCCCAAAACCTATCCAACTTTAAAATCTATACTTTTTCCTTTTTAAAAAATTTTAAAGATATATATATCTTTTACATAATTTTTCATTTATTAACTATGTTTTCTTTTCTCAGATGTAGTTCCATAGAGTTCCCACCACCAATTCACCCATGTGCCATCACTACAGTCCCATGTGCTCTTCCTTTCCTCTTTCTCATCCCTTGCCCTCCCACTCCCCTGTAGGATGTCCCTGATTTATGGCTGTCTATTTATTTTTGTTTTATTGTGTTTTTTATTGTTACTATTTTCCTTGATACCTTTCTTGGTTCCCCTATATTCCTCCTATAAGCAAAACCATCCAATATTTTTCTTTTTCCTTTTGACTTCACTGAGCATAATTTCTTCTAGCTCCATCCATGTTGCTGTGAATGCCATTACTTTATAATTTTTGATTGCTGAATAGTATTCCATTGTGTATATATACACCACAATCTTCTTGATCCAGTCATCTGTTTTTGGGCATTTGGGTTGTTCCCATGTTTTACCTATTATAAATAGTGCTGAAATAAACATAGGGGTACAGGTATTCTTTTGAATCAGTGTTTTTGTATCCTTTGAATAGATCCCTAGGAGTGGAATTGCTGGATCATATGGTAGGTACATTTTTATTAATCTGAGGAACCTCCATAAACTTTCCATAGTGGTTGGACCAGCTTACACTCCCCCCAACAGTGTAGGAGAGTTCCATTTTCACCACATCCTCGCCAACATTGGTTGTTGTAGTTTTTTTTGCTATATGCTCTTCTTACTGGTGTAAAGTGGTATCTCATTGTGGATTTAGTTTGAATTTCCCTGACTATGAAGGATGCTGAACATTTTTTCATATGCCTGTTGGTCATTTGCATAAAATCTATACGTTTTCTTACATCATGCTTAGCTGTGAAGAATTTCCTGATGACTCGAACCCATGGTTTTCTTGCCCTCCTTTGAATAATACTTGTTGTCTATTCTAAATGACTGATTTGACATTTAATAGATGATTACTTATAACACTGATTATTCTTAGGAATATGAAGTGAAGGAATGTGAAGTTCCTGCCTCATGTAAACTCTAAGCCAGTTGTTTTTAACGAAGGAGGCACTATACCTTGGACGCCTTGTGGAAATTTTTATGTATTGGGACTTGTTACCTCATTGTCATTTACTATGTAGGCATGCATAGGATGGTCATGAACAGTGGATTTTTACCCCACAACCTACAAGACTTTGTGATATTCCAGTAGACATCCAAGATTGGAAATCCAATTATAATTATCCAATGTTCAAACCAAACTATTTTTTAAACATAGATACCAAGTAATCTTTGCATAGTCTTAATACACAGAGAATTTTCCAAAAATGCAACACCATTTTAAAAATTAAAAAAGGACAATTATACTTTGTTTAACTGGTCTTTGGCCAGAAGTTTTTCACCTTTTCAGAAAATTATCTCCCTCCCAAATACCACAACACTGCTTGTGGTTTTTGAGTTTCTAACAAATATAGCTAAGTTAGTCTGCTTTTATAACAGTTCTGTAAGTAGATGAAACTTATGACCTCTCTTAACTACTAATATAAGGTTCCTCAAACATTTACATATTGAATACCTCCTCCTTTATTATATTCATTCCCTTTGTATTCCTAATAGAGCCGTGGATTGCTTTTCCTATATTACGTATATAAAATTATAAGATATAAAGGTAGATTATATTATTAGTTATAGTATCTGTAGATAATTTCAATATAGTAAAAAATATTTTAACACAACACATTGAGAGAGATAAGAGGTCTGAGAACCAGTTTTCTGATCCTTGGAAGTACAAGGACAAAGTCTCTACTGGTTTGATATCCCAGAACACCTGTTGGCTCTCCATGTGCTTTGGAAAGAAACAAGCCTTTGTGGAGCTAGCCAAGATCAGGAAGGTTGCTACAGCCAAGTCTGCTAACTCCTAATGGCTTCACAGAGGCTTTGGATGAGATGTTCCCTATCACTCAAATTCATTGCTGTTGAATATTCGATGGAGACATGAGTCCAATTCCTGAAAGTGCCCCATAGTCCCCTACCTCATGCTTTGTCATTTGGCTCTATACCTGGATGCTCCATTCCTCTCCCAGTCAGCCTCCATAAAAACAAATCCACTTTATCTTTCAAGGCCTATTTCAAGAGGATTTTCTGATCCTATCCTCTGTCCTCATTCTTCAGAGTTGAACTAATCTCTCTTCTGGACTCCCATAGTGTTTTTCTGCACTTTTTTTTTTTTTTTGCACAGTGAATTTTTATTTTTAGATTTATTTATTTATACGTACAAGAACTAGGGTAACAGGCCAGAGGTGCAGAGGGTGAGAGGGTTCACCAGAGGCAGACTGGGGAACAGAACAGACAGATCTACTGAAATACGCTGCTAAGGGAAGCAGTGGGTGAGACAGGAGAGGTCTGCTGTGCCATGTGGTTCTGCTCCTTGGCCAGGGATCAAACTCATGCTGCAGTGGCTGCAGATAACTTCATAGTGCTGTGGCTTAACCCCTTGTGCCACCAGGGAGGTCCTGGCACAGTAGATTTTTTAAAGAAGTCTTATAATTCTTTTTTTATGTATAGAGATCTTCTTCAACTTAGGATGGTATTACGTCCCAATAAATAAACTCATACACTGAAAATAATATAGTAAAAAATGTATTTAACACATCAGACTTACTGAACATCACAGTTTAAACTAGTCTATACATGCTCAAAACAGTCCCACTAACCTACAGTTTTGAGCAAAGTAAGCTAACAGAGAGCCTATTTTATAGAAAACTATTGAATGTCTCTTATAATTTATTGAATATTGTACTGAAAGTAAAAAACAGAATGTGTGGTTTCTCACTATGAAAATACAGAGCTGAAAGCACACCAGTCCCAAAGAATGTTCAAAGCATTGAACTAAAGTTAATGGCTGGGTGATGGGGATACTGCAGAGACAGGGTCATCAATTTCTCTCTCTTCTGATGAGGCTCAGAATAACTGATAGAAGAGTTTGTAGGGTAGGAGTTTTTTACCCCTGTGACTGCAGGGTTGAGAGCTACAGCTTGTAGGCTCTGTCCAGCAACATGGGAGAGTATTGTACCCCAGATCACTAGCCCAGAAAGTGATCAGAGTTAAAAACTGAATGTACAGTAAAGTGGAACCACTGTAAGACAGTCTCATCTCTTCCAGACAGTGAGCTCTTTGTCATGGGGTCTGTTCCTGGCTCATTTCTGTATCCCTGCACATAGCATGGGATCAGGTACCAGAGCATGGATGTTCAACAAATAGTTATTGAATGAATAAGTGAATGACTGCAAAGAGCTGGGAGGAAATGTCTTTCAAAGTAATGGATTCTTTGCTCAGGTTAGAATTGTCGCAGGATTTCTTAAACATCTTTGTACTTGGCATCAGAGAGCTTTGCACTAATCCATAAAGAGGTACAACTAGAACCGTAGATGAATACATGCATTCTTCTTTAGAGAAAAAGTACCCAAATGTGCTCAGTGGGGCAGCCCCCTCTCTCTCTACCTTTCAACCCTACTGATCTTTGAAGATCCACGCACCCACCATGGTGCTGATGAGATCCTGTGTGCTTTAATGAAGTAAGTGTTGCCAGTGCTTGCTATTTTGAAATACAGACATCGGAGATGTTATATTTTATATGATGTCAATGATGTTTCAGCCAAATCCTATGAGGGAGGAAAAAGCAAGGAAGAGAAGGCTGACCCTAGTTTGGGCCCACTAGTCTCCTTTTGGTTAAAAGAATCTCTAGATATTTCTAGAAAGCAGGAGCAATGTGTTCACTTGTTTATTTCACACAGTGAAATAAAAGGTGAGCATGGAGTATAGAATGAAAAGGACAATTATAAAAAGTCTTGTTTAATGTTCCCAAGATTTCTTATGCCTATTGTATCAATGACCTTAAAATAGTCTTTGAGGTTGCATGTACTTCCACTTCCATTATTTGGGTGAGGAAATATGACAAAATGTGGTCTTACTAGGATATTTCAAAGAGTGGGGTTGTAAGTATTCATAAACAAACAGTGTGTTTTTGCCTGAAATGTCAGAGACATCTTACCTGCAGGTAGACAGATGTCCTTCAGAAGTCACTGGCCTGAGGGGGCTCCTGTAAGTCTGGAAAAACATAAGAATAACCTAAGAGACATCAAGTAATCATACGGTTAAAAAAAACCAAAAACCTTTATTGAGTTCTGTTTCTGACTGGACACCATGCTAACTACTTTACCTACAAGATTTATTTTAATATTTAAAAGGAAAAAGACTATGACATAAGTTACCATGAGCCCTGTTTTATAGATGAGGAAATGGGTCCAGAAAGGCATGTGACTTGCCCAAGCTCCCCAAGTTATTGAGTCAGTAGAACATGCACTCAAATTCAGCTTTTCTAAAACCCCTGGTCTTCTAGAACATTCTAAAGAGAAAATGCTCTGGGAATTGCTATACCTTGTAAGGATACCCTTCTTTTTCAAAACCAAAAGAGACAGGACTGGGATAACAAACAGAATCTTTTTCCCTTCATAGCAAACAATTTTCCTACATACAAAATAATTAAAGAAGAGCAGGAGGAGGGCCAGAACCACTGGGAATTGGCCTTCACCTGCAGAAGAAAACACAGAGATTGCTCCTGGGGATCCATGGCCCTATTTTTTTCTCTTGTTTTGGAAAGAGGCTTGGCTGTCAGGCTTTGATTCAGAACAGGAGTGCATTCAGAAGCATCCTCTGGCGAGGCTGGGAAGCTGCTCACATCCCCGGAAAATTCAGTGGGAGAAAAAGTTTATGGAAGCGAGTAGGAGTTTATTCAACAGTGTCTGAGGCCTTTCAGAACCATGAGTGAGTGTCTGTAAAGGGGCAGTCAAGCATAGGCTGGGAATTATCTCTGTTGGGTGCCTACCTGTGACAGGCCCTCAAGAGCTGCTAAGAGGCTCATTCAGTGCCCCAGGGACAATGGCCAGTGAAGACAAACAATTCGGAGGAGTCTATCATTCTGGTGGTGTTATCTTTAGCACTGAATAAAACCGGAGTTCCCCCTTTCTGCCTCCTCATCAGCACTATTTTTAGGAGCCAGTGGTACTTTTCAACTCTCTTTCACTATTTTTCAACAGGTTCACAAGGGCACGAAGTGCAGTATATAAAAAGAGGATAATGACTTGACTTGAGTGTAGGAAAAGGCCCAATGAACAGAGCAGCCAAGCTTGCCGGGACTAGAATAGATGAAAGTTTGGAGAAGAGTCGAGAAGAAATGGCATTGTCTGCATGGAAAAACTCCCCATTTTACATACAGTACTTCTGAGTTGCTATAATTGACTTTCTGAAGTTCAAAGTTTAGAGAAGAAAGAGTCAACTTTGAACAATTATGGGTGGGAAGTTGCAATAATGCTAGGCAGTCTCTGCCGAACTGCTCCCAAGTGGTCTAGTGCGTGCCTTTACGCTGATGTGTTAGCTTTCTCTGCAGGGCTGGCTTCTTGGGTGTATGATACAGGACCCCATGCTTTCAGCAAGGCCCTGTACCTGGGTTCATGCTCTGCCACAAATACTTCAAAATATTAGGAATTTTTTGAACTAGAGACTGTGCATTCTCATTTTGCACTGGACCCAGAAAATTATGCAGCTGGTCCTAGATTAGAGAGACAAAGAGCTGTCACATAACACATTCCAGACACTAGACCTTTGCTATGTTGGTTTTGTATGGGGAGTTAAAATATATAACTCCCAAATTGTAGCCAATCTTGTTTTTTTGCTTGTGTTTTCATTTCATGTCTTCTGTTTTTTGGGAGAGAGTTGGTGCTGGACTTTTTGGTCTTTATTTTTTAGTGCCTGCTATCTAAAAATTCCCTAAGAAGGTCGCAGTCTTTGTACAAACCTGTTTCTGGGCCTGCAGATTAAATCTGTTGCATATTCCACCTGGGATTCCTCATTCAAGATCCTTTTCTGTGACTCCATGATCAGTTGCTCAGGAGGAAATGAGGTCCTTACTGAAGTCTAGAGGGAGTTGGATTCATTTCCTTGGTTTTCTGGGTATGGAGAGAGACAAAAGACAAGTGAACCTCACTGTCTCTCAGAGAACAAAGATCATATTGCCTGCTGTTTCATACACTCAATCATAGCCCCAAAGTTGGTCACGGCCTGAGGTTAAGAGGACATCTATGCAAGTGGGAGAGAAATGAAAGTTAACACTGCGGGGCAGGGTTTCCTGGACTGAAGTTGGCAGTCTCCTACATTAAACTCGAGTAGATCAGGACAGTATCCTGCTCACAATGAAAATTGGGTGTTGATGGCATTTTACCTCACCAACTTTGAAGCATAAGATTGAAGAGAAAGATCATGCCAAATGATGATATAGAAACTCTCCACCCTTTAAATCTTTCTAATTTTAAGAGGCTGTTATCATGAACCATAATAATGACAGCAAACATAGGAAACACAAGTAGGATAAGGCATCAACGCTTGACTCTGCATTTCTCACTGTGACTGTGGGCAATTTCTTGGCCTCACTGCTGGTTGGTTGCTAAAAAGATGGTGCCTTTGGTTGAATATCAATGTGTCTGCACCAACTGAAAGTAAATAATGTCATAAATGGTTAAATGCAATTCTCTCTATCCCAGAATCTGTTATTTGAACACAGAATCCTTCCCACCTCTATCCCCTCTCACCTTCTCTTCCTACTTACGTCTCTTGCTCTTACCAGGTACAGAAGTGTATCTGGGTCCACATCTGGAATGTCCTGGTTGCCCCAGGGGAGCCAGAAGCTTAGTGTGGAGCTTCCAAAATCCCTACTCCCAACCCCAACACCAGTCCTATTCGTGGGGTGATCATCCCAATGGCCACCACTCCCTCACCACCAGAGTGTTACCTCACAGATGGAGGACCCAGTCTGTGGGAAAGAAGAGACCATGACTTATCGGAACATATGGTTTCTTAATTCAAGTTAAAATGTCTGAACCCTGTTGCATCTGGTGCCATTTTAGTTTGTTAAAAATGCCACACAAGGCTGTGACTAAAGGGGAAGAAATGGAGAAAAATACAGTTATTACACACTCAAGAGCCGGGTTTTGCGGCTCATTACCCAGTGGCCTCCGTGACTAATTAGGTTTTGTCACTGTTGCTGGGTCATTATGCCTTAATTTTTTTGCATAGTTATTCAGCCGTCACTTGAGGAAAAATGAAGTAGAGAAATACCCTTCTCTGTCTCTCCTGCTCTGAATCACTCAGGCTAAAAAAACTCTCTGGCCAGAGAGTACCCGAAACTGATGAAATGATCATTTTGCCACAAAGGGACAAAGAAGTGTTAGTGGATTAAAGAGGCGCTTCTTTATCTGATGGCAAAGACCTCATTGAGGAGCGGAGGGCACAATTCAGTGGGGAAGATCATTAACTTTGAAGTCAGTCATCCAAAGATAATGTTTGTCCCTTTGCTTCCTTTGTTGTCCAACTGGCCTTAGCAACTTCTATTTTTTTAACTCATCCTTGAAAAACTGGGAGAAAATGCATAATAAAATAAAGGCCTTAGGTCTTCTACAGGCCGGAGGCCTAGGTTAATTTTTGCTGGCAGTAGAGGAAATTGAAGACACCATGGTATTAGCACAGTGGGGCTTGTGTTGGGTCCAGGATAGTAAAAGGACCCATGGTGAGAGGGGAGACATTGGTGTCAATCACGGGGTGGGGCGCCACAATGGCTGGTAATTGGCGTGGGTCCACCTTCTACGTCTGTCCCGCTGAGCCTGCAGCCCCCAGCCCACTCTTGAGCCCCATTGCTAACAAGTAAACAATTTATCAGGGTTAGGTCTCCTGCGGGTTGCCCCATCACACGCTCCATTCAGCCCCGGTACCCCCCCAACCCCGTGCCAGCCCCACCACACACACAAAAATTTACGTACACCGTGCAATTTGGGGCAGACGCACCATGTAACAACAAATTTACAACAGGCCTACCATGAAAATGGCTATGTCAATATAGCTGCAAACTGGGGTAGCAGAGCAGCTGTGTCAGGCCAGATCTGGTGGCCCCCAGAGGATGTCACGGGGAAAGGGTCACAAGCATTGGATCATATCACTGCTAATTATGACCCGTGTGTTTTTGACACAGTAACTCACACAGATGTTCACTGGAATCAATCAATGTCTTATAAATAGCCTAGCCATTTTAATGTCATTCTCTGGACTTGTTTATTCTGAACTTTGTTTTTTGAATGGATTGTGGCTTTTCAGGAGCCAGTGTGCAGGTTGGGGGCCTATGGTGAGGATTTTGATGGAACTCAAGATTGTATAAAAAATAAAACCCTAGACTGTTTGGAAATCCCAGCTCTGTCTCTTTCACCAGCTGTGTGGCCCTCACTTGACCGGCACATTTTGAGGATTCAATGGGCTATTTTCAAGCCACTGGGCCACCAGGACAAATGACTCCATGTAAAGATAGAAGTAACTTTTATTGAGCATATATGTGCTTTGCTTTATCTCATGTAATCCTACAATTCTAGGAAGGAAATTTTGGCATCTATCTTTTACAGATCAGGTAAGTGAGCCTTTAAAAAGATAAGGGAATAGTTGATACCAGAAATGGAATTTGGGACCAAGTTTGTGTGCCTAAGAAGTTGACTTGTTTTCACATCACTTTGCTAGGAATAAGGTACTAAAGAATTTTAAGTACAGTGGCTTGTATTCAGATTATGTCTCATAAGACACATTTCTGTATCCTGGGAAATATTTCCTTGGAAGGTTGGGATGGGGAGAGGAATTTGAGATGGGCAAAGCATGTCAATCTGAGACTATTTTGTTTTCATCAATTTCACACAGTCATTGACTTTCACTGTGAGATATTTATCCAATCAAAGATTCCCTCAATTCTTAGAAATCTGTTATTTTATGTGCCACCAAGAAAGAAAAATTTCCGCCACCTATAATTTTGGGGTGCCATTAATTATAGGACTTGTCTATTTGAGAGATATTGAAATGTAGAAAATTGTGTATTTTAGAATCAAATTTATGTACTTGTCTCTCAGCATCATAGGGCTGACAAATTTTTGAAGTTCTTGGAAAAAGCAATGACTTGATTTACTCTTTATCATCTCAGATGCCAGGAATTCAGGGCAAAGATTACTTTGCAAGTGTTTGAGACATAACAGCCACCCTATAAAAAGTAAAAAAACAAATGGATGCATTAAGTTTCTGATGTCTAAGATTGAACTCCTAAACGAGCACAGAAACTGCATGCCCTATCCACATCTCTGGGTCCTGTTTTATACTTTGACCAGAAATAAAGGAGCTCCAGGCCAGGGATTCGCTCCGCTGCCTTGGGGTTCATAGCTGAATCCTGGATCCTGGGGTCTTTGTGTGGCATGGCCTTCTGAGCTCAGGATGGAGGAGAGGAGAGGGACAATCTTCACAGCAAGGAGTCTCAGTGCCATCATCCTCCTAGCAGCTGAGACAAAGGAGCAATTTTATGCTAATCAGTGTACATGAAATGAGTATTTTAAAAAACAAATTTTACTTCTTTCTCTTGAAAACCCTGTAAGGGAGAGGAGCCTGTGCCGCACATTTCTCAACAGAGACTTACAGATGGGGTGGGTGGGGATGGGGGGCTTGGTTAGGAATGTGGACTCTTACAACTTCAGGGGAGCCTGGCATGGTTCTTCAGCTGGGTGCCCTATGAATTTGTGGGCACTGTTTCTAGGAGCTGTCACTGTAGGCATGAAGTGAATATACTCAGCTGTTTCAGGACAGGAAGATACACAGCTTGGAGTAGAAGGGAATTATCTATAGTACTAGGGATGAAGGAAAGTTGAAAAGAGCCTTATTCAAAGGGAAAAACTAAACTTTTCCTTTTTCTGTGTGATTCTTCCCTGTGAGCTCCCTTTACCACACCCACAAAACACTTCAGTTCTGGTCACCGAGTGTGAGGAGGACGTTCCCCACATGGAGAAATTCTCTGATTTCAGCCGGCCCTACACTTAACTCAATTCCAGCTATCTCCTGGAGAGAGTGTCAGATCCCACAGTCTAAGGTCTCTATCCCACAAGATTGTCCCCATTTACTTCAGATGCCAGTCACAGATAACAGGTCCCCAGGCTACCCACAACTTCTGTTAGACTTGGTTACAAAGTGGAGGTTCCCAAGTTCCCCTCATCAGGTCAATTTCTGGCTCATGGAACTCAAGGAAACACATTTACCAGTTTAATTTAATTTATTTATGCATACTAGAGCTGGGGTACAGGCCAGAGATACAGGAGATGAGAGGACTCACCAGAGACAGTGGGGAGCAGAACAGGCATATCAGCTGAAATACACTGCTGAGGGGAGCAGTGGGTGAGGCAGGAGAGCTCTGCTGTGCCATGTTGGTCCTCCCTCAAACTCATGCTGCTGTGCCATGGTTGCTTCATAGTGCAGCAGCTGCTTCATAGTGCAGCGCTCAACCACACTGAGCCACCAGGGATGCCCGTGTTTACTATTTTATTAAAGAATCTGGGTGATCCAGATGAAGAGACATAGGGTGAGTAGAAGCTCCTGAACATAGGAACATTTCTCTCCATGAACTTGGGGTACATCACCCACCTCTGTGTTCATCAGCATGGAAGTTTTCCAGATTATGTTCCTGGGATTTTATATAGGTCTGCTCAGTTATTAGCTCTTTCCCGACCTCTTTCATGACTTAGTCTTTCTGGTGACCAGCCGACTCAGGAGCCCACCCAGGATGCCTCAGTGGAACAAAAGAAACTCATAGTACTCGTATCACTTAGGAGCTTACAAGGTTTTAGGAACCCTATGACAGGAACCAGGCACAGAGAGCAACATAAATGATCTTACTTGCGTGCATTAGACCTGCACAAAGCAAGCATATGAAGAAGGCTTCCAGAAAAAGTCAAATCCTTTAGAAGAGTGAAACACTTACTCTGATTCACCTTCTCCATCCTTCATGAAGAGTCCCCAACATCCTCAGATCTCCTACAAGGCTCCTCTGTGTCTCCTCTTCTTGCCAAGCAGGCTATGAGTTCAGCACATCCCATGCCTCTACTTTCGCTTGAGTTGCTTCTATCATTGAGGTTGCCATTTCATTCATCTGCTTGATCCACTTCATCCTCATTGGTCAAAGTCATGTGCATTCTCTTCATTTTCTCAGTCACATAATCCCCACCTCCGTGTAGCCTTCCTGACTTCTTACACCAGAAAGGATGTGCCCTTCCTTCCTATTAAACTGAAACCTTTAAAACACTTTTTTAAAGATTTGTTTATTTATGCACACAAGAACTGGGGTGTAATCCAGAGGTGCAGGTGGAAAGAGGATTCACCAGAGACAGAGTGGAGAGCAGAACAGGTGGATCTACTAAAATACACTGCTGAGGGGAGCAGTGGGAGAGATAGGAGAGGTCTACTGCGCCGTGTGGGTCAGCTCTCTGACCGGGAATCAAACTCATGTTGTATTGGCCATGCCTTGATAGTGCTGAGACTTTAAGCCCTGTGCCATCAGGGAGGCCTGGAAACCTATTAAAACTTTTCAAAGTCTACTTGAGCAAAAATCTATTGGAACTGAAGTGATGAAGGACCTCTACCAACAAGAACTAGGGGAAAGATTTTTGTAGAGAAGAGGTAGGAGCAAAGCAAGGAAATTATTGGACTGACTGTAGTTTAAAATCTAGTTGGCTCCTTCTAATTGGGTTTCCTTCAGTTTTAATTTCATCATCTCGTGGCATTTGCAGGCCTAGATGCTGGTTTGCTTATGTAAACTGCCACAGTATTAGGTACACCTCAGTCAAACGTCCTCCTTGTTTAATTAATTTAGCCCTCCTTTCAATCCCAGTGATGTGATGGCTCTCATTGTGCCTGTGTGATAATCATGTTGTGTCATTTAATGGATGTATCTTACTTATACCAGTACTTATGCTAGGTTTCTGTCGCCTGTGAAACACCGTCTAGGGAATGGGTGAGGTGAGACATGAAGGCAGACACAGAGACACTTAGTTGACCAAGCTGAATGCAGGGGAATTTTTATAAGTCTTTTAAAGTAACAAAGAGCACCTTTAATGTTGAGAAATACATAAAAGCAAAAAGAAGTTTTAAAAATTTGTCGTAATTCTACCACCATCTAGGGAATCCAAACATTAAAATATTAGACTTCTCTCCCCATGCATATGTATTTTTCTCTCTTAACCTTATAGGTTAAACTCTTTAGCTTTTATTAAAATTTATTCAGTAGATAGCCATTCTATTCATTCTTTAGTTGTGGAAAATTTCAAACAATACAAAGATAGAATGGTAAAATGAATCTAATAGTATAATAAAGAATATAAAAGATGAATAATGAATGAATTTGGTCTTCTGTCCTCTGTATTTCTTGTAAATGACACTTATGTTTCAAAGTAGCACACTGAGAGTACAGGTACTGTCAATCTCTCACCCCAAACCTCAGAGACGGGGATTTTGGGGTGTCACGAAAATAAGCCAGTCCCAACCCATCCACACCAATATCTGATCCCTCCAAGTTTCTCCCCACTCTGCTGACTACAAACACCTGAGTACAAACAGAAACCAGTAAAGGCATAAATCAATAAAATGCTAAAAATACTACTGTTTTAAGATTCTTGTGTAGAAGAACTGGGGTATAAGCTAGAGGTATGGGGGTTGGGGGTGAGAGATTCACCAGAGATAGAATGGGGAGCAGAACAGGCAAACTGATTGAAATACACTGCTGATGGAAGCAGCGGGAAAGACAGGAGAGGTCTGCACCATATATGGGTTAGCGCCTTGGCCAGGCACTGAACTCAATCCATAGAGGTGAGATAGCACTGAAACTTAACATCTAGGCTACCAAGGATGCCCAAAATGTTTATTTTTTTTTCATTTTTTTATTAAAATATTTTAAAATTTACATATACTTGCCATTAATTGTAATCCCCATGTATTCCCCATCACCATATCACCAGTGCAC
>JAGFMF010011390.1:8261906-8283429 GCA_019455555.1 Galemys pyrenaicus
CTCCCCGCTCTCTGTGGTGAATCCTCTCACCACCCCCATATCTCTGGCCTGTACCCCAGTGCTTGTATGCATAAATAAATAAATCTTTAAAAAAAAATAAATAAGAACTCCTTACCTTTGGTAAGGAGTTTATCTCAATGAGATCAACAATTCTGTAGAAAGCTATGGAAATCGAATAGATAAAATGGAGAATGGAATCAGTGACCTCTAATATAATAATAGTCTAAGAACCCAGGTGTAAAAAGAGAGTATCTTTTTCAGGTGACTTTTTCATGCAGTGTGTAATTGGAGCACCTACAAGAACAGATAACTGACACCTACCAACCTTACAAGACAGAATAGACACTGTGATAATTAATAATAGATATTATTAATTAACTATATGTATGGAAGAATTTAGTCTAAAGACTTACTTTCATTATGATCTTATAACAGTATTTGAGAAAGAAGCTAGTTTATCTACTACGAATTTCTTTGGTGACTATAACAATCTTCCAAAATGAAGCAGTATTCGTATATCAAACTGGGGTAGGCCATTTCACAAGAGTAAGCATTATTTAGCCATACCTGTGTTCAGGTACACCTTTGCAAATTAGTCATTGAACCTCAGTTTGTTTAGTGATATTGCAGACCCAACAGCATTCCTGGGCTGTACTCTCTGCCCTTTACTTAGAATCACATATTCAGAAATCCTATAAAGCAATGGCTGGATGTGGAACCAATTAGCAATCAAACCATGAGAGACATTCCTAAAAGTCTCAGAATATAGGCTTTCGTGGTTTCTTATACCTTGTTCATGTAGTGGTGCAATGGGACCCCAAACTGTTTCGGCCCATTCCTGTATCTTGAATGCCTTTCACTTCACCAAGGCAAGCCCATTTCCCAACAGTTGTAATATGCATTAATAAGATACTAATTTCTCTAGTAATATGCCCTTTTGGACACCAATTATACCAATTGGCAACTTATGAGTCACTGATGAAGAATGACTCGGTCTCCTCTTGAACGTATCTTTTTCTGAAATGGTGCTAGCTGACTAGGCTTGGACAGTGCATCCTTGACAGCATGTGAACTAATTATCCCTAAAGTTATGGGTTCAGCTACCTGTCCCATTCATACTACCACATGGACAATACTGCATTGTTTGAAATACCATTGACACTGGAGAAACCTCATACTGCTGACCACTATGTGTATTGAGCTGTCAACAGGAAAAGTCTTAGAATCACAGAAACTGAGAAGCAAGGGTCTTTCCCAGTAGCTTTATATCCTACTCTTCCATGTCACCTTCAAGGACCCCAATGTCTTCATGTACAATGGAAATAACAAATATTAAATGGTTGTGAGCTTCCAGTGAGAGGTAAATTGTCAACCTTTCACTATGTCTCTGTCTACTGACCTGTGTCTAGTTGTTTAAATTACATATTTCAGTTAATTTAGTCACTATAAACCCTGGAGGTGAAAGGCCTATGTTAAATGTCCATTAGACACTCTATGATACTTACATGTGGTAAAAAATGAAGTTAAGCAGCTAATCTGTTTTACTAATATAGAATTTAATATAAGATTTAATCCTAGTATTCCTGTCTTTTAGATTTATCTGACTGTTGAATAGGCCTGTTCTGAGCTTTGGTTTAGGAATTAAGCCCTACTAATTAACTATTGCCTAATCCCCCCTGTGGCTCCAGGATTGTGCTTTCAAAAAAAGGGGAAAAACAGCTAATTATTAAGGCTTTGATATGAAATTTCATATATCCAGAGTTTTCCCCCTTTGGCAGCACAGAGACAAAGCACTTGGGAGATTAACTTAATGTTTCAATACTACATTCATCCTTTGTTGTGCAAAAGGGAAGATTTTTGACTACTTCCAAGAATGGAAACCTTTTCTTTTGCAGGGAACACACACAATTAAAACTGCCTCTTGCACTGACTATTAATTTCATTTTGGACTGACTTCCTTTTGCATTTCTTTAAAATTAGAAGGTGGTCCTTTTGAAGTCAATATTTTCTTTTAATTTGGTGTGCTACCTGCTCTGTGGGATCCATTTCTTCATCCGCCAAATAGGCAGAATGATTCCTCACCTAACTGATCCATGGAATTTGTAAGAACAAATTGTTTAAAGTAAACCAGCTTTAGAACAGGAAGTCTAAGATAATGAAGCCATAACTTACAGTGTGGATAGATAATTATACCGTAGTTTCCATCCCTGAATTTGTACTTTTATGTATTTGTTCAATAAATAGGTATTAAATGCCTTCTATCTGCTGGTTCCAAAAGTGAATAAAGCACAGAGCCTGCCCTAAGAGGGAGTCCAGTAGACTGGGTATAGGCTGTTCGCTTGCTTCCCCACTCTTTTTATTATTAGTTTTCTACACTCTCAGAATCTTATCAGTATCCTCACAAAAGTGACACAAGCCTGGACTGCAGCAGACTCGAGACTGAAGTAGTAAATATAAGTTTAGTTGACCAGTGTGATTACTTATTATGAGGGGAAAAAGTAGCAAGCATTAGTGGGTTTAGATTCATTCTCCTAGAGAATCATTCTTTCTTAACAACTCAAAAAGTAAAAAATTCAAAATATTTTAATGCTTCAATTTTTATGAAGGAAGAATGGTATATAAATTCATAAATGTTTCTCAATTTAATTGCCCTCATATTTATTGAATGTCTACTAGCTGTGATTACAATTCTATTGCCCCACTGTTTTCTTCTTTTTCAAAAGCTGCAGACATAATTCATCCTAAAATATACCTGAATGTCTTGCCTCTACTAATTATGTGTGTATTTGGAAGGCATGGTGTATATTTGAGTCCGTATTTATAGTATATCTGGATTATTATTATTATTTTTAAAGATTTATTTATGCATACAAGCACTGGGGCACAGGCCAGAGGTGTGGGGGGTGAGAGGATTCACCACAGAGAGCGGGAGCAGAACAGGCAGATCAACAGAAGCACACTGCTGAGGGGAGCAGCGGGCACAGCAGGAGAGGTCTGATGCGCCATGTGGGTCCCCCCCCCCCTCCCCCCGGCCGGCAGCAGGGATCGAACTTGTGCTGCAGTGGCTGCTGTTTGCCTCGTAGTGCGTTGCTTAACCCACTGCGCCACCAGGGGAGGCCCTATATCTGGATTATTAACTCAGTTTTTTGTTTTTAATCCAGGGAAATAAAGATAAAACAATACAAGAATAAAATAAAGGAAGGAAGATTTTGTGATTCAAAAATTGCATAGGTACACTGGAAACCCTATTGCCCTAAGAATGCTGTTGCAAATATGACTTGGGTGATATATTCATTCATTACGTGGCTTCAAGTGTTACTGAGATGCTTGCCTCTAGGTCTCTGTTTCTTATGTAACTGATCTCTAGAAGCTTTTTATTGTGAAAATTATCTGCTGCTTTTCTAGTTAGTCACCAAGTACAAATGAAGAATTTCTGCTGCGGAATTATCATTTGTAAAGGGTCTATCTGGAGCAGCTCTTAGGAGATATTACAAACTGGTTGATTTCTTCTGATGGTATTGGCTGTATAAGAGAGTAAGAGGTTGGGTTTCATTGTTTCTTCGTCAGCTAGTATGCAAAGGATCTAGAAAAATTATTTCTCCATAGGTTCGCAGGTCTGTACATCTGAAATTGATAATAATATGTGGAATAACAGAACTTTTGTGAGATCAAGTGAGATAATATGATATGTAAGGAGTAATCCAAAAGCTGAGCCTACCTTGTTCTTAGTAATGGCCACTCATTTAGTTCTCTGGTGCTAGTGATCACATTATGTTATGTTGGGTCCTCAAGTTAGTTGGTGCTGTTATTACAGAATTAAAGTTTGTGTGAGTGTTATTTCTGCTACCTTTTACTATCTCTCTAAAAATGCCTAGACCATAGGATTCCATAAGCTTGCTTTATACTCTTGGCATGACAGAATTGTAGTCCCTCTTGCAATCACATCCAAGGAACATCTGTTCAGAGAAGCCAGTCAATATTGTGGAAAAGTTCAAAGAATGCAGACCATTAGTAGTGTCAGCTTTACAACCAGGAGGTAATGGCATTAAAGGGAATGGTCATAATAGACAACAATAGCGACCTCATTAACCAGTGATTTATCATGATGAAAAGACCTGTTTAACCTTTGGTCTTCACAAGCTTTCTCCTTTTAACAAAAAGGTCTATTATTTCGAGTTGTCAGGAGATAATTTGTGAGTTGTTAAAGGACAGATTCAATTACTCTTAAGACAATTATATGGAAACTGTACTTACTGCCAGGTGCCTATACAATTTTTGTTTTCCTTGGTCATTTTTCTGGGAACAAACAAAAAAACACAGGAGTTTGATGACTTTTGCCATAAGAAACAATTGCCATTGAACCTTCTGATGGCCCGGCCATAGATGTCTGATTACAAATTGGACTTTTCTTTGAAACTAATGTAAGGGAGGCTTGAGTTAAATGGGCTCATTGGCTTTTGAGGTAATGTATCAAGTTCCTCTTGTCAATTCTATGTAACATTTATGGAGGACTATTACAAAATCAACCAAGTTGGGCATCGGTCTCCAAGGGTTACCCAGTAATGGCTGAAGTTGGGATCTGCCTTCTAGGGGCTTAGAGACTTCTGCAGAGATGTTCTCTCAGCTTATACGTTTTAGAGCCCTTTTAGTGGTTCATGAAATGATTGTGTAGGTCTCCACTGGTTGGGTCTGAAATCAGTTGAGGGGCTGCTGCTTTCACACTCAGGAAACTGAGGAGAACAATGTCAGAGAAATAGGGGAAAAGGGATAGAGAAAAAGTACATGTTTTGGGTTTGGGAAGGTTGCTTGGAATAATTAACTCTGCTGGGTGAATTTTATCCCTGTGATCCCAACTGAGGATGGAGAAAAACTATAACATCTGTGCCACTCCAAATCTGGCCCCTTTTCAAACAGAAACTGACATTTGAGCCCAATTGTGTGGAGGCTTTTGTGAGGTAGACAAATGTCCATCAGGGTCTTGAACAACCACCAAACTCAGTTCACTTGTGCCTTCTCTCTAATTTACACCCTGGGTCCCTGAGGTGAGAGACCCCGCTATTTGATTGCCTGACCACAGTAAATAACACCAACTGGAGACTTTTTAAGGGAAGATGTTTAGAAGTCTAACGTTCAAAATGTGATGGCAGACATTTCACTTGCTTGCTTACACACTAATGCAATGTATAAGAGATACTGGATATAAGATCATCCTAGATGAGACTTGTATTCAGGATGAAGCTGAACCCCAGGTTTTGGCTATAGGCTGAATTTTTTTTATGTTGACTTTAAGAAAATATTGCTTATAATTCATGTCCATTAGCTTGCATATTGTTTTGAATTTTTATTAGTTATTGTTTCATAGGGATGAAACAAATTAATACAATCCAATTTGACCTTAATAACCTGACATATCATTATATAGATTTCCTTATTAAGGAAATAAATCTAGGCTCTTGGAAGAACTCAAAATATAAGTAGTGAAAGGAGAAGAAGGACCTAGCAGCATCCATTCTTAAGTGTCATTATTTATTGTTTTTACTTTTCAGTGCTGTATGCCTGCTAACTTCCATTGAAGCCCTGAGACAACTTAAATAAAGTTGATTTTTCAAAATTCATATAGAGGAAGGGTTAAGTAATTTTGATCCAAAGACAAAATACTTGGTTTAAACCAAAAGAAAACATGATAAACTACACAAATCCTATTTTATAGTAAATTAAGATACATTAAATAAATATATAGTAAAATATAGATACATTAAGACCTTTACCTGGGAAAAAATCTAGAAATAAATTTTTTATAAACGATTGGGTTTTAAGCTTTTAGTTTCAAAATGAAAATCATTTAGATCATTTTCTCTTAAAGATCTGGTCTTCACATTTCAATGGAGAAAAATCTGGAAGTTAGGATCTCCATATAAGCCTTGCTTTCCACAACTTGAAATTTTAAGCAAAAAAAAAAAAAAAAAAAAAAAAAAACTAGGAAAACAACAAGAATCAAGCTAATTATTTAATTGTCTGTGGCTGCTTTAGGGTCTGAGTTCTGGCTTTTAGGAACAGAGATTATTCTATTTGGATAGCAATTCCAAATGGGTAAGGAAAACCTTAGTAGGAATACAAACCATGAAGAATTTGGTGTTTGGGTAAATTAATGATTAAGTTACTAAAATCTAGGGGAAAAGTCATAAGTATAAATCTTACATTTCTGGTGCCACTTTGTTATATAAGGGAGAAAGCACAGTTGAACTCTTCTTAATAATTCTGGATTACTGACTTGGGGTCATTTTGAAAGGCAACTCCACTTCAAAATTATTGAATATTTAACTTTTACATTACATAATTAATACATTTGAAATTTACTTTTATATAGCCTAAAGAGTTAAGATTAATCCCCTCCCCAATGGTAAGCCAGTTGTCTCAGCAGTATTTATCGAATAATGGACCTTAGACTTTCCTCACTATTTTGAAATATCATCTTTATTACATATTAAATTCATTCTGTAGACCAAGAAACCCAAGTCTGGTCAAGTTACAGTAACCTTGTTACTGCTCACATGTTACAGCTTGCTAGTCACAGCAGAAGAGTTGCAATGTATCTATGACAGCATATGCATAGTTTTATTTTATTTTTTAAAGATTTATGCCTACAAGAACTCAGGTATAGGCCAAAGGTAGTGGTGGGGGGCTGGTGAGAGGAGTTACCAAAGACAGAACAGGGAGCAGAGGAAGCTAATCCACTGAAATACACTGCTGAGGGCAGTAGCAGGTGAGACAAGAGAGGTCTGCCATGCCATGTGGGTCACCTCCCATTGGGGGATTAAACTTATGCTGCAGTGGCTGCAGACAGTCTCGTAATGCTGTGCCTTAACCCCTTGTGGTACCAGAAAGGCCCTTTAACAGCATAATTGTTATGGCAAATACTTATTTGGGGCACCAGAACAGCAGTCTAAAAGACACAGACCCAAGAAGCACATGAGCTGTGTTCAAGCTGAGAGGCAGGGGAGATTGGGCATGAGAATGCACTAACATGTACAAAAAGATAGGCTTTATCACCACTCAGGTGTGTTTTATACAAATGAGGGTTTCAGGGCCCTCCCTGGTGGCGCAGTGGGTTAAGCAAGGCACTATGAAGCAAACCGCAGTCACTGCAGCACAAGTTCAATCCCTGCTGCCAGCTGGGGAGGTGACCCACATGGTGCAGCAGACCTCTCCAGCCTGGCCCGCTGCTCCCCTCAGCAGTGTGTTTCACTCCATCTGCCTGTTCTGCCCCTGCTCTGTCTGGTGGATTCTCTCACCTCCCCATACCTCTGGCCTGTACCCCAGTGCTTGTATGCATAAATAAATCTTTTAAAAAAAAATGAGGGTTTCAGCTAGTACAGTTCTGATTGGTGGAAAGTTTATTAAACTGTGATTGGTCAAATTTTAATCTTTAGTGGTCTTTGTCATATGGGTATGATTTCCTTGTTCTGGTCAGTGGACATGTCTGGGCATGACTGAATGTGCTGTTGTGGTGGCATGTGCCTGGGTGGAGCTTTGAGTAGCCTCTGGACTCTGGTTTTTAGTCAGACTGAGGATGGTTCTGTTTTTGTTTTCATTTTAAAAATATTGTTTATCAACTATGTATGTAGATATTCTGCTAAACTTTCAGTTGTGTTAACAAAGATTTCCTGTCTTTTCTGACAATGAAAGTATGTTGTGACACACAATTTTTTAATATATGTTTCATTTATATATTTTTGACATTGTGGTCCCCCTGGATTTCCCACCACCATTTCACCAGTGCGCTATCACCTCAGTCCCTCATGCTCTTTCCACCCTCAACCCATTCCCTCCCTCCTCCGCACGAAGTGTCCCCATTCATCCTTGTCTTTTTGTTTTTGTTGTGTTTTGTTTATTATTATTATTATTATTATTATTATTATTATTATTATTGTTATTCTTTTCCTTGGTCCTTTTTTTGGTTCCCTTATATTTCTCCTAGGGGTGAGACCATCCAGTATTTTTCTTTTGCCTTCTGACTTATTTTGCTGAGCATAGTCCCTTCTGGCTCCATTTTAATTACTGTAGTTTTATAATAATAGCTGCTAGCTAACATAACACTAGGCCCTTTACCTTGTAATGTCTGGTTCTCAGACTTTGGTTTACACTGAAGGTAACATTATTCACCAGAAATGTCTGAGCATTTCACTTGCTCTACTTGTTCTTGCCAGTTTTTGTTTCTCTTAGCCATTCCAGTAAACACTGTCATTATGATGTTCCCTGTATATAGCATATTAGCTAGATGTTTTTCACAGATGACCTGTTTAATAAACTAAAGAAGTACCATTTTAGTTTTAGCTTGCTAAAATTTTCATTATTATTTTTTTTATTTTATGAAATGAATGTTGGATTTTGTAAAAAATTTTTTTTGCATCAATCATATGACCATAGGGCATTTTACTATAATTCACAGACATGATTGACATTCAAATGATGATTCGGTCATGTGTTTTGGCTAAACTCTATCTGTTTGTGATGTATAATTTGTTACTTATCAATGGAATCAATTTGATAAATAAAAAATAACAATTTTTGCATTAGTATTCATGAGGGATTATAACCTTTTCTTTTCCCATGATGTCTTTCTATTGCTTTCCCATCAGAATAATACTAGCCTCCTAAAATGATTTAGGAAATGTTTTCTCGCTGTTTATCTAAGAGTGTGGATAATATTGGCATATTTCTTCCTTAAGTGTCTGGTAAAATTTACCTGAATCCATCTAGGACTGAATTATTGTTTGTGTGAAAGTTTTTGAAAATAAATTCAATTGTTTTAATAAATAAAAGACAGTTCAGATTATTTACTCTTGAATATCCTGTGGGTCTCAAATAATTTCCCCAGTTTACCTACGCAATCAAATTCATATTCACAGAGATGTTTGCAATGTTATCTTATTATTTTCATTTCTATTGGGCATAAATAATGCCCTCTCTTTCATATCTAATGTTGATTTGTGTCTTCCCTCTCCTTTTGTTGCTCAGAATGGCTAGATGCTTACCAATTTTATTGATCTTTGCAAAAAAATCACTTTAACTCATTGATTTTCTTTGTTATTTCTAATTTTATTGGTTTCTTTATTATGTTCTTCCTTTGCTTGTTGTGGATTTAATTTGATCTTGTTAGTTTCATAAGATGGAATCTTAGATTATCAATTAGAAGGACTTGTTTTTCAATATCAATATTTAATGTTGCATAATTTTCTCTTGACTATAATATTTAGAGTTTTAACATGAAAACTAAGTTTGCTTTATGCTTATTAATTTCCCCAGTCTAGGGTGGACTGACAGATTTCTCAATGCTTAATAATAGTGCCTGTGTTACTTATCTTAGGTCAGCCATAAATATATTGGTCAGCAGGTCATATATGAGTATCTGGGCTTTAGAAGACAAAACTTAGATTCTAACCCAGGTTTGCTTGCCAAATGGATGACAAAGGAGGGCAAGAAGGAGAATCTTGCACCTGTGACCTCTGGACCAACCAACAAAAGAGAAACACAGGCATTGTGAAAAAACGAAATTGAACCTCCCCCACCATCCAAGACATGTGATTCGAGGGACACCAGTCCTCTTGCACCGTAGGGTGGAGTTAATGCAAGTAAGGGCTGACAGTATCATTCTAGTATCTAGAAAAAGTAAATATTCCTACTCTACAGACTGAGGTAAATAAAACAGTGATCCTACACTCCTTATAATCCCTCCCGCCATTACCATCCACTTACTCAGTTCACACACCTTAAAGATAAAATACAATTAGTATACAATTTCTTAGCTATGCTCATAGTACCTAATATGCCTAAACTCAACTAGTCCTGGAGTCTTAACCCGAGAAAGAGTTCCTGATTTTCAGCCTAATGTCATCTTTCCAGCCTAAGTTTAAATCATCTCTCCCTTGATTTTTAGCTTATAAACTCAAGTGTAGGAATGTGTGTGTGTGTGTGTGTGTGTGTGTAGAGATTGATTTTAACTATTTAAAGGTTTTGATTAATCACCTTTTAGGTAATAAATTTAAACATCATATCAAAGGTGTCTTAAGAAACAAGAATTTTAACATATGTATCATTGTGTTAATAGTGAGTTATATGAAAGTCACTTAACTCTGGAGTCTGACTTTGTCTCAATCAAAATTCTGTGTTTGTTTTACTTTGTCTCTTTTCTACTCACATGTGATTACATGCCCCAAATCAGAAAGGCACTTGACTTTTAGTCCCAAAGGCCTGATTTTTTTGCTATCTCCCAACTGCACAATGCTTGCCCCCAGAGTACTGACCCAAGGACACAAGCCTCTAGCTAACTGCCCCCATTTTCACTTTACAAGAGGAATGAGAGCTTTTGTGGAGTAGGTCTGTTTGAAGTAAAACCAGTGTTGAGAGAGCCCTTGCTCCTCTTAATAAATTGTCCTAAGCACAAGGAATCAGCCAGCTCTCTCTTCCCAGCCACCCCTCAACCCTCACCCACACCCCTTTATCAAAGCAAAGGAGTATGCATCTATCTGCATAGTCATTAAAATGCACCAAGTCTCGGAACTGCCTTTCTCTTCCCTATTCTACTGCCTGACAAAAGATTTGTGACAAAAGACCTTCTTCCTGGTTTGTAAAACAGTTGTGTAAAACTCGAACTGTAAAGTCACAGTTGACTGCTTTAATGTGGAACAGCTGGGAGGGTGTAGACACACTGGCAGGTTGAGACAGGGACTGGGAATGGTCCCCCATTCTGCGAAGGGTCGACTTAGTCACACCACCTGCTGCCCCTATTATTTCAAGAGCAAACCAGTCATGACAGCCTCAACAGACGGACACACGGCACCAGACGGTGCCAGGGAAGTTAAGAAAAGATAAATTAAGTGATCAATAAAGATAAGGAACCTGCTCAGCACTAAATGGTGCTGACAGACCAGACAAAACAAGAAGCAAACGGGCATTTGATAATGTGGGGTGTGTGGAGCTTAGCGTCAACCTTCATAGTATTGACATTTCAGAGACCACTGGGACATTGGCTGTGGATTTTTCTAGCTGGGCTGACTTGAGTTGGTTGTGGTTACCTTTGTCCTTCCATTGTACGTGTAGAAGGGTTCAGGCCCAATTTAGAAGCATAGTAGGCCACATTCATGGAGGAGGCCCCTTGACAATGTATGTGGATGAAATCTGACGTCTAAGATCCACAAACCTGCCCCTTTCTTTTGATTTATTTGTTGAACATTCATTCATGTATTTATTGTACTTAATCTTTAATGAGTGTCAGTTAGGGAGCAGGCACAGTTCTAGGCCCCAACAGTGATGGGGGTGTGGTGTGGTAATAGTTTGGTATAAAATTGAAGTCATTTCTCTTGAGGATTTTGTTGGTGAGTGAGAGACAGCCCATCCCACTCCAACACCCCATCTCTTACACCAGCTTAGATATAATCTCTTAAGCACTATAGCAAAGGGATGTCCAGCGAGCTAGAGAGCTGCTGCATCTGCTTGAAAAAACCAAGAGCATCTTTCACAGGAAGTGAGGAGAGCAAGTTCAAAAAAAAGACATTTTTGGCAGAAGAAACAATACACAAGCATACATAGATGACAGATGTGCCTGCCCTACTCAGATCTGGATCTGGAGAGTTCTCAAAAAGCCACAGCCTACTCAAGAGTGAGTGATTGAAAAAAATTTGTATTAATGTAAATATGTATAGATTGGCAGAGAATGAAAAATCAATTTAATATTTTGAGATAAAAATCTAATACTTCAAAGAAATCTGGAGCTCGTTCATAAGGGTATTTCAGACTCTATCTCCAGATATTCCTGGGATTTGGGTTTATTCTTCAATGACTACAATAGGGATGACATAAGCACATCTATGAGGTTTATCATTTAATATTTTCCTTTAAGAAAGACTCTCTGACTATAGTAAAAAGAATGGACTTGATGGGGAAAGAGAGAGAGAGAGAGAGAGAAAGAGAGAGAAATTGAAATTATTGAATACCACCAAAGTGCCAAACATTATCTGATACACAGTGGACTGAAGTGACAGAAAGCTCAAAGAAAGACTGTGCAATAGGTTACTTATTTTTAATCATCTCTAAGAAGCATTCTGAGTCATTACAGACTACAGTATAGAAACTCTACAATATTAGAATTTAGGCTCTGTCAGTTCTCTGTTCACTCATCTCCAGGGATGAAGAAGTTAGTTGGCCACTACTCAGGAAATATCACTATTTAGGAAAGGTTAAAGGGCCATGAAATGCTCCTGACTACATTTCACTTAACCATAGCTCTCTGCAAACGAACCTGGGAAATGTAGCCTTGAGGCATCTGTAAGTCCAGATTTAAAAAAAAAAAAGAATGGATACTCAGGCCAACAACTGATGATAAAATAAAGAAGTTTTGCCATAGTGAGGAAGCAATTTAGAGATGGTAAAAGATTTGTCCTCAGCCACAAAACCAGAAAACTGTAGAGCCCAGGTATAAGTCTATTTCTTTGTGAATGTCCATCTGTTGCTGCTTTTATTCTAATGGCCTGCCTGGACACAACACTGTGGAATATGGGGTGGTGGTGGGTAATGAATGACAAACATAAAGCTAAAAAAAATGGGGATATATTCAGAACTGATGAAAAAATAAAGAATTTTCAGTAACAATAAACTACCATTTCTTGAACCTTGACCTTATACAAAGTTTTAGTCTATATTTAATTCTTCCAAGTTTGGGAAACAATTATCTTAAGCTCTTATTTACTGATGTAGAAACTAAGAGAGATTAATATGTCCAAGTATGCCTTTGAGGGCTCTGTTTTTATGCTGTGAGTTCTCTCAGTGTACATTAGAAAACAGTAAATTTTAATTTTTAAGTTTTTATTTAGCTGTAGTTTTTCCTGAAGTATTACTATCATTATTTCTGACTGAAAGGAACCTTATTTCTCACTATACAATTTCCTTTTCACAAAGAGAGAGCACACTGAAGCGCAGGAACGCAAGCACAACCACGGTGATAAGGGCCATCATTACAGTTAAGGTGTGCTGAGTGCTGTGCTAGGGGTGAGTCTTCAGCCTGTCCCATGGCTGGGCCCACTGCCACTCACCTCTTCTAAGACACCTGTCAAAGGAAGAGTGTTGCTACTCTGAATAACCAAACTCTAAAACACTGTATGAGCGATGGTCACCAATAGACAGGGTGACTGTGTGGAAAAACTCCTGTTTTCTTTCATGTCTGTAGTGTGAAGATCCAGATAGACCTGGCACATCAAAGTAGGCCAGTCATTGATTCCTCATTCTCTTTCTCCCCACTCCCCTCCTCCACTTCCTATTCCCTCTTGTTCTCTTCCACCTCACTTCCCATCCCCACGACAAACCCTTTCTCTTTCCTTTGAGTTTCCCCTGGGTCCCCTAGAGGGTAGAAGAGGATAAGATTTAAATTTGGGGGGACAGTGAGAAGGATCTCCTACATCTTCATGCTAAAACCAGCTGTTCCACTAAGTTTTTCCATAACTCAGGATAGGGGTGTATAAACAGCACCAAAACAGAACTTGGACTTCTATCCTGCTTTTGTTCCTCATGTATTTAACTCTCGAAAAAAGAGGTGATTCAAGGCAGTATTTGGGCATGCTTGGGTCCCTTATTCTAACACTATCAGTTCATCCTTTTCCAGTAAGAAGAGGTTACTCTGTGCCTTTCTCTGTGCCTAGCCATTGGTAGGCAGGACCTCACACAGTCGGTGCAACCATCATCTAAGGAAGCTACTCTTTTTGTTGAAAAGAAACCAAGACCCAGGGGCTCCCTGGTGGCGCAGTGGGTTGGGCAACGCACTATGAAGCAAACCACAGCCACTGCAGCACCAGTTTGATCCCTGCCGCTGGCCGGGGAGGTGACCCACATGGCACAGGCAGACCTCTCCTGCCTCACCTGCTGCTCCCCTCAGCAGTGTGTTTCAGTCAGTCTGCCTGTTCTGTTCCCCACTCTGTCTGGTGGATTCTCTCACCCCCCACAACTCTGGCCTGTACCCCAGTTCTTGTATGCATAAATAAATAAATCTTTAAAAAAAGAGAGAAACCAAAACCCACAGGGTGAAGGACTTCCAGTGTGTGGCAATGCTACCAGGATCAAAATTCAGATCAACAGACTTCACCCCCTGCTCTTTCTGATGCTTACATTGGTGCCCCCCGATGTGCAAAACGAGCCACAAGAGCCAGTCCAGCCTTGACTGGTGCTGTGGCAATCTACATTCAGAGGAGGGTCCCTGGCTTCTCTACAGATGGTTTAGTAGTGACCATTCTAGTCTTTTATTAATGTTTTGCATTTGTGGGCCAATCACAAACCAAGCCAGCTGTGGAGCTCTTTCCTTGTATGAACTGACCTTCTATGTCTAGTTCTGAGAAGATCCTGGTATATTAATATTGCCACAGTTGCTGAAGAGGTATCCTACCTCCAAAAATGATCTAGCAAGCAACTGGAAGCATTATGACAGGCTGTGGAATGGACTGGGGTGGCTTCCTTCTACTTCATTTGACTGATTTAGCTTCATCTAGTTAGTTTTCTAAGTTTCTGGGCATCTTTTCTTTTGTCATATGATAATTGCTTATTTAGAAAAGTAAAACATTGGGATATGAAGGAAAAGCCTACAGTGGAAAGTCAGAAGACCCCAGTTCTAATCCAGGTTCTTAACCATACTGTATGAAGACCTCTCTGCTGCTTAACTTCTCTGCACACCACTGCCTTTGCTCACTCAGTAGAGTGATAGAAATGCTACTGAATTGCAGGTAACCGAAAGGATGAGAGTGGGCTGCCATCAGCCTCCATAGGCAAAGCTGGCTTCCTGGAAGTCCAGGGCATGATGTTTTAGGAGTTTGGAAGGCAGTTGAGAACACCTGCCTGGGTCTTCGGTTTGAAAACTGACTCTAACTTTACTTGTGTTTTCCAGTTTTTCCTAAAGTTTGTGGGGTTTGGACCTTACTATTTTTAGGCATGTACTATGTGTAAGTATTGGTTCTCCTGCACTGGGTACCACAAAGAGTACTACAAGGTAGAAGCAGGGGGAAAGAGGGCTTAGTGATGCTTGAGGTATAGTCGGTCCTCACTTTGGAGGTTGAGGTGAAAAATGTGGCTTTGACATCTCCTTGAAGGACTCTATTTCAGTCCTGAATCTGATTCAGTTCCCTTATTGACTTACTGCTTTAACAGTGTTTGCGTCATTAAAAAAAAAAATGCCACTAGTGCCAGTGAGTTAATAAAGAATATGAATGTGTAGTAAAAAAACAAACAAAATGTCGTTTTTGGTTGATGTTTTCCATACTACAGTGTAAACATTTTGAGAAAAGAGGTCAAGTCTTAGGCACTTCATTTACCTGTGACCAGGGAAAATAGCACCTACCCTATTGGATTCTTGCTGTTCAACCCGCTGCGCCACCAGAGAGGCCCAAGATGTTGATTGCTTTAAACTATGAGGTTTGGAGTGGTTTGTTACATAGCAAGAGCTCAGACCAGGAGACTGATATACTTAGAGGCTGTGTGTCATTGGGTAAATTGCTTAGCCTCTCTGAGCCTCAGTTTTGTTATCTATAAATAAGAATGTTTATCCCAATTAAGAGGATCTATATGTTTGGGTCCTGCTATGTGGCAAGCAGATACTCCAAAAATTTTAAATTCCTTCCTCATGAAGAATATATTATGTAAAGTTGGGCCGGAATGCTAGAGAGGAATACAAAGAGGCTAGAAGATCAATGTCTAGATTAAGATTATAAAATTTAAGACCCTGAATGCTTGGAACAGGTAAAGGGGGTACACTGAATTTTGGTCAAGGGAGCATTCAGATTGCTAGTTTCATGGTTGGATTTGAAGATCTTTAAGGTTCGGTGTATTCTGGAAATTTGAAGAATCTCTAGCTTTAAGAATTATTATGTGAGCCAGAATAAAACTTTCTCCCTTTCTCTTTTCCTCACTGTCTTTTTTAGTCAGATTTTATTTAATGCTCACTGGTAATGCTGGATTGTGGTTAAATCTTGCATGCTTTGTTGGGTAAGCCGCTAGCTAACTTAACCATGGTAGAAAACGGGGGCTCAAAAATGTCAGCTGAATTAAGCATCAAGTGCAGGGGATTCAATTGCAAAACACACATGAATGTGCCAACAGGATGGTATAATACGGTGTTTGTATTTATTTGTTTTTCTGGCTTGCTTGCTTGGTGTTTTGCTTTTTTATAATTTTATTAATCTACTTGTTGCACTTTTAAAAAGTAAGGTAATAATGGTTTACAGCACTATACATGATTCAGAGTTAGAGGGTTCACAGTCCTCTAGATGTACGTCACACACCACACCCACCACCAAGGCGCCCATAGTTCTCCATCAGCATCCACTGGGCTATCTCCACCCTTTTAGTTTTTAGGGATTTGATTTTACTATGGCAACCTGTTATAACAACTGGGATTGCTGGTTCTCTGTCTGTTGCCTATAGGACTCTCCTTTGAATCCCTGAGTCTGGCAAAATGATCCCAGTAAAAACCCTGCAAATGTGCTAACTCAGACACTCAAGAGTTGCCCTTGGTTATGAAAAAAATTCTTTGATTTCCTGAGCTTTAGATTTTTTTGATTTTGATGTTTAAAATTATGATATTTAAAATTTTCCGTCACTACAGTCATTTTAAAAGGAACATTTTCACAAGTGATTAAACTACATGCATAGTAAGTTCATACCAGATTTGGGGGCTGTGCTTTTAATAAAGAAACCAAAAATAAAAAATTATCCTGTATACAATCAACCTGAACTGAAATATTCTCCTATACTTCTCCAATGTTTCTATGGAAGAAAAATAAACTTCCCGATTCACTTTTTTTTTTTTCCTCTGTATTCTCTGGCTTCATACTCTGGCCTTGTGATCAGTCCCCATTTCCCTTCACTCTTTGCTGGTGTGAGCCCTCGTCTCTGGGCTTTGCAAACCCCAGCACTGCTGATGAATAAACATCATGCAGCCTGTGTGCCCCATACACTTTGGAGACAATGTTCAGCTTCAAAGTTTTAAGAATCACCCAGTCCGGTTTTGTTAACGACATTAGTGGGACCGCATTGTCGGGTGAGGGGCGGACAATGGTGCATCTCTTACATCATCAGGCACAAGGGGCTCCGTCTCCAGCTGTACAAACAGCACAGGAAATGGATTTTTTCTTCGTGTTATTTTTTGTCTATTAAAATTATGCAAACCCAGCAAATACAACAATTGCTTTGTTAAGTCTCCGAAATGTCTAACCATTCATTTCCCAAAGAAGGAGCCTGCGGTGTGTTTGATCCTGAGGATTGTTAATCCCAAATGTGGAGAACTAATAAAATAATCAAAAAAAGGCCCCAGAAGTGTTGATAAATTTCAATTATCTCTTGCTCTGCATCCCAGGATTGGTCTAGGCGGGATGGGGCTGCCTTCAAGTAGTACTTGAGTTGGGCTGCATTTTCTCCTCCCTGGGCCTCTAGTCACCAACATCTCTCCTTTGTGGCTGAATCGACTTAGTGGGGCTGGTGTGTGGAGGTGCCCAGGGCCAGAGGAGACAAAGCAGGCCCGCTTCACAAAGGCAACTGAGCCAAAGAAAGCAAAATTGAATCTCTAGCACCCTGCTCCTGAGTAAACAGACAAAACTAATGGGTCTGCTATTTCTCCTCCCATCCAATTACTGGGCTCCAGTAGAGAGAATATGGCAACATCAGCTCACACAAATTCTAATACTCCTAATCCCTTCCATACATATAAACCTCACATCCACCCACATGACTTCATTACCCAAACCACCCAGGCAGGCAGTGTGAAGGAATGAGCCCACCAGCTGCAGAAACCTGCCTTCTTCAAGTTTTAATCAGTTAATGAGGGATATGCAAATGAAAAGCTTATGGGATTACGGCTTGTCCGACAGCAGTTCACCCTAGTGATGGAGACTAATACAGGTGTTAGTAAACGGGTTATTAGGCCCAGCCTAATTTAGGCCTATTCATGCTGTGCTTGCACTCTGAGCCTGACCATTTGTCCTCGTCCTGGGGGCCCAGCAGGAGCCATCTTTAGGCCTGTGGTAGGTCTGACATGAGCTCCTCACTAAAGATACGAAGTTGATAAACCCGCCACTGGGTGTTTAGGCATACACAGCAACAGGAGCGGGGCCTCGCCACAGGCCTTATTCTTCTTTCCCGATGGGGGGAAGGGCCTGAGAAACTGCTGTGTGAGAGGGAATCTGACTCAACATTGCTCACCACTCACTGGGGCCTTTCCTGTCTGTGTCAGGCACACACTGGCACCGAACCCTTTTCTTCTTTTCCATGTGGTCCAAAGTGGCTACTTGGTTTCATAACCTACAGAGAAGAACCCCTGTACAGCCTGTCTGCAGAAGTGCAGCTGAAGAGAGATGTCAAAGGCCAATTGGCTGCAAATGATAGTTTTCTTGGAGAGGCTATAAGCAGACAGGCCTGGATGCCTACCTTTGCCAGCCCAAAAAGCCTAGTTAAGTCTTCTCTGCAGTACTGAAACCCGCGAAGCTCAGGAAACCAAAATTTAACTCATTTAGCAGCAAGACTTGGTGAGGCTGATGTGAGGCTTCTGATAACACTGGTATCCCAATTGAGAAGCTTTCATGTAGTTTGTGGGTTTTATGTAGTATGTGGTACATGTTCAATGTTATTTTCAAACTGAAAACAAAATCTGAATCCTGAAACATCTGCTCACAGGGTTTCAGAATGAACATTTACTCAAAGGCCATCAAGCATTTGGGACTCTCACCAAAAATTACTCCCAAAAGGAGACAGCATTGTTTACTAAAAGGATACAGATTAACCCCTTTCTAGTCATCAAGATACCTGAAAAGGTAAACTAGTAACAAGAAGAGAGAAATGAATATAGAATAATAATTTGAACAAGTTAATATTCATAAAGTATTTATTATGGACCAGACTTTGCAAGCACTGTGTAATTTGGTAGACACAAAACTTTTTTTTTTTTTTAAAGATTTATTTATTTATGCATACAAGCACTGGGGTACAGGCCAGAGGTGCAGGGACGGTGAAAGGATTCACCACAGAGAGCAGGGAGCAGAACAGGCAGATCAACTGAAGTACACTGCTGAGGGGAGCAGCGGGCACAGCAGGAGAGGTCTGCTGCACCATGTGGTCACAGTAGGAGAGGTCTGCTGCACCATGTGGGCCCCCCTCCTGGCCGGCAGCAGGGATCGAACTCATGCTGCAGCGACTGCGGTTTGCTTCATAGTGTGTTGCTTAACCCACTGCGCCACCAGGGAGGCCCTGGTAGACACAAAACTTTTGAAGCAGGTGTTAGTATGACTCCTGTTTTGGAAACAGAGTGACTAAGACTGAATAGATATTCTTCTAATACCCTGCAAGTATCTGGAGGGATATTTCATCCATCCAGTTTCCAGTAAAACATGATAAAGTGTAACTACCTCCCTATAGAAGTCCCTCTTTTCACACCCCAAGCTCTCAACCTTCATCTCCCCCTCAGATGATGTGGTAAAAATATAGACAAGTGTAACTATTAACTTCTGTTTTTGAAAGTTATTTGCCTCACTACTCATGCCAGCTAGTTGACTGCTTTCATTTTCTTGTCTATTATTTTTACTCTTCTGTAAATATAGCTTTTGTCATCTTGATTTTACAATCTTGTGGCTCTTTCCTCTTTTCCCATTTTTACTGACATGTGTCTGTTTATAAACTATTTTAAGATTAGAATTCCAGGCTTAATCCATCCTCTTGTCTCTATTAGTTACTACTATAAGACTTGAAATATGGAATTCATTCACAAAATACTTAATGAACAAACATCTACTATATGCCAAATGTAGGGAAGACAGCATGAATGACGCAGTTAACATTTATTGAGCATTAACTATTAATTTGCTAATTGTTTAATTCTCCCAAAAATACTTGGAAGAGCTAATATGATCTCCACTCCCATCTTAAAACCAGAAGCAAAGTCATATATTGCCCCAGGTCATATATTTAGCATAAAGCAAAATTGGGATTAGAACTCTTGGCTTTAGAACTCACACCAAACTACCTGTGCTGAACTATCTTGCTGTCTTGCTTTGCCACAACATCTCTTGCTTTGCCACAACATCTCTTGAGATATTGTCAGACTGGTGGGAAAAACTGACTTGTAAAATAATTATGATTCAATACAACTGGTGTTAAGACTGTTAATAAGTAAGAACACAAAAAAGGAGAGAGCGACTCTAACTGGAGAACCCAGGAAAACCACCTGGAGGAGGTAGCATAATAGATAATAGATTGACTTAATGATTTACTCTTGTTTACTTAACAGATTGTCAATAAATAACTCTGTGGCAGGCACAGTGCAAGATGTTGATTCACAAAGTCACAGGTGTAAGGACACAGGTGGAAGATGAATGTTGTTTAATGTTTGACGATTAGCACTCTGAAAGGGAAAAAAAATGTAAACATTCCTATCCTGCTGATATCAAACAGCAATGTGACATCAACTGCCTTGCAAAAACTCCCATAAGTTAGCAATCAGCTCTGCAATCCAGCAGGAGCTGGCTCTAGCCCACCACTGCATAGAAGACACTCACTATACTTGATGCGCAGCACAGTAAAGCTTGTCTGAGGTCAAAACTGTTTTCGCTTTATGCTAAAATGCTATATTTTTTTATTATGTTGACATTGGCCCTGATAGTGAAAAAGCAGTAGTGGTGAAACTTGAGTCTTCACACAAATCAAGCCAAGGTATTGCTAGTACGATCTTTGTGTTCTTCACCACTGCACAGCTGGAGGAAAACAAAATCCCAGACTTTCCTAAGAAAGACCTTTCTTCATGAATCAAGCAAGTTGATAAACCCCAACCCTTGAATACATGTCTTTTTGGTACTCTGTGGGATGACTTGGAAAGTATAAATACAGCTTTTCTTCATATAGAGGATGGTGATGACTCACAGTAGCACTGTGATTGTTTTAGTTGTGAGCTGAACTCTCTGCTTTTTCATGAAATGCCATTTTTACTTGTAAGAGTGACTGATACACATACTGTTTATTCACCCTTGGATATGGCAAGTATTTTCTTGCAGATGAATAAGGTGGACCTGTTGTTACAGGACAGGGAGAGGAGCACTCAGAACCCCCAAGCCTGCCCTCTCTGAATGGGTTCTGCCATCCGCCGCATTAAGACAAACATACAAAACCTTTAATGGAAAGGAACTTTAATACAACTAGGGTACAATAAAGAAAGAACAAAGACTATAGTTACTGAGTTAAGCATCCAACATGGTCCAACCTACAACCATCTTTGGAGTAAAACTACTACACAGAACAATTTCCACAAATTTAAATGTCTTACAAAAAATTCATAAAGACAAACAGAATCTCCACAAGGCCCAAGCCAGTTTTTTTAAAAACAGAAAACCTATACATACTGAAACAAACAATGTAGGAAAAAAACAAAAACTATATTTGCGCTTATGGTAGCCAGTGCCATGGGGAAACCAAATTTCTCCATGGGGCTGACTAACCACGGATGGCTCCAGTC
>JAGFMF010011390.1:8283631-8325293 GCA_019455555.1 Galemys pyrenaicus
TTCTCTGCAGAAATCTTCTTATCCTCAGCTCCACCCACTTAGGGTGGAACCAGGATTTTGGGAACTTCCCCTTTTCCTGGGACCACCCTGTTACACTGTCACTTCAAGAAAAACATGATAAGGGCCACCCTGGTGGCGCAGTGGGTTAGGCAACGCACAGCCACTGCAGTCGATCCCTGCTGCCGGCTGGGGTGGGGGAGGGGTGGGGACCCACATGGTGTGGCAGACCTCTCCTGCTGTGCCCGCTGCTCTCCTCAGCAGTGTACTTCCATTGATCTGCCTGTTCTGCTCCCTGCTCTCTGTGGTGAGTCCTCTCACCCCCCACATACCTCTGGCCTGTACCACAGTGCTTGTATGCATAAATAAATAAATCTAAAAAAATTTTTAAAAAACATGATAATATATGTTGCTAATGATAAAATTTGAGATTTCAAGCAAAAATCAAAATTTCAGTAAAGTGCACCCCCTGTTGTGTTTGATAAAACCCAATATATAGATTTTCAGTGAGTTCAGTGGTGATATTAATGAAAGTAATATTTTAATGTTGTGTAATAAACTGTGTCACCATTTGGAAGCTCTGTATAATTCAGTAAACCAGTATTTTCCATATGACCAATACATGATGTTACAAAGTCACACCAGATAAAAGATCCCCTCAGATTGCCAGGTAAATCAATGGATTTTAATGTAATGGAGTGTGAAAATTCCAAATCATTGAAATGATTTCAAATTCTATATTGGAATTAACCTTTGGGATATTACTAGTGGGTATAGTCTAAAAGAGTAAAATCCATAGTTACCTGAGTCAATTATTAAAATAATCCTTTTTTTCCTAACCACATATTCAAAGCCAGATTTTCTTCAAATACTTCAGCTGAAATATCTAAACAGACTGAATTCAGAGGCAGACATGAGAATTCACTTGTCTTTCTCTAAGCTAGAAACTAAAGGGGTTTGCAAAAATATCAAAGTCAGTCTCCTTACCAAATGTTTTATTTTGGAAAACAGTTATTTTTTTCATAAAATCTTGTTTATGTGTTGTTTTTAACAGCTAGTCAATATTTTTTAAACTTTTCCAGTTTTATTTGTTTTTACTGCTACAAATATACAAGTGTTTATAACCTTCATAAACAAAAACCTTTGGAGTTCTCAACAATTTAAAAAGGTATCTAGGGGTCCCTAGACTAAGAGTTTAAGAACCATTGGTCTAATAGACCATTATTCTTTGTCTTGAAGAAGAGGTGAGTCTACTTGACAAAGATGATGGGAAGGAAGGTCAAAAAAAAATCTGTAAATCAAAAGGAACACTTTTGGGTTACCATAATGGGTCAGCATGCTTGGATTTGAAATATGTAGGGACAGATATATGGGTGGAGAGGAGAGGTTAGGGGAACAGGACAGAAATAGGAGCCCTGTTTGTCTGCCAAGGAGTTTGTATTTATTTTGTGGGTAGTCAGGAGCCATAGAAAGATTTTAAGCAGGGCTGTGATGTGATCTACTATTTATTGATAGACCACTCTGGCCTCTGTGGTTTATAGCATATTTATCCAGGGGCCAAAGGCTAATGAGTAAGAGCCCACCTCTGGGAGTTTTGTTTAACTGCTGCTGTGTAAAAGTTTAGAGTTTGACAGTTGCATTGCTGCAGGCCCCACCATTCCCTTTTGTCTTCCCCTGCTACCATTCCCCCATTGTATGTTATCTTCCTAATGCTTATGATGATGACCTTTGCTAGAGGAGGAGAGGCTGTGGTCCTCACCAGAGGATACATTGTCTCCACTAGGGAAAACCAGGGACTTCTTGTATTTTTGTGATGTTACTTTTTGCTTGAAGACTTAGAAAAGGAAAAGACTGCTAACACAGAGAAGGTGGTGAGTTGTGTAATGAGCAAAATCAGGCTTGGAAAAATCTTAGGTCTAAATTTTAGATTTCTCTCTTTTTTTTTTTTTAGTGAAAGAAGGCCATTATATGCTAGAACTTGATTTTCTACAAACCATCTCTTCTGAAACATAGCTAATTTTTATGGCCATTATTCGAAGGGAAGTCACTTAGCCTCTTGGGGAAATCATACAAATTGGACTTTTAAAAATTAAAACTCTAATTTTCCAAATAATATCTTGATATAATAAAAAGTCTACAGAGAGAGAAAGAAAAATCACATCCTATCCCCTTCCACATAATTTTTATTACTTTTTCAATAGTCTTTCTTAGTGTTGGCTCTCAAGCAACATAATTAATACATAGTTGTCACCAGGGAATAGAAATAATTTTATATTCAACCCTTACTTTACATTTGGGTAAGAAGAAAAATGACTATAACTGAGTTCCTGCTGAGCCCCAGAGACTGGTAGATGTTGTAACACATTTATCTTGTTAATTCTTTTAGCTGTCTAAAAAGTGGGCATACAAAAACAGATGAGTGGATTGGGAAGCTGTGGTACATATTCACAATGGAATACTATTCAACAATCAAAAAAGAAAACCTAGACGCATTTATAGGAACATGGATGGAACTGAAAGGGATTGTGCTCAGCAAAGTAAGTCAGAAGGCAAAAGAAAAATACCAGATGGTTCCTCCCCTAGGAGGAATATAAGGGAACCAAATAAGGATCAAGGAAAGGAATAAGGACAATAATAATAATAACAATAAAACACAAAATCAAAAATGAAAAGACAAGGACAAATTGGGGACACTTGGTGGGGAGGGAAGAGGGGGAGGGTTGAGGGCAGACGGGAGCACGGGGGACTGAGGTGATGGTGCACTGGTGATATGGTGATGGGGAACACATGGGAATTACAATTGATGTCAAATATATATAAATAAAAATTTTAAAATATAAAATAAAATTATTAATGATAATAGCTAAAGATAGATAGATAGATAGATAGATAGATAGATAGATAGATAGATAGATAGATAGATAGATAGATAGATAGATAGATTAAAAGTGGGCATAATTCAGGGGCCTCCCTGGGTGGCACAATGGGTTAAGCAATGCACTATGGAGCAAACCGCAGCCACTGCAGCAGGAGTTCGATCCCTACCCACATGGTGCAGCAGACTCTCTTGCCTAGCCAGCCTGCTGTTCCTCTCAGCAGTGTGTTTCAGTTAACCTGCCTGTTCTTTTCCCCATTCTGTCTCTGTGGATCCTCTCATCCCCCACGCCCCTGGCCTATACCCCAGTGCTTGTATTCATAAATAAATAAATCTTTAAAAAAAGTATAATTCAAAATTTTACAGGGATTCAGTGTCATAATAAGAGGTTAGACTAATACTAATTGGTTATCCAGTTAACCCAGATTGTGAATGACAGAGGAAGGATTCAAACCGGCTTCCTCTGACTACAAACCTAACTTCCTCTTTTCATTGTATTTTCCCCATATTGTCTCATTATCTCCAAGACTGTAATTGTGTTGGCTTCACTCTAATAGTTTATTATGAAAAACTGTAGGAAATCAGGAACTAGATCTTGTCTTGTTTCCCAGCACCTAGCACAGGGCCTAGCAGATCGTAACTATTTAATGAATACTTGTTGAATAAAATGCGATGCCTGGACCAACACTTTTCCCAGATTCATGAAGAGCTGAGGCCTGTTGAGGACCTCCTGGGTTTTCTCCATCCTCCTCTTTGCTCACTCTGGCAGAATTTGACCAAAGTTCTACATGCTGAGCCCTTGACCAGGTACAGGGAAACCAACAAAAAGCCTCCTGCAAAGAGGCACACAGAATGCTGGGAAGGAAGTATTTGACCTAGGTACCACTCTATAGGAGCAAGGGTATCTATCACAGGGAAGAACAACTGGCCCCTGGGGGTGTGGGCCCCTCTGGAATGACTTTCCAGGACAGATGACTTTGTCCAGCTTTGACCTAAATCTGAGGCCTAAGATGAGGATTCAGAGAGCAGAAGACTGCGGTTTCAGGCTTGCCTTATGGCATTTAATTTTTTCTTAGGCAGAAGCTGCATGATTCACAGTTATTGTTTTCTGTATACCATATAATTTGAATCCATTAGGACTTCTTGCTATCTGAAAGAACTCTAATTATAATTCCATAAATTGAATAATTGTCACCCCAAATTTGCCTTTTTTTGGTATCCACAGACCTAATTTTTTTTGTTTATGGGTTTTGGAATAATTTTGTGTACAATAGTTTTGGCTTTTAAATTTTTCTGGGCAGTCATTACAAAACCAAGGTAAATTCTTGTTGCTAGCTTTAAATAGATTTGCAAATGTGATTCTTTACATTCCTTCTCTGCCAATGTCTTAAAAATTCAGAAAAGTGATATGAGAGTTATGGGGCTCAGTTATAAAATTGATGTAGGTCCTTTTCAGAGTATGTTGTACAAATGTTTAAAGAAACACTTTTCTCTCCCTTCAAAAATGCTGTCTTTTAGGACATTGATTCCTTTGCTGTAGAATTCTATATTGTATAACAATATAACCAAAAACCGGTGTTTCAGTACTTTGTAGAATGACTACAGAAAACTTTTATAACCTTGGAATATGTGGGATTGGGGGTAGTTGCCGATATCCAATTATACATTTAAAATAGACTAAAAATGTCTCCTTTCTTCTGCCTTTGCCGCAAGTTTAGATTTCACTGGAGGATTAATTTTCCTAAAAAGTGAAAAAGATACTGAAGATATTTAGATATCAGAGTACTAGGCAACCATATGCACTTCTTGGAGGTTCTGCTCACTCTATGGATGAGTAATTCCAAATGTAATTTACTGAACGGGGAGTCTTTCAATGTGATGTTGGTTCTCCAAACACAAAAGCTTCAAATTTCCATCTGTAATTGTCTTCTTGAAAGAGGAGCAACTACTTTAACTTTTTTGGTTCCCTTGGCGAAGAGAGAACCCAACTAGATATCTTCAATTCTTCTGCACAAAAGTCTTTTTTTGTTCCCTAAATACTTTTGCCTTTAGAAATAAAGAACTCAGCTGACTAAGTCCTTCGGTAAATGTTCTAAACACCTAATTTGGACCAACACCTTGTCCTGGGATTGGCCTGTTAACCTTTCACCCTTTACCCAGCCTGCCATGGGGAAATGATCCTCTTTGAATCATCCCCAGGCAGACACACAACATGGGATGCTTAAGTCTATTGAACCTGAGGATTTGGGGAGGCAGCTTTTCCACACGCATTGTTCACCATTGCCATTTGTTTTCTATCGTTCCTCCCAATTAGTCAGCCAAGGCTTTGAAAACACATGCGATTTGAATGCCTTGTAGACCATTCCGCTATTCTGAGTTGGAGAAACAAGAGCAGGCTCATAACACTTTAATATGACATCATGCTTACATGTTCTAATGAGTTCCATAAAGAAATACATGTCCCACATATTACGGCAGAGGTGAATAACAACTGACATTGGTAACATTCTTTAGAATATAAAAAAACTGTTTTCTCTATCTAATTTGTTTGGCTGCTTACAATAAACAAACCTATTTGGAGAGAGAGCAATTGTCAAGGCCCATTTTATCAAGATGAGCGGCTGAATTGTAGACTATAAAGAACATTTCCAAATTTGCTCAGTTAGGGAAAACTGATTTGTTGTCTTTTCCCATTATCTTTTCATTTGAGTAATGAGTTTTTAAAGTTGTGAATAATTTGTTTTTTTCACTTGATTTATTTTTATTAAACAACAAAATGAGGAAAAGTCTTACTATAAGTCCACTGTTCTTAAAGCGTAAGATCAGCAACAGCATAGAAAAATAAAAAATAAGATAAAGCATTAGAGCCTAAAATCATTTGAGAACTTAAAATCTGAGACGTGGCATTCTATTTCAGTAAGACTAGCTAGTTCATTATATAAATGGTATTATCTAGATTCCTGGAAGAAAAAAGACCCTTTAAATCACATCCTATGTAAACATTACAGATGACTAAAATATTTGAGTGCTTTAAAACAGGAAATGTAGGAACCTGAAATGTGGAGACTTCCCTAATCACAGAACACCCAGAAGTCATGAAGGAAAGAGATGCTTTTTTAATATAGGATAGTATACCAAGACAAAAATCAAAAAGCAGTGGTAGCCTAGAAAAAATATAAACTAATGGCAAGCAAAATTTAAAATTTCTACTATATTAAGTATTCCTATAAATTTTAAAAGGCAAACTTTAGAAGTAGATAAACAAGAAATTCACATAAGAAGAAATCCAAAGTCCTGAATCACCAGAATAAAGTTTTAAAGTCATGAGGCTTGATCGAATTGGCAAAAACATAAGAAAAGCAATACCATTGTGAATTGGAGGAGATTCTAGAAAACTGGCATTCCCATAAAGTAATGGTACAAGGGAATTTGTCAGTTACTATAACCTGTTAATAATCATCCTATATTAAATTGTACTTCTGTAAATGTATTACATTTTCCATTTGGATTAACAATCCTATTGATACTTACCAAAAAAACTGCCAACCATAGAAATAAAAAGACATCAAGAAATAAAGTTCTAAGTTCAAGGATGCTCACTATAGCAATATTTATAGTCATAAAAATAAAAAATGAAACATTATCAATAGTGTTCCATGGTAAACAACAAGATAAAGAGTGGATCTACATTATACAAATCAGCAGAGTCCTTGTGTATCAAAGATGAAGGTTGCTGAAGCAGTTATTGTAGCCACATCTGGACTAGCCAACTGGCTGTTTTGGCAAGTGACTTAAACCAGCTAAACACTAATACCATGTTGTATGGGGTCGACCATTTAAAAACAAATTAACTTTATCATGGCAATGTGATAGGAAAGAAGAGGAACATTCTATACACAAACAATTCACATTTAACCTGAGAATGGAGATAAAGAGAATATTAACTTAGTCTTTATAGACCTTTGTGTTATTTGACATAAAATACTCATTAATTTTGCATTTTAAAAATCTTAGGAACATATTTTTGAAGTGGTGTTAACACTACAAAAGTAAAAGTAAGATTGCCTTTGTACGTTCTTCTTACTATAAGAAACACCTCCTCTCCTTTCACATCTCCAGTGATCTTTAGTTTAAACATGAGTCCCTTGGGAAGTCTTTTCTAACTACTCCAGACAGTCATATGCTTGTTCTTTACGCTCCACTAGCACCCTAAAGACATCCTACTAGTGAATTCCTAAGAATTCCTATTTATGTCATTTTCCTGTTAGATAACATATATATAACAGTAGGAACTTGGCTTTATTCAATCCTGTTTCTCCTAACAATGCATCTGGCAATGCTAGGCACTTGACAAATATGTGCTTAATTCATGGATGGATGGATGGATGATGGATGGATGGATGGATACTAAGATACAGCATTTAGTTTATTTTGGGCACATTTGCCTTCACAGTGCTATGAAACAGACCCAATAAGATTAATTTTTTTTTCCCAAACAGTTTCTTTTTTTTTTTTAAAGATTTATTTATTTATGCATACAAGATCTGGGGTACAGGCCAGAGTTGCAGGAGGTGAAAGCATTCACCAGAGACAGAGCAGGGAGCAGAACAGGCAGACTGACCTAAACACACCGCTGAGGGGAGCAGCGGGCCAGGCAGGAGAGGTCTGCTATGCCATGTGGGTCCCCTCCCTGGCCGGCAGCAGGGATTGAACTCATGCTGCAGCGGCTGCGATTTGCTTCATAGTGCATTGCTTAACCCACTGCACCACCAGGGAGGCCCCCAAACAGTTTCTCATCATCAGTTCATGAGCCTGTATGAATCACCAGCATATTTTTAATGTAAACATTTGCAACCCATGAGGAGAGTTAAAATCTCCTCATATAATAAATTACGAGGCATCATAGAGTACTGGAAATTACCCTACCTCCAGAAAAATATTTTTTTAGATATTAAATGTAGAATTTTGAATTTCAACTCCATCATCTCTAAAATAGAATAAAAATTGTTACTTCAAAAGTTTATGGTAGAGATTAAGTGAAATAACATAGGTGAGAATCTCTGTTGACTTTGAGTAGTACATATTTTTGATTATAAAGAAGATAAGATGAAGTCACATATTTCCTCCTGGAGTATTCAGACCTACTCATTCAGAGGTATACCATATTTAAACTTTTTTGACACATCAGAAGAAGAGAATCATAGAATCATTAAATTTTAGGGTCTACAGTGATCACAAAATCCTAGTCCATTCTCCCCATTTTGTAGTTAGGAAAACTGAGATCCAGAGAATTTTTCTGGCTTTACTGAGGCCACAGGGCAAGTTGGTTCAACTGAGGTCTTCATCTATAAAAAAATCTCAGCCTCTTTTTACCAACTCATTATTTCTGTGTCTCAAAAAGAAACTCATTTCAGGAAGACTTTGCCTTGCTCTGACAAGTATTCCTAATCTCAAACTCAACACAAAGACTTCTTTGAGGTATTTACTCACGTGCTAAGCTGTGAATCTAATTATTACAATGAAAAATGCAAATTCTCTTTTAAAACTGTGTTGGTCAATTCACAAATGACTTACTGTACTGTCTTCATGAGCTTGTATAACAAGTTTTGTGCAACCCCAGTGAAACAAACATGAACAACAAATAAAACTCTAAAGTCTCCCACAAAGGAGAGACTATGAACCACGAGTCCTGCCCTCCCATTCATTTTGTGTTTGGGGACATTGTTTTGGGAAGGGAGCTTGGTTTTTTGTTTTTGTTTTGTTTTGTTTTTTTAATATGGTGACAGTAACAACCCCTACATTTCTGCAGGCCTTCAGTTTTTAAAGCAAGGTCACACACATTCTCACTTTGAGACTCACTACAGCCTTGTGATGGAAGGCTGCAATTTTCCAAGAAAATCCACTCATGCTTTTCAACTTATCTCCTCTTTTGTTTCAAGCATATTGCATCTCAAAGAGTTACAAGTCTCAAATGTGAAGTCAGAATAACTCAGAAGGACAAATTTAATGGTCTAAGTTCCCAAAGAGGGGTGTGTGTGTGTGTGTGTGTGTGTGTGTGTGAGAGAGAGAGAGAGAGAGAGAGAATAAAGAAATAATAAGAAGAAAATATGGGAGCGGGTTTATAGAGAATAAGAATTGAGTATTTTTGCTATTTATATGCTTTTTTTAAGAGCAAGCTAGACTTTGTAGCTTCAGTCTAATGAATTTCTAAGTGAGTTGTGTGATGGTCACTGTGGTTGGATCACTTCTTCCGTAACCAGCATCAACAGTTATGTAATAGCAACATAAGGGACAATACAGCATCGTGAGCAGAGCTTGGACTCTGGAGTCAGATTATCTAAGTTCAAATCTCAAATCCCAAACTTACTAGATGTGTGTGACATTAGGTGAGTCTCTGCTTAGTTGTCACTTCTGAAATATGGTCATAATAGTAATACCTACCTCATAGAATTCATTATGAATAATGAATGAGTTAGTATATATAAATTATTTAAAACGATGTCTGATACAAAACACATACTTCCTTTCCCCCCAAAAATTACAAACCTTAATTATACTCAGTGAAATAAGTTAAAAGCAAAATACCAGATGTTCTCGCTTATAGGAGGCATATAGGAGATCAAGGGAAAACAACAACAACAACAAAAAAAAAAAAAAACCACAACAAAACAAAAAAACAGATGACTTCAAATCAGAAGCGTTCTGCAGGGAATAGGGAGGAATTGGGATCAAGGCAGGGACTGGAATGCACAAGGGACAATGGTGATGGTGCATGGGTGAATTGGTGGTGGAAATAAGAAAAAGAAAAAAAAAAGTACTATATGTGCTTTGCCATCATCATCATCATCATCATCATTCTTTCTGACTTTTCCCAACTTCTCTTTTCACTAGGAATTAGGAATTCACTAAGGTGCTGGCTATGTGTTTTACATACACTTCATAGTTTGGGATCAATATTTTCTGTAGCTTTTCACACAATAAATTGATATGAAGGTATTTTATAATTTATTTTGGCATTTCTTACACAGTGATTAATGAATTCTGGCTCTGGAGCTAGACTACATACTCAAAATCTTTCCTCTACTCCCTGTAAATTATACAATCTTGGGCAATATTCTGCTTGGTATAATGACTGTACCTACCTCCCTGGGTTATTTTGAAGCTTAAGTGAGATAATGTGTAGCGTGTTTGACCAGAGGACTGTCATGTAGTTGTGGAGTCACTACCTGTCAGCAGAGGGAGAAAAGTACATTTACACTCAAAAATAAAATTTACAGTTTTTAAAAAAAGATTTATTTATTGATGCACACAAGAGCTGGGGTACAGGCCAGAGTTGCGGGAGGTGAAGGATTCACCAGAGACAGAGCGGGGAGCAGAACAGGCAGACTGACTGAAACACACTGCTGAGGGGAGCAGTGGGCAAGGCGGGAGAGGTCTGCTGCGCCATGTAGGTCCCCTCCCTGACCAGAGGCAGGGATTGAACTCGTGCTGCAGTGGCTGCGGTCCATTTCATAGTTCATTGCTTAACCCATTGCGCCACCAGGGAGGCCCCAAAATTTATAGTATTTTAAAAGAGAAAAGAATAGCTAAAATGTAATAGGAGCTTACCATTTGTGCAATCTTATTCTAAGGTTTGTATGAGTGTCCTCTCAATCATATCATATGAAGTTATATATATAATATACATATTATTGGTATGTTACCCTGATACATTTTTCTTTTTTATTATGTGATACAAATTCGAGATCATTTTTTTCTGTCTTTTTCTCTAACCAATCACTATCAGCAGACCTGGGCTTATGACAGTTAGTGAGAATGTTAAAAAAAAAAAAAGAGAACTGTCAACTCCTTCAACAGTTCTCATCAAGATACAAATTCTCAATCCTCTGGGCCTCTAGGAAGGAAGAACATTATTACTGAACTGCTAGGCTAAGCCTTCCATAGTCAACAGTGTGTTTACTTGATCTCTCCTTCCCTCAGTGGCAAAAAATTACACATGGGAAATGAAAATAAAGAAGAATTTTTCATTTCAGGTGGTAATATATCTTTAACTGAATTCTGGAGAAGTTTCTCAGTTATCTTTTCTGGTCTTCTTTCAGAGCTAAAACTGACAAAAGAGATAAACTGCTAGCATCCTAGAAAGCAACTGAAATGTTCGACGCCATTGATCATTCTTTATCTCTAAAGTATATGCTGGTTTGTATGTATGCCTATTATGGATGATGTGTTTTTAACTTAAATAGATATTATAAAAAATTGATAGAGGCTTTATGCTTCATTTTTACAAGTGAAATAATACAGATAATGCAATTCTTTTTTACTGGAAGTATCTAGGTCAGCACCATGATGATAAAAATGTTCCATATTTTTAATGTCCTCTGTGGTTATTGCTGGTCACATGTGGCTGCTATTGAATACTTGAAATGTGACTAGTACAACCAATGAATTTAATTTTTAATTTTATTTTAGATTTAAATAGCACTATTATCTGTGGCACCATGGCTGCTGCTTTTAAGGTCTGATCACCAAGAGGACCTAAGGGCAGTAGAAAGTCCTGGAAGAAGCAAAAGCCAGTCAATAGTCATGTAATCTAGTGGCCATTTTCATGCACCTAAATACATTTCCCTACAAAAAGGCATCAGACCTGCTTTGAGAAATGGGTTCAAGGTCTGGTACAAGGAAAAAAAAGAGGGAACACCTTGTTGAGTCAGAGAAAAAGGATTTGTTTAAAAAAACAAAGAGATGTTAAACAGACAGAAAAGTTCTGGTTTGGGTCAAGATGAACGAAGCATACCCATTGCTTCCAATGTCAGTAGCTGAAAACCCTAACTAGAATGTGGAAAGCAACTCTTGAAGGAATTTTTTTTAATGGGTTTTTTTTTTAACTTTTTTTAATTTATATATATTTGACATCAATTGTAATCCCCATGTATTCCCCATCACCATATCACCAGTGCACCATCACCTCAGTCCCCCGTGCTCCCATCTGACCTGAACCCTCCCCCTCACCCCTCCCCACCAAGTGTCCCCAATTTGTCCTTGTCTTTTCATTTTTGGTTTTTGTGTCTTTATTGTTATTATTATTATTATTGTCCTTATTCCTTTCCTTGATCCTTATTTGGTTCCCTTATATTCCTCCTAGGGGAGGAACCATCTGGTATTTTTCTTTTGCCTTCTGAATTACTTCACTGAGCATAATCCCTTCAAGGAACTTTTGATGCAGATTGGAGCAGGAAGACTGGAAAGAATTTAAGGGAAAACCTGCAAGTAACTCCTAGATTTGCTTCTTTTTCTCCCCATTGATAACCTGTCTCTGGTTCTAGGGCAGCCTAAAACCTTCAAGTGTAAGTGGGTTCAGGCAGGAAAAGCCCATGCTTTCTAGCCAGATGGGGGTGGGGAATGTCCCATTGGACAGTTTTGGACTTTCTCTGGCCCACTCCAGATGAAACCCAACAAGGAAAGATAGCTGTAACTTGCCTGAGTTGAGAAAGTTGAATCCTTTACCTCACCCTATAGGTAGTACAAACAAAGGAGAGAGATAGAATACAGAACAGAAAATATTATGGGGCTCTAGATATTATTATAAAATGGGGAGGCCTGATTCTATTATTCCCACTTACTGCTATGAGCTTTTTTTTTTAAATATTTGATTTGTTTTTGCATACAAGAGCTGGGGTACAGGCCAGAGGTATAGGGGTGATGAGAGGATTCATCAGAGACAGCGGGGAGCAGAACAGGCAGATCTACTGAAATACACTGCTGAGGGGAGCAGCGGGCAAGATGAAAGAGGTCTGCTGTGCCATATGAGTTCCCTTCCTGGCTGGGGATAGACCTCACGGGGGAGCACCAAAGGGCGGAGCTTAGCCCATTGCGCCACCAGGGAGGCTGCTATGAACTTCTTACCTGGTTCTATAGCAAATGGCCATCCACTAGGATGCAATGGAAACAAGAGAACAACTCTTTCCCACCTCAGGCTATGTTTTACTTAAGCAGAGACAGGGTGGCACCTACTTATCAGAGTGGGGAATGGTTAGAAGGGCTGGACTTTTGCTAAAGACTAGAAGGTCTGCATTCAAGGATTATGAATGAAGATTTCTGGGTTTGGACCTTAACCTGTAGTCACTGACAGAATGCTAACAGCCTGGCAGCCTACTGTGGTTTTAAGGACTAGAATTATAAGAGAAGTCCCAAATTTGTCAGTGTCTTGTAATTAATCAACTTCTTTTGCAATCTCAAACTGCCCAAACTGAAACCAATGGGGAGAATTGCTAAAGCAAAACAGCCTTCAGAATAGGAATACCCTAGAATATAATACCTGCCTGGATTAGCCATGAAGGAAAAGGACAAGGGAGTTTCTCTTGCTGGCAAACTCGAAAGCCTTTATTAATGCAAACAGAACCTTGGTTTTTCTTTGATTGGTGAAGCTGTCTCAAGATGCCGTGTGCATCTATTCTTCCCATATTTTCCCAACCCCAAGTAACCTTTCCATGGTTCATCCTTCCAAGTTCTTCCCAGCCATAATAGTAGAATTAAGAGCAGAGTAGTAGGAAGACAACATCGTTCCTTTGAGTCCAAATGACATCTTGATGTTGGCACTTTTCCCTATGTTAATACACCCACTTTGATCAACTTCATCACTACTGATTGTAATTTTCTTATTATCTGCTAAAAAGAGAGTATGAACTAGATTAGTATTCAAATTTTTTCCAGATTCCTCTGGGGCATGGGACTCCACATCTCATTAACTAAAGTGCACCCTATTTAAGGAGCCATGGCATATGAATGGGTCCATCTAATTCTCTGGCACAATGCCCAGCATGTAGTAGGTTTCTCAGTGACTAGTCCATTGATTGCTAATCTGGGGCAAAGCCAACACAGCTAAACCTTTCTCCATATAGGTTCATTTTGTCTTACTATTCTTGCCTTGGGCTGTTGTAGTCTTTTGATGTAGGTCTTAAATTAACAAGCTCATTTCACATCTAGGACTAAGACAAGCCTTCCTGTTCTTCCCATTCCAAATGGGAATGAGGACAATTTCATCCCTATCACTCCAAGATCCCTCGCCCCCAAAAGCTCAGATACCAATTAGCCTCCATTGGAGATTAATAAACAATACAATAATGACAGATAAAAAGACTAATTCTTTGGTTGAGAGAATTACTTTAATTAATTTAATCCCAGCTGAACGATCAGCTGTGCTCAGGTCTGCTCACCAGCAGAGCCCATTTATCCCAGTCTGCCCCTTCCTCGTGAGCCAGGGGTGCTCCGGAGCCAGCACTTACGCAACAATGAGAAACAGATTGTACTGTCAGGCTTCATTAAAGGTCATCATTAGTATTCCAATCTGAAGACCGTCACTCTAGCTCACCCCTTTACCAATTCTCCCCTGGTGCATTGTGAAGTTTGGTTCAGCTGTGAAACGTGAAACTCTCCCGGGAAGCCCAGCCTGGGATGGGTATCATGCATGCCTTTCGCTCTGCAGCTTAAAGGGCAAATCCCCAGGAAAGCGACTGTCCCTAGAATCTATTTGAAAATCAAGTCATGTGCAGCTGCCTGGGACCAGCACATTTCAAGGAATGGAAGGTTCTAGGACTCAGACATAGCAATTAGATATAGGTTGGCTTTGTCTTCTTCCCAGGCGTCTGTTCCCACTGTCCTCTTACAAAAGAGCTGGGAAAGGTTTTTTAGTGGGACTGTAGCTGCTGACAAAGAGGAATCACCATCGAAGTGGGAAATTGCTCTGGCCTGAGACTCAACTGAGGGTCAGGAAAGTAGCCTAGTAGTCCTTGGAGTCAAGGACCTTCAGAGAACAATCTCAACTGGCTTTGGGGAGTGAGTGTTCAGCCTGCTCATTTCATACATCTCTGCAAACTATTCATTTTAACTACTCTCATTTCATCTCATTTTAACTACTTTTCCTCTGATGAAGACTCTTTTTTCAAGTGATGGTGTGCATGGGGGTAAAATTTTACAGGCTTTTTATTTTTTCCCTTAGTAAGTTGAACAGCAGCCTAATGCCTGCCTGTTTTGGAATTAGGTCACACCTCCACCAGATGCCACTCTTACACTTTTCTGACTTTTCCTCTCAGGCTTTTTCAGGAGCTTGTCTTTTTTTATTATTATTGTTTTGACTGTTTCAAAGTCTTTTTGAGGCTAGATGCTGTGCTATTTAATGCTAGACTTTTTAGAACTGTATTTTTCTTGCACTGAATTAATCTCTTCTCTTTTTCTTGCTTGCTTCTTTCCCTCTTTTTTTCCCCATCCTTCCATCCATCCATTCTTCCTTCTCACTGTTTCCCTTTCTCTTTCTTCTTACACTGTCATTGTTCATATTGGTAAACAATGCCTAGGAAAGATAAAATTATAAGAGGGAAATACATGGAGATGCCTGCGTCAGCCTTGCTTGTGAACAAATGCCTGGTGATGTATATAGGTGGGAGACTCACTGGGGACATTTTAACCAAATCAGAAGAAAGCTAATTTTTAAGTAACTATGTTTGTAAATGAGCCAAATTAAGTCTATGTCTACTTTGCTACAGTTGTTTCTGATTCAGTGTTTTCTGAATTGTGTATTTTGAATGGTCCAGTGTTAACTATGAAGATAAAGTTTTAACCCAACATTCACAGGTCCACTTGGTGAAGTCTACCCATGCCGATATTTCCTTGTGTCTTTCTTGGCGCTTTCTGTCCCTGTTAGAAGGAATGGCAGCATTAACTGTGCCCTCTCATTCTTGGATGAAAGCTATTTAACATGTCATTCTAGCTGCTTGTTTATTTGTCAGTACCCTGCAGGCAAAGATGGGTTGTTGTTGCTTGTTTTGTTTGTTTGTTCCTACTCAAAACAGCTCCCTTTAAAGTACACTGGATTGTAAGTTCAAGAAGGCAATGATTGTGTCTGTCTTCCTTGCTGTTACATCCTCAGCACATAGCATAGTGCTGAGGATATAGTAAATGATTAAATGATCAAAAGTCATTTTGGAGTTTCTTCTTTGTCATAAAAGTCTCCATCCTTCCTGGAACGTGAAGTAGGGATCCTGTTTTAAGTACTTCATCTTCTAATAGGGTGCTCCCTAAGAAAAGGGAGGTTCCAGGTAACCCACCCCATCCAAGGAAGGGTGGAGCTGAGCAGGAGAAGGAGAAGCTGGAAAGGAGACTGGAGAAGGAAGGGAGGAGGATGGAAAGCCAGGAGGAGACCTAGAAGAAGCACATGGAACTGACAGACATGATAAGACATGTGAAGAAGCTACACTTGCTTCTTGGTCTTAGATTAGTTGAAACAGATGTGGGTGAGAGGCCCGTGGGGAGGTTAACAATGGCAGCTTTTTTTCTTGATTTGATTTTGCTCTTTTTCTTTCAAACTGATCTGGCCGCTTCTGCTCTTTTCTCAAGTGTCTTCCCCAGGAGGTGCCTTAGAGTTGTTGCAGGCTTTAGGGTCTCAGTGGCCCTGCTTTGGGCCAACCTTATTTGGCTAGGCATTTACATATGAGGGGATTGGCAACTTTAGGTGTTCGATTTGGAAACTTCATTCTTTCCTTCTCTTTGTTGCACACTAGTTGTATTGAAACTCCTTTCTATTAAATATCTCACACTAGAGTATGCTTTGTTTTGATGCTGTGGATGGCAGAACCTATTTAGAGCAGGCAGTTTTGGGGTGGGGGGGTGGTTCTGGGATGCCCCTGATCCTGCCTTGTAACAATCTCAGCTCATAGTGATAATGTTAATAGTATAAATCCCTGACATTTGCAAGACACTGTAGTTCACAGAGCCTGGTCCTATAACGTGTTCTGTTGTATTTATTTATGGTACTAGCGCCTCTTGGTAGCAGTGGGTGAAGAAATTGATAATACCCTCTTGGAGTTGTTGTTTTGTTAGGCTGATCTGTCAGTTGATAAGTACTTGCTGCCTGGGTGATAGTAGGTACTTCAATATTTATTGACTGCCTAAATCAATGTATTTGCAGAATATAACTGAACTCTTCTCTTTTAGGGGTCCTGGGATATGTGCCTTTTAAATGTACAAGATGCAGATCTTTGCAAAATAAACTGAGTTAGTCCTCATCAACCTTGTTTGTGCACTGCCCTTCTGCCCAGCAGGGTCCTACTGCCTCCACCCACCTGGACCTTTGTGCTCTCTGTGACTCTTAGTCCTACTAGCCATGGGGAAAGCAGATTCAATAAGTTATTCAAAGTTTACTGTAAACATTGGAGAATGGGTGTTTCAGTGCAACAAGCAACAAGCAAATACAGCATCTCATCTTGTCTTCAAAGAATACTGCTTGGAGACTGGCAATCATTTCAAGCTTCCCACTGTGTGCTCTTAGTGCCATTAGCACTAATTATGAGAGGGCTATCACCTAAGTTTCATGTACCTTAAGATCCACATTACTGCCATGTTATAGCACACAAAAAGCACTTCAATCAATGAAAAGGCTGCAGCACACTCAGACCACAGGCTAGGACCCAAATTGCAAAAAGACTTAAAAATTAAGGATTCTAACTACTGCTGAAAGTCATAAATTAAGATTGTAAATTTTGTAATATGTGCCTACCATGTTTTAGTGATATTAATCATTACAAAATTTTATATGTAGTGTAGGTCATGGAAATTTAAAATTCTGCCTTTAGTTTGGCATTTCAGCATACCATGGTGGAGCAGAAAGCAATTGTTTTTTTGATTTTTGTTAAAGATTTATTTTATTTATGCATGCAAGAGCTGGGGTGCAGGCCAGAAATGCCAGGGGGATGAGAGGATTCATCAGAGAGAGAGTGGGGAGCAGAACAGGTGGACTGACTTAAATACACTGCTGAAGGGAACAGCGGTTGAGACAGGAGAGGTCTGCTGTACAATGTGAGTTAGTTCCCTGCCTATAGCTTCATAGTGCTGAGACTTAACCCCTTGTACCACCAGAAAGGCCCAAAAGCAGTTGTTTTTAGACAGAAAGGCTGATTCCATTTTGCTCTAGCATTTACCTGGCATGGCCTTAGGTAGTTCACAAACCTGAGACTTTGTTCCTTTCCTGTAAAATGGAGATGACACTGAAACTCACTCTGCTGTACTGTTGTATGTGTCCAGATAGATCATGTAAGGTTTGTGTGGCAAAAACAGAAAATCAATTTCAAAGTAGCTTAAATTTACAGAGAAGATACAGACTTTCATAACTAAAAACTCTTGAGGTGGATTCATCTTCTGCTTTCTTCTTTAAACACTTCCCTCTCTCTTCTGTATGGGTGTATTCAGCCAATGCTATTGATTTTCTCATTCACAACCTGGAAGAAAGATGCTTCCCACATTTTTCAACAAAATTTTGTGGGGTTAGACCCCTGCTGAATAATTACAGAAATCAGATTGTCCAGCTTGGCCTAGAGCAATCAGGGCAGACCATAACACCAAAGGACCAGAGCAGTACACCGATGCTAGACAGGAAGTGATGTTTTTCTAAAGGAAAGTTAGGAATGGGGGAGGGAGCAAAAAATGCTGAATAAGCACAAATTTCTACTCCATTGTCTAAATGCCCACAGCTTTCTTATCCCATTGACATGAGTATCAGATTAATTTGGTATATATTTGTGTGTTTAATCTACTTACAGTTTTGCATTAAGATATTTAAGTGAGGGGCCTCCCTGGTAGTGCAGGGGTTAAGTGTCAGTGATATGGCCTGAGTTTGATCCCAGGCCAGGGAGGTGACCCCCATAGCAGCAGACCTCTCTTGTCTTGCCTGCTGCTCCCAGCAGTGTATTGCAGTAGATCTGCCTGTTCTGCTCCCCACTCTGTCTCTGGTGAATCCTCTCACCCCCTTACCTCTGGTCTACACCCCAATTCTTATAAGCATAAATAAAAATTTTTTAAAAAGATATTTAAGTGATTTGATTTACAATATTTTCTCTCTCTCTTTTTGGCCAAATCTCAGTGAGATTACTCCCATGATAAGAGTCACATTACACACTTGGTTGGTAACACAAGAAAGAGTTTGGAAAACCATGATGCACTACACAAATGGCCAATACTTTACTTACCACTTTGCTTGTTTAGATGGTCCTTTGAGTGTGGAGATGCTATTTAGCATGCTAGGGTCATGTAATTCTCTGGGTAGTTAAGTTCCTTGGAAACTCGATTTATGCATAAAGGATATGCCCTGCAGGTTCCTAAATACAGATCTTATTAGACAATTGAGCCTTGGGCTTTTCTGAAATCAGAGGCTCACTGGCTCTTGGTATAATAGCACTAGTTGTTTTATAAAAACTTAATTTGTATGATGATTAACTTTTCACAGACTGCTTTAAAAGAGTCTAAAGAAATGGACGGATATTAGAATTTTGTAGGTGAGACTCCTGACTGAGTGGTATGTTTAATGTCGACTGCAAACAATCATAACCAAAATTCTTAGTAGTATAGTTATATAAGATCTTAACCCAAATCTTCATTCCATTCTAAACTTGCTCAATATCATAATGCTTAAGATAAACTTTACCATTATTTCATGTTTTCACATGTTTTAGCTCACCGGAGTCTCAAACCTCCTGAGACAGGATTATTAGTTTTACTATACAGATGAGGAAACTGAACCCCAGAAAGGTTGAAGAACTTAACAAAGGTCAAAGAGAAAGTGTCAAGTTCAAGTTTTTTTGATTTCAAGTTCAATGCTCTTTCTACAACAGCATGGCTTATACATTTGGAAATTTATGGGGATCACTACAAAAATATCAGATTCACTTTAGCCTCTAGAAAACACTTAGACATCTGTGTTACTAAGCGCTTAAAATCAATTAGTTAGACAGGAATAAAATCTTCATCCTTGGGAAGTTTTACAGGGTCAGTAGAGTCTCCAGCTTAATCAGAACAAAAACTATAGGAAGAGAGAAATGACTTAGACTCTTCCAACTCTTAAATTCTGGGATTTTGGAATCCATTCTTCAAGGGCAGTTCATCATTCCAAGAGCTTTGATTACATTGTCAAAAATGACTTATCCACATTAAAAGTATCTGTTTCTGAAAATTAGCATGTTTTAGTAAAAATTAGGTCCACTTTTGAACCATGACCACAGAAGGAACTAATGTTCTCTAGCAATCTGTCTTACCCTGGGAAAACCAGTGAACTCATGTTGATTCTGTCTGAAGTGTGTGATCTCCTCCATTCAATTTCAAGGGAAAGGACCTTCTAATTTTAAATTGAATAATTTGGTTTGCAGATGAAGTCACTCATGTGACCATTGGCCATAGCTGTCCAGTTGATAACCTTTCCTCTCTCTGAATTAGAGTAAGTTTGACTTAAATCACTAGTTAGTTTTCCTACAAAGAACACATATTTGGTTTTTGTTGTATAATCCTATATATTATCCTTGCAACTCAGTTTTAACCATAGCACAAGGCATTTAAGATAAAAATTTTGATATGTATTTTTGTAGTGCATTAGAAAACAATGATGATTTTGTAATAAGCAGAACTAATTAAAAGCAGATGCTTTAGAAATTACTGAGGAAGATGGTGAATCATTGCCAAAGTAACAAGGATTTATGGGGGTTATTTTTTGTTGTATTAGCATAACAAAATGATTGCCAGAATTTCATTGATTGCCAGAATTACTTTTAAATAAACATTTGTATGTGGAATATTATTTTCTTAATAAGCACACATAATTATTTTAACACAATAGGCACATGTTTATTATAAAATGTATGACTATGTTTACATTTTACTTCATTTATTTACATGTAGTGGGATTTGTACTTAACAATATGAGGCAGGATGCTTTGTTTTAATTAAAAAATGATTAAAAAACAGGTTATTTCAGGTCAACAAAAGGAAGTTAAAATACTAGCATCTAACTTTACTCTCTTCTTGTTTATATACAGTTTAGGAATAAACTTGTCTTTCTGATTTTCATTTCCCAAATGAATTCTTGATTCAGAGTGAATTTGGTCAAGCCGGAAGTGTTGGTAGAAATCTTTCTGAGCTTGCAGAATATTTACTGCTTTAAATGTTAAATTCTCAGGCAACAACTTCTAGTGGGTCAGAGAGCTCATGTGACTCCTTCTAGCCCTTACTGCTCTTTCTTCTAAATAATTACCACCTAACCATTTATTTATTGTGTGATTTATCTGTTGCACTGCGATGTGTCACGGTTGGCACCGTGGCAGGGCAACTGTTGGATGCCTAGGTGAATTTTTTTCATCAGTTAAGACTTGGTAGTTAGTTGATTAGGAAAATAAAGACCATCATCATTATTATTACTATTGTTACTGGGTTAGATATTAGCATTTGACAAGAAAAATAAGATTATGAATTTTTGGCTTGCTGGGCTCCACTCATAAGCCTTTCTTTAGTACACGATGGCACTTTTCATCTGTTGTGACCCTGAAGAAACTCTCCTACATTTGAAAGAATCATATTGACCTCCAAAGTCATAAAATGGTTGTTCTGTATGAGAATGTGGCAGAGTATGTGAAACTAATTATGTTCTTCACCTATGATGAAGATGAAAAGGAAGTTAGGTTGTTGTCATCAAATTGTATATACTATATAATAGTATATATATTTATATACTATATAAATGTATTTATATACTATAAAAATGAAATTTGGTGATAATGATAATCAGTTTGCTACAGTTATTATGCCCTAGGTGCCTCCCTTACATTGTTTCAGTTAATCCTCCCAAGAATCCTATGTCCCAAGACATTCGTTTTACAGGAAGTTTGTACCCTTTTACTCAGCTCTTTCCATTTTCCCCACCCTCCAGCCCCTGGCAAACACCCTTCTATTGTGTTCTGTCCATTCAACTTTTTTCCTTAAAATCCTGTTTAGATGCAAGTTGGTGAGTGAAATTCAAGCAGTTGTGAGATATTTTGCATTGCACTGCCCTCTTGTGCTTGCTACTGAGTTTACATGTCTTGACTAAAATCCTTTCACTGCCTTCATCCCACCCAATCTTTCCCCTTCTACTTCAACAGTTAAGTTGGCCCACTAGTTTTAAATTTAAATTGAGTTTTTATAAGGTTCTTAGCAGATAATGGTGTCTTTGTCCGTCCTGTAGTCCTGAATGCTTCCTCTCTGCACTCAAGATTTTCTCCCTTTCATTGCCCTCTCAATAGTAAATTACATAAAAGTGTTTAAAAACAGAAAAAGACCCAAAAGTAGCCAGTTTCTAAGAGAACAAATGTTTGAATGGGAAACTGCAATATTTATCAAGCTGAGAAGTTAACATGAAAGTAATTCATTTTTTTATTATCACTCAATTATGAATTCCCAGTTAAATTAATCAATGTTAATCAGATTTCCTGAAAGGAAACACATTTCACAAATAGTCAAATGGATGAAAATCCAACTCAGAGGCATCCTTAAAATGGCTCTTTCTACAACAGCAACTGAGGAAAAAGAAAAGCAACTGAGAAAGTCTTTAAAATGCCAACATTTTAAAGATGCTAAATGATACAAAAAGACTCTTTCCCCAGGGTCTACCAAAATAACCGATTTGTTCCTATAAAACAAAATTTTAACTGAGAAAATTAAGCCTTCTTCACCAAACTCTTATTTTGACCAAATTGTTCAAGTAGTCAACTTCATTTCAGCCAAATTACTTTCTTCCAAATCATATTTGGCTAAACTGGTCCCAGTTTGTATTGGGCAAATCCTATGCTACACACAAAGCCGATCAACATAAAGGAATGTTCAGTCACTAAAATTACACTTTCTAATCTCTTCTACTGGAAATGGTATAAATTGATAACTTCCCAAAATTTATAAATTTTGCTTGGTTTTTCAGTCTTCTCATAGCCATATAATTTGATACTCAAAAAAGATGGGAAATAATTTCTATTTTACACCCCCCCAAAAAAAAAAGGAGTTTCCACCGTGAGGTTAAAGGATCTGTCCAAGCTACCTGACCAGTAAATGACAGAGCTAGGATGAGCCGCCAGGTGTTTTAGGCTCTTGTTGAGGTCAATTACCTCACAGTAGTGTCAAGAATTAGACCCTGTGGGGCCTCCCTGGCGGCCTAGGGGTTAGGTCTCAGCCCTATCACCGCTTCTTCCATCAGACTTGATGCTACCCTTAGCTGTGTACTTCATAAATTTGCCCATTGCCAACTCCCAATTGTTTCTGGTGAATCTTCTCCCCCCTCCCCCGACCCAACTCCCCCCCTTCCCACCCCCATAACTGTCATACACACCAGTTCTTCTATGTAAAAATAAATAAAATCTTTTTAAAAAGAATTAGACCTTGTCTTGCCCTTAAGAATGGAGCCTGGAATAGAGGTTGGGAACATTAATACTAGCCTTTAATGAACTAGCCAGGTGCTCCCAGAATCATGAGGTAGAATCATGAACTCATTTTAAGAGTAGAGTTGATGTGTCTATCAGTCAATGTGTGTGTTTAGCGCTTACAGTGTGAAGCTATGGAGGAAGCAAACAAAGGATTTTTGACAATATTATCTAATGTGTAATGTTCTCAAGTATTCTGCTCCCAAGTTATCCAATGTGGTCACAGAAGGCTAACCCATGCTTGTTTGCTTGTTAATTTCTTAGTGTTCACACTATCGGGCATTTTCTTAGGTGTTGAAGATATAATAGTGAGGAAAACAAAGTTCTACCTTTATAGATTATTCATTTCATTAATTTTTTAAAGATTGATTTATTTATGCATTCAAGAATTGAGGTACAGTCCAGAGGTGTGGGAGGTGAGAGGATTCACCAGAGACAGAGTGAGGAGCAGAGCAGGCTGATCTATAGAAATACACTGCTGAGGGGAGCAGTGGTTGAGGCAGGAGAAGTCACTTCCCTGGTGGGGGATCGAACTCATGATGCAGTGACTGTGGCTAGCTTCATAGTGCAGTGCTTAACCCCTTGTGCCACCAGGGAGGCCCCTCATTTCATTTTTAAATCTAAAATTACTTGGCCACCCTTTATTGAAAATTAAAGATTTATGACATGCTGAAGTGTACTGTTTTTGATCAACTCATGCATGGAAGAACAGAGAATGAGCTTTCTGAGTATGATATTGAGGGTTTTATGTACATTGTTGTTTGTCTCTCAACAATTTTGAGAGGTTTAGCTACTAGTTCCCTTTTACGAGTTTTGAAAAGACTGAAAAGCTTCTCCAAGCTTATATATTTAGCAAGTGTCAGAATTCATTTTCTCACTGAGGAGATTTGATTAGATATCATTTCCTTTCCAGGCCTGTGGTTGTTTAAATCTATACTTTCAGCTAGACTCCTACTCTTAAATATCACATGGTTCCAAGCACTTTGCAGGGATTTGCTCATTAATCTTCACAGTATCTAATAAGGTGGTACTACAATTGTCCCATTTTATGAATGAGAAAACCAGGGGCAGGGGAACCCAAGTTGGGGGAAGGAGGCTAGAGAGTGACAGAACTAGAAACTAAACCCACATATCTTACTCCAAAGTCTTTGTGCTTAATCATTACACACACTTCCTCTGAACAGGCTAATGGGTAAAGAGGTGAGGATAGGAGAGTTTCAAATTTTAAAAAATCATGAAAATTTTGATTCTTGATGTTACTTTTTTTAAAAAAAAATCATTGCACACACACACAGCACTTAACATCCTAACATCCATATAGAAAACAACTAGTAAATGTTTGACAAACTAGCAATCTCCTTTAACCCTTAGCATGAACATTGCTAACTTATTTTAGCTTTTTCACATATAAACTATCCCTGGACTCAGAAAGTATTGGTGAGTAAACTCATGCACATCGTCATTCCATTTCTTAAAAAACAACAGAACTAATAATGTCTTTACATATAAAGTTGAGAGGAAATTTTCCAATACCGGTGGTTCCAGATTTGGAAAAATCTACTTCTCTGGCGCCCTCTAGTGCTTAGCAGCAAAACTAACGCGTGCTGTTATCTCCAGGAACTGACAGAAGCGAAACTGGATCTGGATTTATTTTCTGCATTATACACATAGAACACATATACTACGTTGCCTTCCAGATTAAACTTTTACTTTTCCTTTCTGCGTGTTACTCTAATCAGTGCTTAAATTGTAAATTGTAAAATATTTTGTTACCTGGCTCCCCCTAGTGTCCTTAGACTGTAATTTACCTCATTGATTTGAATTTCTTCATCTCCTGCTCTTAGAGACCACATAAACCTATAAAGTTCATTTATGTGTTTCTGGAACAATATTCTCAGATGCATTATATGGCCAACCTGCTCTTACTAGTTCGTTCTTCTCTGTGTCTTTCTCACTTAGGTGAAGGCTCTGAATTCCCATTGAGAAGTTGAAGCTGCAGGAAGTTCTCTTTGATTTTTTTAAAAAAATTTTTAATTAAAAGTTATTTTTTATAATTTTTTTAAAGATTTATTTGTTTATGCATACAAGCACTGGGGTACAGGCCAGGGGTGTGGGGGGGTGAGAGGATTCACCACAGAGAGCAGGGAGCAGAACAGGCAGATCAACAGAAGCACACTGCTGAGGGGAGCAGCGGGCACAGCAGGAGAGGTCTGCCGCACCATGTGGGTCCTCTCCCTGGCCGGCAGCAGGGATCAAACTCGTGCTGCAGTGGCAGCGGTTTGCCTCACAGTGCATTGCTTAACCCACTGTGCCACCAGGGAGGCCCAAATTAAAAATTATTTCATTGAACTAATGTTGGTTTACAACACTGTATATGATTTATGGGTATAGCTTCACAGCTCTTCAGATGTGACCACACTCACCACAGGAGTACCCATAACCCCCCACCATAGCCCATTGGGGTGCCTCCCTGCTTTCTCCCTTCCCACCTCCACCCCCTGTGGTAGTCTCCAGAAGAAAAACAAATACACGATGACCTTATTCATATGTGTATTATAATGAAACAAAACAGAAGGACAAAACTAAACCAAAACAAATCCTAGAAATCTGACTGCAGAACTGAGAACATTCTCTGTGGAATTGGAGAAAACTTGCCTAGTCTCCTTTCACTTTTCTTTGCATAAAGGAGCCCTCCACACAGTGTCCTGAGTTCTTCAGCAGCTTGCAGAGTTTCTTGTTTGTACACCAGTGAAAAGACCTTTTATCTTTCCTTACATACCATAGAATTCTTATGTGCCACCACCAGAAATGAAGAGTCCCTGGAGGTAGTCAGTGGACAGATCCATATTGCCTTGAATCACCCTCCATTCCAAGGACTCTCTTTTTGAGTGAAACTCATCATGCCTGCATCTTCTTTTCTGTTTGTGCACAATCCCCCAAAATCTCGTCAGAGGCTGGCAAAGAAGTTGGTCTCAGCAGCTGGATAAACAGGTTCAGATAGTTCAGATTCCTAGTTAGACTTAAGTTGAAGACTGCACTCTACTCAGTGAAGTGAAATAATGAATGATAATATTAAAATGAAGAAAATAGTGATTGACTTTCATTTAGCACTGAGTATATACTGAATACATTGTTGAGTGCTTGACGTCAGCATGTCACTTAATTTTTATAAATCCCCTATGATGTAATTGAACTTATCTATCTTCATTTGGCAGATAAGGAAGCAGGTTTAGAAAGGTTCCTTGCTTCAGAAGACACTGTGGCTTTGAGAGAATCTATTTAACGTAGTTGTTCATGCCAGAGGCTGCACTACAAATGCTACTTTACCACTTTCTCACTGATCCTGAGGACCCTAAATTTGGCCTTTTGGTTCCGGTCTCCGTGAGACCTGGTCCTACAGCAGATTCTGTTTTCAGGCTTCTCCAAGATTCTGTCCCTCTTGCACATTTTGTGTATCTTTATAATCTCCTAGTGGGTCTCTTCTCTCTTGGAGCAAATGGACATAGTAAAACAGTTCTCATTTTACAGACAGGAAAACAGGACAAGAGAAAGGAAGAAACTTCATCTCAGTAAGAGGTAATGTTAAACTTGGGCTTGGCCTGCATGTCTTCTAGCCTAGGTCCTTTCCATACTACCGCAGCTTCCTTGAGTTCCTCATCCCTTCTTCCCCATGCTTTTCTCTTCCATTTGCCCTAAATTTTGAGAACCCTGTTGCCTTAGTAGCCTAGAATGTGTCGCTTTATCTAAGAGCCTTATTACTCGAGAAGAAAGGTCAAGGCCTTGTCTTTCAATAAGTTTCATTTCTGTACACTCATTTTGAGTGTATACTCACATGCATTGAGCATGTGCTACCCTATGAAGGTTTGCAAGATATTTTATAATGCTGTTTAGCTTTTCTTTAGCTTTATTTAGCATCCCAAGTATTTATGACTTGGCTTTTCAGGTGAGAATGAGTTTACCTAGTATCTGATTCATGTCAGAACAATCTATAGTTAATGCCTGCCGCAATATTTAGATCAAATTAGATAATCAATATATATCATTGACAAGATTGACTGAAAGGATCATATATTAGGCAAAATGCTGGCTCAGCTGCTGAAGCAGGATCACAGTATCTCCAACATGATAGAAGTTTACCTTTCTCCCTTGCTCAGAGGTAGACAGACAATCCAGGAGGACTTGGTAGCGCTGTTCTGTCAAATTCTCCAAGGACAGTTTCCAACTTACTTTGCCATTCTCTGGGGTGTTCTTCTCCTTATGGTCGGAGCTCGCTCACTGGTACCGTGTTCACTCTCACCAAAGGAAATGAGAAAAGAGAGGGTGAAATAAAATGTGATTCAAATATGCACATATAACCTCTTCATACAACTCATTAGCTAAAACATTATCTTATGTCACCTGGGCTTCCAAGTGATGCTGGGAAATATGGAACCTAAATGAATACTCTTGTGGTCTGGTAGAACTCAGAGCTCTATTGCCGAAAGAAGAGTGTGGAGTCTTTTGACTTTTTTTTTTTAAAAAATGTTGGTCAGGTTTTTTGTCTTTTTTTTAAAAGATTTATTTATTTATGCATACAAGGACTGGGGTGCAGGCCAGAGTCGTGGGTGCAGAGGATTCACTAGAGACAGAGTGGGGAGCAGAACAGGCAGATGGAATGAAACACACTGCTGAGGGGAGCAGTGGGCAAGGCAGGAGAGGTCTGCTGCACCATATGAGTCCCTTCCCTGGCTGGGGATTGAATTTGCTGCTGTGCCACAGATGCTTCACAGTGCAGTGAGCTCAACCCACTGTGCCACCAGGGAGGCCCTCTTCTGACATTTTAATGCCCACAAGAATGGCTAAGGTTGAAAAGATTATTACCAAGTCAGTGGGAAGATATAATGGTATGCACACTTTACAGAAACCCTTGGATGTTCATATGAGCCTTATTCTTAATAACCTCAAATAAGAGACAAACCCAAGATTCACCAGTAGGAGAATGATTACACTTGGTTTGGGATAGTCACACAATGGAATGCTACTCGGTAATAAAAAGAAACCAACTGCCAATACAAGAAATAGGCCTGATTTATTCATTTAAGGATAGGTACAGGGCCCAGGCCCATGAAATGTCTTTTAAAGTCAGAAAGGAAAAAAATGAGCTTTTAGGTTGAAGACAATATTGCTATGTTTGTCTTTATAGTAATGTGCTTAGTAAAACATTTAAAAATTTTTATTTTTATGAAAGAATGGAATTATTAAGCACCTAGAACTTGTGGAGGTCATAACACAGCACTATAAGCAATGGGGATGAATCTTAAAAACATTATATGAGTAAAAAAAAAAATTGGGACACAGAAGAGTACTACATACTATGTTATTCCGTTTAAATTCTGTAACAGGTAAAATTAATCTATGTTGATAAAGACCAGAAGGTGATTGCCTCTGGGAGGAAGCGTGGTTGCTCAGAAAGCGGAATAAGGCACTTCTAGGGGTGATAAGAATGTTCTAAATCTTATTTTAGATGGTGATTATCTAGGGGCATAATGTCCAACTATTCAGGGAACTGAACCTTTGGGATCTAAGCATTTCATTGTGTATTATGCCACAGTTTAAAAAAAAGGGGGGGGGGAGAATGGACATTAGTGTACAATGAGTACTCTCTGCAACAGATTGGATGAATGAATCCTTGAGACAGTGTTAACTCACAATATTTTAAGTTGCACTAGGTAGAAAAGCCTTTGGAATTTGAGGACAAGACTCCAAGCATGGTGACTGAACAGTGGATAAGAAAATACTCTACCATGCATCAGTCAAGTGTTTTGAGTGCCAGCAACATAAACCCTAGCTTAAGCAAAAGGGAAATAGAAGGAACAGGCTTTGAAAACAGGTGAAATTAGGGAGACAAAACACAGATACCATTACACTATCAGATCACTGTCAGATCCTAAGATCCATTATCCAACCTGTCAAACTATCTCAGGCTTCCACTACATCTTTGTATTACTCCCCCAAAATGAGAAAACTGGAATAGAAGTGTCTGATTGACTTAACCTAGGTAACATCCACATATAATTTCAGAGAGTTTCCAGAGGAAAGGTATTTTTCACATGGCTTTGAGAATGGCAGCTAGGGCCCTGTCTCACTTATTGTGGGGTTTCCTAAAATTATTCTCGTGTTTGAATGGTGTTAACAACATCTGTCAAGCAGATTTCAGTTTATGAGTCTTTCAAGCTCCAAGACAGGTGGAAACATCTGGTCTCGACTACAGAGAACGAACCACAGGACCAATTATGGAAGTCATTCTGACTCAACCAGCTAGGAAGCAGAAGTGGGTCAGGACCTGGGCAGCGAAACCAGTTATACTACTGGTAGCGCCTTGGTGACAACTTGAATTACATGAGAATATATATAAAAGACAGATTGGATGATAGGCGATTAATCTTGATGATTAATGTGGAATGTAGAAATGCCAGGAGACAGTCAATTTCTGATTTAAAGAAGCAGGGGTGAGGGTTGTGTGCATAGGGACGTGGAGAATTCAAGATGAAGCTGTCCAAGCACACTTGAAATTACAGTTTTACAAAGGTACCGGTGAAGCTCAAATCTGTTGGCTGCGGCCTTGGACTTATGGGCAAACTCGGTCCACACAGTAAGGAAAAGAACATCCGGGTGAGGGTCTGGGAGCTTCAGGTAGGGCGCACGTGCTCTCGGGTTTTTTTGGCCCGAGGGCCGCCCAGCGCTTTGCTGCAAGTCCCGCCCCTGTGGGCGGAGCGAGGCGGCTGCATCGAGAAGTCACCCGGAAGACCAAGTCGGGTAGGCTCGGATTTGGCGGGTGTTCGACCCCCTGGGCTGACCAGGAGGGGTTCCCGCCTGAGGGGCCGAGTGGCAGGACCAGAGGAATGCCCGAATGGCCGGGCCTGTGGCGCTGAGCGCAGCGGTGGCAGCGCTGGTGGCCGCCCTGCTGCTGCTGTGGGGAGAGGACCCGGGGCCTGGGGAGGGCTCTAGGTAACACCTCCGCATAGGGGACCGAGCTAGGCTCCCACACTCCCCGGGCGAAGGAGGGAGGGGCTGGAACCCAGGATGGGGGGAGAGGGGAGTAAACAAGCTCTCTTGGTGCTGGCAGATTATGCACTTGGACGAATCCACCTTTTCCTGGCCCATCCGAGGTACAGTTGACTTTGTGACCAGGCGCAGCTAAAATGCCACGCCCTGCAAATGATTCAGCACTTTCCCCAGAGCCCTGACTGGGAAGAGTAACAGCCAGCAGAGAATAACAATTATCTTCCCCTAGAATAAACAATACTTGTGCCCAGGGTTCAGCACAGGCCACCCTTACATCCTAAGACCCGCACCTATTGATTTTATTTCTGCAGCATGGCTGAGATAGAGGCACTGCCAAAGCTTCGGGAAGACTTCAGGATGCAGAATAAATCTGTCTTTATTCTCGGAGCCAGCGGGGAAACCGGTAAAGTGCTCTTAAAAGAAATCCTGGAACAGAGCCTGTTTTCCAAAGTCACAATCATTGGCCGTAGGAAGCTCACCTTCCATGAGGAGGCTTATAAAAATGTGGTGGGTATTTGAGCTGGGACGCAGTGATTCTGTGGGGTGAACATATTTCATGCTTAAATACTGAACTTGGCTCAACCTGTGGTGGAACCAGCAAGAGACAATTAGAATATGGCCAAGGTTGGCCTATGAGAGCCCTTCCTGGAAGCTGTAGTTCTGGACTGTAGGCCCGATTGGGTGGCCTGGTCAAAGCCCTTGTGTATGTCTAGACCCCTGTAAGGCTCAGTCTAGGTTGTAGTGCAGGCTGGGGAAACAGAAGAGCACTGTTTTCTGGTCATTCAAGGACGGTTTTAGAGATAGTTCAGTGACCCTAGACAATTTTCACAACCACTTTAATTTTTTATCTGTTGTTTTCTGTGTCCACTCCATGCTAATTCTGTCAGCAGAACTGAAAATGCTTTTCAGAGTGGGGAAGAGTTATAGCAATGAAAGGTGGGGTATTCAGATGAGGAAGTTGGTCTGCCTGATTTTTCAGCATGTCAGGCTTGTGTTTAAATGGAATAGTCACTTCACTGTCACTTCCACGGTTAAGCAGATGATAACACTGAACTTAAGTCTGGTGACAATGCCCTAAATAAAATACACAGTTTGGGGAGCTGGGGAAGTTTTGATTTCTCTACCCTCATAACTCAGCTTTTTGTGAGCTGTAGTAAATTATAATGTAGTTCTGAGACCCCACAACTCTACAACTCAGTTCCACAGTTTTATAGGTGGCACATTTCAAATGCCTCACAAGTAAAGGTTTTTGATTTCTGCAGGTCCACATTCCGGTCACTGTACATAAGTTTTTGGTCCATCAGAGCTTTCCTGTTTAAAGGGGCTTTGCCCCAACATTGGCAGATAATTGGCATTTATAGTCCAACTTCATGAGATATATTTGATAATCTTTGTAATTATAAATTGAGTTCTGTGCTTTGATAATTGAATTTAGTGGCACATCTTTTGGTCAGGTACTTTATGAAAACATAGTAATCTTCCGTATTGTGTACAGTATGAGTATAATGCTCTTGAAAGAATGTTCTGGTGGGAATATTTTATTTGAACTCCTGGGTAGTTGGGAATGTCTCAAACTTACTTTTTTTTAAGTTTTACAATAAACTTAGGAGGTTAGATGAAGGTTCCTAATTTTAGTGTGCAAAAGAATCACCCAAGGGTATTTGCTAAAAATGCAGTTTCTGGTTCAGAAGTATTGGGGTGAGATCCAACAAGATGCCTTTTTATCTACTACCGCCTGGCTGGATCTAATGCAGATAGTTCATGGATTAGACATAAGGAAAGACTATTATTCACATTTCACTACTAAGAAAAACTGAAACATTTGATAAATAACGTGACCAAAATTGCATGCCTGTTAAGTAGCAGGCCTAAGATTTGAACCTAGGTCTTTGAGATGCCAAATGCCATTCCCTGTCCCTACGTTATATCTCACTGGCATCCCTCCTGGTGAGATACAGGCAGGTCTTTAGGGAGAAAATTATAAATTGAACCTGACTTTAGATTCTAAATCTCTCTAATCCAAGTTTGTGTGTTACAGACTCATAGGGCATTATTGAATTTGAATTCACAATAATTGCTTTTTGGTAGGAGAAAATGAGTTTGCAGAGGTTGATGTTAAGTGGGCAGACTCTTAAGTTATATTCTGTAATTCTTTAGATTTAGAGATTTTTTTTAATTGCTTGTTATTTTAATAACATCATTGTATATGACTTTGTCCTTATCTAGAATCAAGAAGTGGTGGACTTTGACAAATTGGATGACTATGCTTCTGCCTTTCAAGGTCACGATGTTGGATTCTGTTGTCTGGGTACCACCAGAGGAAAAGCTGGGGCGGTAAGGAAGAAATATACCCTTTTCCCTTTTCTCTAGCCAGTGATGTCAAAGACTCCCTTCTTAGTCACTCTTTTTCTTTACATTTGCTGTGCACTGTATGATAATAAGGATATTATAGTTTATGATTCTATAGTCTGCCCTAACTTTTGCTGTACTTTAGAAAGTACTGATAAGTTCATCTTACCTTCAAAGTAATCCTTGAGTTCTGACCTGCGTGCTGCAGACATCATAAATATTTACAAGGTCCTGTCTCCTACAAATATTGCTGTCACTGCATCCCTTGACTAAGACAAACCATTGTCTGGGTAAAAGTAACTGACGCTCATGCTGTTAGCAGTTAAGCTTTGTTTTTTCTTTTTATAAATGTTTTAAACTTGAATTGTTCTCTTTACTTGCGTGATTTGCTTCAACCTATTTTCATGCCGAGCTTTAAACTGCTGGCATAGAACATCAGAACAGAGGCACGATTCAGCTAGCCTCCAGAGATGACTCAGCCTCCAGCTATGATTCAGCCTCAGTGGTGATTCAGCCTTAACTGACGCAAAACTGTTCTAATACACATTTTATTTGCTTTTTAATGATATCCTAAATTGAATCGGCCTCCATCCAAAAGTCATAGTTTACTACGTAGTTATAAGTCATAGCTTACTATGTAGATCCTGAGCAAATGTTAATACATCTTATTTAATTTATACAGTGACTGTAGTTTATCCCTCTGGCAGAATTTTCTTTCTGGATCTATCATGTCTATGTCTACTAAATATTTAGCACCACAGTGCTACCCTGGAGGCTTACCATGGCCTTATAAACTGACCCACCCATCAGAATCAGGGGAGTACATGGTTAACAGCTATTGGTTTAGGCCAACCCAGGAGTTAAGCCCAGGTGTATTTCCCTAGGCCTCCTTGTGATCCAGAGATTGATTCTATTTGTGCTTTCAATAGGATGTATTTCGAAATCTTCTGTAGTTCTTGGTAGGACTGCTGGATTTTGAGCCCTGTGCTAAAACGTATGGTTTGTGGAGAAGCTTGACTCTCTGAGGAACTGACATATTACCTTGTCTAGAAAGGGTCACATTTCTGTTCAGCAGCTACTGCAGTCTTTTCTGTCCTAAGGACAGTCACAAAGAATGTGCCCTTTAAAAGCATTGAAACTTTTGTTCTAGTACATTGCAGGTTGCACTCTCAAGGGCCAACCTGATTTTGGTGGTGATTCAGCAAAATATAAAACACTGCATTGGCTTAGAGCAGTTGATTTTCATGACATAAGGTAAATCTTATTATAAAGGCACTTCAGGGACTGCTTTATTGCATTCAAGTTGTGTAATGCAATTTTAATCAGAGTAGTGGGTGTCTTTACTACCCAGAATATTTTTTTAGATGAATTGGTTCTGTACCCTTCAGGCTGCTCAGTACCTTTTGTTCTCTGAAATTAATTTGAAAAATAGAGGTAACTAATGAGTACACAAGAGATAAGACTAGAAAGCCAAATAGTCTCAGAAATGAGTTAGGGTTTAAGAGGAGGGTGCCAGGGAGTAAACTGACATTTCCTCCAGGAAGTTTTCTTTAGTTTTAATTTGAAACTAGTTTAGAGTGAATGCAGTGTAAATTTTGGAGGTCGTGATAACTTTGAGCAATTTAAAAGAGGTGACAATTCACAGGGAGTTTGGTAACAGTAGGTTTGTTTGATGGAGGAGTTGTGGATTTCCAAGCTCACTCCACCAGGTATTCTGGGTCAGCAGCCCTCTCTATCGAAAAGGTTTTCCAGGTGTTTCTTCAGATGTACAGTGCAGAAGCTGGTGTCATTGTGTAGCTGTTTGTAACTGGTATAATCTATTTCTTGCTTTGTAACCTGAGTTTCTAATAGAGAAACTTCAAGAAATTCTGTTTCTGTCTCAATGTTGAAACCCTCTCAGTAGCCAGGATCCTCAGTGTGTTATTCTTCTAAGGCTGTCAATAATGTAGTGCCATAATTATTAGTGCACATGTTGAGGGGCACCCTGGGCCCCCCAAACTTGCATGCTGTTAAAGGTATCTGGCCATCCATGTGCACAAATATAAAGCAACTCATTGTAAAGGAACTTTAATAGGATTAGTGTGTATATAGAGAGAAGAAAGAATAATAGTTTTCCAATAAAACATCCAAAGTTATGCATCCCCTTATAGGTTAATATCCGGCCAAACAGATTTGGCCCAAAGCAAAGCCACTAAGACCCAAAAACTTGCCACAAATCTAAGGCACCTTCTGGTGGGGAACTAAAAGGGGCCAGACAAGTCTGGGATGAAAGGAGTAAAACCAAACTACAAATCAAGGTAACAGCTGCCATTGTTAGCCTCCCCACATCTCTAATCCATGTCTTTTCCAAGTGTCTCTACATATCTCTCTTCTATATCCCCTCTCCTCCACGTCCCCCTCCAAGTTCCTGTTCAAGTCTAAAGCGAAGAAGCAAGTGGGTCCCTCTCCACATGTCTGTCTTCCTGTGTCTCTGCATCTCAGGTATCTCTCTTGAGCCTACCTGTTTCACATTATATAACCCCACTTGACCACTTAGCTCTGCCCCCCATTAAGTGGGACAGGAAACATGGTAACTCCCCTTTTTGAGACTTAAACAGGAGAAACTATTGCCTCACAGATCTCACATTCACCGGCCATGGCTGTTTAATCAATGCAGTGGCTTCCTGATCAGAATCTCTGAGGTTGGAAAACTCTCTATTTCTAGCTGACTCTTCTAGGAGATGCTGCTGCAGCTGGTTCCCACATCTTTTTAGACATGCTTTCAGGGACATTGGGTGTTGTGGTCCTCCTTACCTGGTTCTTTCAGGTACCATAGTCAGAGATGGCCATCACCGTGCTTGAATGAATAATGTGTGTTCTGGTGAAGGCTGAATATCCTTTGACAACCAGATCTACATTGGCTTTGAGTGAAGAGGTGTAGCTCACAGATGCCATGTACTTTTTACCTTAATTGTGTTAAGGGTTTTGGTTAGTGTGTTTGAGGTAATTGGTTATGGTTTCACCCCTCATTTGTCTCCTCCTGAGGCACAGGGTGCAGGAGGCCAGGTTCTTGGATTCTGTGGAAGAGATAACATTGTAAATGTGATTAATACAGCCAGTGGCAATGATTATTCAGCACCATTAACTCCTCATGGCTTCTCATTCTCATTATGTACTCTTCTTTTTTTTTTTTTTAAAGATTTATTTATTTATGCACACAAGAGCTAGGGTACAGGCCAGAGTTGAGGGAGGTGAGAAGATTTAACAGAGACAAAGTGGGGAGCAGAACAGGCAGATCAACTGAAACACACTGCTGAGGGGAGCAGCAGGCTAGGCAGGAGAGGTCTGCCAAGCCATGTGGATCAGCTCCTCTCTGGTCGGGGATCTAACTGGCACACTGCGGATGCTTCACAGTGTGGTGCTCAACCCGCTGAGCCACCAGGGAGGCCCCTGATGTACTCTTCTAATCTAGGGGCTTGCAAACTGCAGACAATGGACCAAATACAGCCTGCCTGTTTTTGTATAGCTCATGAGCTAAGAGTACTTTTTATATATATTTTGTTTTATATAATATATATATTTATTTTCTTGCATCTTTGTTAATTTTTGGATAATATTTGATTTCTCCCCCCTGGTATAGTCTCTGTAGTTCTCCCACTACCATAACACCTGTGATCCATCACTGCAGTCCCTTGTGCTCTTTTATATTTTTAAAATGTTAAAAATTCAATTGCAAAATAATAGATCATGAGTTGTAAAAATATAGGAAATTCTTATTTCGGCGCTCATCAATAAAATTTTATTTTATTTTCTTGTTACTCTGAGTGCTATTGATGGCTGCTGGCATCCTGTGATGGTGAGATTGTGTGACTGCCACAGAGGCGTACAAAGCTGAAAATATTTACTATCTCCTCCTTTTCAGGAAAAGTTTGTCAATCTCCCCTGCATTATGATCTCTGCTGTTTTATCTGACGTTTAGAAGGGTACTTGTGCAGTCCTGAGGTCCTAATGGTTCAAGAGATTTGGACCATAGGCCCTTTATAGACACAGTGAAAAAGCCGTGGGACCTGGGCTATGCCAGCTAGCCCCTCCAGGCCACTGCCTCCTTGTCTCTATGGAGAGGGAGGTGACAAATGCAGAATTCCTTGATGTTCATACCCCAAAGAATACCCTAAACAAAAAAATCAGTGAGAGTATAGAACTTGATTCAGGAATGCTCAGTAGTTGTTTGGTTGCATTTTTCCATCCAGTGCTCTTTTTCTAACTAATGTCTTGGTCTCCACATGATACATCACATAATGTATCATGTATTTGTTTGTCTGGGACACAAACAAATGGGGTCTCAGATTTTACCAGTTGCTATTTGTCAGCATCTCTGTTTCTAGTCTAACTTATAGGAGTGAAAGTGGAATGAAGGAGAAAGAATCTGAAGCAAAAATGTGGCTAAGTAGCACCTTTTACAGAATGATGGAAAAGCTGACTTTGAGTCTTTTTAGCATGCTACTTCTCTTCTCAGTGCTCAAATACCTTGCTAGAATAAGTTTCTCCTAAGTCAAAGGCATTTCTGGTTTTCAGGAATTAGTAAAGAAGATTAGAAAAAAATGCTTAGTAGCTTAATTTTTAAAGGACTTAAATTGAGAGTAAGTAGAGGATTTGTCTCCCTTGATCTTTGAGGAGGCTGTGAAGATCTCTGCTGAATTATATTACGTGGTAGGTGGCAGGAAAGGAAATGTATAGTGGGAACCTATTTTGTCAATTCACTTTTCCAGAAGGAACTCTGATTCCTAGCTTAGAGTAGGACAGACTGACTGTGACTTCATAAAGATACAATAACATAATAAACCTACTGTTCTCAGAAAAAATGTCTTTTCCCCTGCTGTGTGATGTGGTTAGGGAAATCAAATGGGTTTTTGTATCTTTTTTAGTTTGTTTTTATTAAACATTTTTATTGAGTAACATTGGTTTCTAACTTTATACAGGTTTCAGGTGCAGCCCAACATTTGTTTTCGTAATGTTTTTTATTCGAGCTGGTAGAAGACAGGAATGAATGTGGTTAATGAGATTTTAGGATCATTCCCCTCTATCTATAAATGGAATCTTCCTTACTCCAGAGAAAATCCGTGTGTGTTGATTTCTCCGAGTCAAGTCACCAGGATCCACGTTCACATTTGATTTCTAAGTCCTTGAAAGCCGTTGACCCCTTTGCTTTTGAGTTTCATTCAGCAGCTAAAAGGCCACGCATTAGAGTGGGGGAAGTGAAATTCAAAATTTAGTGGGCTTGGAAAAATGTGTATTTATAATCAGCTTGAGGGCTCAGAGGATTTGTGAAATCGTTTTGGATTAACAGCCATTGATTGCTAATAAAACAATATTTAGCTTTGTCCAGAGAACAGCGATGGAGAAAGGTATGGGCACCTTGTCAACGGGGTCCATTGAGCAGGGATGATGGGCTAAGTGTGGGGGTCTCTGCAGCAGCGTGGGTGCTCGTCCTTCAAGGAGAGGTTGTCATTCGTTGGCGAGGCGGGTGAAAGGAAGGACGCCAGCGTCTGATGGCTGGGGTGGTATTGATGTGCCTTTGCTGACTAATCAGATTGAAAAAGTCCCATGGTATTTATGTCACTTTAATTTTCATCAAACAATTGGAGACGACAGCACTCTATTAAGAGGAGGTTGATCCAGAACTAAAGCCAAATAAATTAGGGTCTCAGTTTAATCAAATTATCCCTTTACTGGCCCTGGATTAAGTAAGAGAGACAGCGTCGGTCTAGAGACTTGTGATTGGCTGAATCTTTCTCTTATTTTCAAAGGAGGTGATGAAAGAGAAAGCATTTTAACAGATGATGATAATAATCCTAACAAGAAGTAGTGCTAAAACAACGGCAACAACCAAAAGGCATTTATTTCACTAGTCAGCTGTGGATTTCATGGTGAATAACGAATCTGTTATTAAAAATCAGAGTTCTGGTGAATTTAAATGAGGGGGAGAAACAGATGTGGAAGGAACATTGAGGGTTGGGAATTTTTCTCTGTCGTTTTAGGTTGTTTTTCTTGGCAATCTTTCAGCACATCTAAAAAATCTCAGTTGAGAGGAGGACCTGAGGAGAATCGCGCTCTCTCTCTAGATGTGCTGAGTATTAAAATTGGTTTGCTTCACACTGATTTTGAAAGGCAACGTTCGGCATTTGAGTCAGTGTGTGGGACAAGTCGATGGGCCAGTTAAGATGGAATGTCAGAGTGCACATTTCAAGAGGAGATGGTGCTGATTCTGGGGCAAGGAGTTAAGTGGATGCTACCTAAAGGGAGGCAGAAAAATAACCCTGCCCTGCAGGTAGAGGGCATAGTTAAAAAAGTATGAGGAGAAAGGAGCATGGAGGCTTTTGCCGTCATGGCAACGTTTTGTTTCTTCATCTGGGAGCTGGCTGCAGGGCTGTTCAGTTTGTGAAAATGTATCAAGCTCTTCATTCCCTTTCTTTTATGATCTGCCTCAACACATAGTTTAAAAAGTTTGCTTGGGCTTGCTGTGTGAAGTTAAAGTCTTTTTTTAGGTTCCTATTGCTGTTGTAAGATATTGCTTCAAATGTAATGGCTTAAAATGACACAAATGCATTATCTCACAGTTCTACCTGTCAGAAGTCCAACATGGATTTTGCTGACAAAATCAAGGTATTGACAGGGCTGAGTTCCCTTGTGGAAAATCCAGGGGAAAATCCATTTCTTCACCTTTTCCAGCATCTAGCAGCTACCCTACCCTTGGTTCACGGTCCCCTCCTCTCCATTTTTAAAGACATCCCCATATAAAATAAAATATATAACATCAATAAGTGCCCTAGGGAAATTTTTTAATTAAAAGAAAATCGCCTGGGCAGTAATCCAGTCTTTAAACTTGGAATAAAATCTGTAAGACTTTTAAAATCCATAAAACTGCTTTATATAATTGTAGGTACCCATGAAATTCAGCTTCTTAGACTTTAGACTTCTGTTCTGCTGTCTCAAGTTTGAGGATGTCAGCCACAATTTATGGTGGTTTCAAGAAGAGATTGCTACATGGAGTTCTCTTTTGTGGGTTGAGAGATGTGTGCTTTGGTTAGGCTCTGAAAAGGGTCTATACCACATTCTCCCCTCCTCCTTTTATTGTTATGTTGTTATTTTATTTTTATATGTGAATTTACCATTTCTCTGCTTTCACAGTCTACTACTTAAATAGTCTACTTTTTATTAATTCAAGTAATTTTGGAGTACCTACTATGTGCTGGGTATGTGCTGATGCTGAGATGTGTCTAGACCTGGGGTCTCCAAATATTTTGATTGTATAATCATCAATAAAAAAATTTGAGGTTGCACTTGTACTCATATATAAGTATGTAAAACAAGAAAAAGCTGGAAATTAAGTAGACCTTATTCTCATATTACATGGGTAGTGTTCTCACCATGCTTTGAAACTGTCACAGAGTTGACACAACAAAACAGAGACAGCTGTAAAGTAATAAAAGACTAAATATTTTTCTGTGAGACTGAAAGTAGTTTCCTAGCCTGATGTTATTGCTCCTTTTGTTCCTTGCAGATTTCTTTTGGTGTGTGTATTTCAGTGTCATTACCCTTGTGTTGTCATTTCAGTCTAGCCTTGCTGCTGAAGCCGGTGCATCTATCCTGAGGCTCATACTTGGAACCTTTCCCAGGGGCCTGGCATTCATGTATTGCTTGGATGCATTTTATTTAGATCCCCATCTGCCCCAGACTGCCTAGCCTGCCACCAAGCTGAGAAGTAACCTTTAAGATGAACTCACGACTTTTTGGAAATAACTCACATCTTCTCCCTCTCAGGAAGGGTTTGTTCGTGTTGATCGTGATTACGTCCTGAAGTCTGCAGAGCTGGCACAAGCTGGAGGGTGCAAACATTTCAACTTGCTGAGTTCTAAAGGAGCAGATAAATCAAGCAACTTTCTATATCTGCAGGTTAAGGTTTGTGCATGTTTCTATTCTTATTTTTAGAGAACCTTGGTTATTTGGTAATACTAGATGATAAAACCATGCATGAAATGCATTGTATTCTTCTTTTTTTTTTTTAAGATTTATTTATATATCCAAGAGCTGGGGTACAGAAGTGTGTGTGTGGCGGGGGGGGAGGGGTAAGAGGATTTACCAGAGACAGATTAGGGAGCAGAACAGGCAGAATTACTGAAATACACTGCTAAGGGAAGCAGTGGGTAAGGCAGGAGAGGACTATTGGACCATGTGGGTCAGCTCTCTGGCTGGTGCTCAACTTCCTGCTGTAGTGGCTGTGAATAGCTTCATAGGGCTGAGACTTAACCCTTGTGCCACTAGGGAGACATTGTTATTATTATTATTTTTATTTTTAATAACGATAGGACTGGTATTTTTTTCCATGGATATATTTGTAAACATGAGTGCTTCGAAAAGAATTTCTAATCTCTTCCTCCCCATTGTGGACTGTGGTTTAATCATGAAATGAAAGGTAGCAGCTCTGGTCTTTAATATCAGCATGGACCCTTAACCGCTGGAAGATACTTCCAGGCGGTATTCTGAAATTTATCTTTTGAAGTTTCCCTAATGGCTGAGAAAAAGGGACTTTTCTGAAGACTTGGGGTATTTATTCTGAATAAATCTACTTGTTACAAACTGAGCTTTCCCAGAAGTTAAAAACTCCATGCACATTTTGCTATTCTCAGGTTAACGTAAAAATTTGGAAGACCACTTAAAAGGCAAAGTTCATTTACTTGGGAATCATAGAAATGACATTCCAACAAAAGTCTGGGCGTTCCTACAGAGAGAAAAATTCATGAGGTTCTGATCAGGTGAAGGTCACAGTGGGCAAGTGTAAGGGATCACAGGTAAAATAGTTAAGTAGAGGAGCCACAAAGTAAATTGATCAGCTGGAGCTATCACAAATTAAAAGAAGGTAAAAGTTCTCTTTATCAGTCCTTCTAAACAGGAAGGACTTTGTTGACTTTTTAGAATACTGGTGATTGATCTGGTCCCATGGTCAGATCCATTTTATTTATTTATTTATTTGTTTGTTTGTTTGTTTGTTTGTGCTCTCTAGTTGTTATTTATTTTTTTTATTAAAATATTTTAAAATTTACATATACTTGCCATTAATTGTAATCCCCATGTATTCCCCATCACCATCTCACCAGTGCACCAT
>JAGFMF010011390.1:8325397-8398096 GCA_019455555.1 Galemys pyrenaicus
AGTTTTTCATTTCTGATTGCTGAGTAGTATTCCATCGTGTATATGTACCACAGCTTCCCGATCCACTCATCTGTTTGTGGGCATTTAGGTTGTTTCCAGATCCATTTTAAAGAGGATAGTAAAGCTGCTCTTTCACTGGTTGTCTTTTCTGGCCCTGTTTTATTATGGCTACAGTTTTGTTACTTTTGACAGTCAGGAATATGCACAACCTTCAAGTAAGATCGGTGCTGCAGGAACAGAAGGCGTGTATTCTGATGGTTCTCTGTACCTCTTCTGTACCCCACATGCTCACAGTTTATGAAACATGACTTTCACACTTTCAAGGTCATTCAATCAAAAACCTGTGGACTTACTCCTCTTTAAAAATAAGGCATTGTCGGGGGCCTCCCAGATGGCACAGGAGTTAAAGTCTTGTCAGCACTGTGAAGCTATTGCCAGCCACTGTGGTATGAGTTCGATTGCCAACCAGGGCACAGCAGACTCCTGCTGTCTCATCTGCTGGTCCCTTCAGCAGTGTATTTCGGTAGATCTGCCTGATCTGCTCCCTGGTCTGTCTTTGGTGAATCCTCTCATCTTGCACCCCAGTTCTTATATGCATAAATAAATAAAAATAAATCTTTAAAATAAAAAATAAGGCATTAACACCTAGTCGTTCAGTTATAATAATGATTTTATCAGATAAAAAAACTGCTGAGTGAAGCACTGTACTGAAAGCTTTATGTGTATTTGTGTGGATGTTAAGATTGCCGTTGGTAAGTGGCAGAGCTGAGACTCTAACCCAGGAATCTGATACTGGGTCCTGTGCTACTCACCATTCTGCAGTGACTAACCTTGGTTGCTCGCACATGTGTAAGGACCTAGCACAGCACCTGGGCCATAACAACTCCAAATATAAATAAATGCCAATAAAATGGAGAGAGACCTCTATGGTCACTGAAATTGATGTGTGTTACCTGCAGGATGGAATTATAAATTAAAAAGATGGAAACAACAACCAAAGGGTTCATCTTGGAATGATGCTGAACAATATAGTTGCTTAAGATGATTTTCCCTAAATAATCCTTAAACTACTGTGTGAAACATTCTTTGTTTATATTGCTTATGTTCCCAGGGGCTGGGTGCTGTAAGGAAACGTGTGGTATGGAACCCAAACACCAGATTAGCCTGAAGTTCTCCAGTCACAGTGTCTTTGAGCTTCAACTTGCTCATGTGTTAAATGGGGGAAGAGAGTGCAAAATAGATGACATTTTATTATGGAGATGGTTCTTGCCCTCACAGAATTTATAATCTGTTTATTTGGGGGATCCCCACAACCCCAGGTTTACTAATTTGCTAGAAGATCTCACAGGACTCAGTACATAGTCATACTCACAGCCTAAAAATCAGCCAAGGGGAATGGTGTATGGGGGGAAGTCTGGCAAAAACGAGGTATAAGCTTGCAGGAGTCCTTGTAGAAACGCTAAGGGATGTGCTTAATTTCTCCAGCAATGAACATTGTCTATCAGAGAAATTGGCTTTTTATGTCCAGGGCTTGTATGGGGGTCAGTCACATATGCATCCTCAGGCTATAAAAGATTTCAAACTTCCATAAGGAAGCCAAGTGTTCAGTGCAAAGCACATTGTTTGTATGAATAGTTCATGCACTGTAAACTGGTCTAATCACTCAGGTATTGGCAGAAACACTACTGAAATACAAATTTCCAGATTTAAAAAAAGGCCAGCTTTGCCAGTTTCCAAGAAACTGGCAGTCTCAGCCTGTTGTTAGCTCTTTGTACATAATATTAATGGAGACAAAACACATCTTTGTAAAAAGCTAAGAAACATGTCCACATGAAAACTTGTGTATGATTGTTCATAGCATTATCTACAATAGCCAAAGAGAGGCAACAACCCAAATATCTATCAACTGATAATTGGATGAATAAAATATGGTATATCCATACACTGAAATATTATTCAGCTATAAAAAAAGAATGATGCATGCCAGAACATAGGTGAATCTTGAAAACACTATGTTGAATGAGAGGCACCATTCACAAAATAATTGGAGTATTCTAAATTCAGATTGTGGTGAAAGTTGTGCACCTATATGAACACTATGAGAAACATTAATTTAAAAAGCTACCTAAGATTATGCGATGCTACAGGCTAATTGCCAAATGAGTGGTAGGAACTCACGACGCCTTTTGTCTGACCTGTGGTCTGAGCTTCTCCGGCACTTCTGTTTATATCTTTTGGCCTGCAGCATTAATTCTGGCCTAACTGAGGCCATTTTCTCTTATGGGTGAACTAGTAACATGCCATTTCTTCTTAGATGTCTTAATATCAGTCAGCTAATAGGCTGAACTGACTCTGAAGCCATTCATGTATTCAGTACATCTTTTCTAACTCTACTACATAGCAGGCTTGAAAGATTTCTTTTTTAACTTCCAAGTCTCTCTGGGATCTGAAATACTAGATAAGGACATTGGCAAGTTTTAAAGTTTTGGCTTTGCCCATTATCAGAAGCAGATTATCGTAGAAACCCCAAATTATGTTCAGCATCACAATTAAGTTGGTTTTGATCAGATGCTGAAAATGTGGTTTTTGTTAACAGGGAGAAGTGGAAGCCAGGGTTGAAGAATTAAAATTTGATCGCTACTCAATTTTCAGGCCTGGGTAAGTACTTATGCTGTGCAAGAGACTCTGCTGCTGCTTATTCCCTCGATGCTAGTTTGTTTTCTTCTTTTTGAAAAAGCTGATAGCTAAGATAGCTGAGATGTGAAAGAAGGTGGTAGAGGTGGAGTGCTTCTTTGAAGACCCACCTTTTGACTTTGAAGGATGGGCTAGGTAGTTGGTGGTGCCATGTTCAAAACAGTCCAACTTTTGGGTAGCTTTTGCTCCCTTCTTTTTAAAAATCTTCTTAATGCACCGAGTAAAACCTTTTATTCATTGTATCAGTCTGTTTGGATTTCCACCCAAAACAGTAGCAGTACAGATTGGGAGATTTTAAAACAACAGAAATTAATTTTCTCACAATTCTGTCACCTAAAAGTCTGAGATGAAGACACAGTCAGGGTTGGTATCTGGTGAGGCTTCTCTTCCTGATTTGCAGATGGCCACTTTCTCCCTGTGTGCTCACAGGAGTGTGTGTTGGGGTAGGGAAGGAAGAAATATCTGTTATCTCTTCCTCTTCTTAAGGACAATAGTTAGTCTTAATTACATCCCTAAAGGCCCTGTTTTCAAATACAGTCACATTGGGGGTTAGGGTTTGAACTTTGGAGAGACCAGTTTAGTCCGTAATATCCTCTATGGCCTAAATGCAATTTACATCTCTACTTCTGCCTTTCTTTCTCTCTTCAGAGTTCTGTTATGTGATAGGCAAGAATCTCGCCCAGGTGAATGGTTGTTTAGGAAATTCTTTGGCTCCTTACCAGAATCTTGGGCCAGTGGGTATGCTATACCTGTGGTGACCTTGGTTAGAGCAATGCTGAACAATGCAGTGAGACCAACCGACAGCAAGAAGGAACTGCTGGAGAATAAAGCCATCCTCGCCCTGGGGAAAGCCAGTGGCTCTCTCAAGCCCTGACCACATGGAGGAATACTTGATTGTAACAGCTTAACAGTCACCACCAAACTTCAGGGTCTAAAAAAATGTCAGCATGCTTCAACTTTGTGGTTTCATTATTCTCAGCAATCCAGATCCAATCAAAAACTTATTATGCTATGCATCAGTGGCTCAGAGTCTGGCTAGATACATATATAGATCACCCAGGAGGCTTTTCAGAAGTAGTGATTCATAGGCCTTACCTCAGGTCTTCTGAATCATAATCTTTGAGGGGCAGGCACCAGAAATCTGTTATTTTGTTTTGTTTGAGCTTCCCCTTGTGATTCTGATGCTCCTGGCAGGGAGGCCAGAGTTGAAATGCTTGTCTGCAGAGACACAGAAGCAGCGTGAACCTTGTATACCATGCAGATGAGCTCTGTTCTCAAATTGTTTGCATTCATGTCTGAGTTACCCATTGCTGGCTGCTTCTATTTGTATGTGAACACTGTGCCTTAATCCTTCTTTAGAGTATATAATAAAAGTTGTTATATAACTAAGCATATAAAATTCATGGGAGAATGAAATAGAAAAGTAAAAATAAATGAATAAATCTTGGCTATCTCTTAAATTATTAGAAAATACCAAAGTACCAGTGGAAATATGCGGTATTTTGGTCAGTGGGATGCTACTATTGCAGCTAACAGTTACCCAGTGTGTGCTAAGTGCCAGCTTTACACATGCAGTGCTGTCTTTTAACCCTCCAAACAACCTTTCTAAGGCAGAACTATCATCCCTATACTTTAGATGGGGAAACTGAGGCTCACTGTGGTTAAGTGCCTTGCTTGAGAGTTCAGAGTTGAAGATCCGAGGCTAGGAAATGGCAGAACCAAGACTCTAACAGAGATCATCTTGGGTTTTTGACCACTCTGCAGAAGTAGCCAGTATCTGTATGCTTTTAGGAAGCACAAAGCAATTGTACCTGAGTCAGTGTATGCTCTGAATGAATGAAAATATTTGGGTTTCTCCATAGTCTAGGATCCCTACGATTAACCACTAAATGTTTGCATAGCCAATAAAAGTGCACCTTGAGGTGTCACACTTTAAAAACTATGGAAGAGAGAAAGGAAGATACAGCAGGAAGGGTCAGAACCAAGATGAGCACACAGTGTTTGTTTCCATCCTGGAACAAAGGATGGTAGTGAAACTGGTCTTTACTCCTGTGCTCAGAGAAGTTATTTGAGTGATTCCGTTCATTATTCGAGTCCATTTTACAGCATGCCAAGTAGACTGCAAGTTTCAGTAGGCCCCAGAAGATAATGGTTATCCCCTCTTAATAGAGGTTGTATATCCTTAAGAGGGAGTGGACACTCAGTCTCAGTCTTGGAATGTGGACTTTAGGAAGGAGATATAATTCTTCCTCCAGAGTCGGGGGAAAGTACGTTCAGAAGAGGCTAGCAATATTCCAAGGCTTCATTTTCATTCCACAAATTTACTGAGTACCTTGACCAATTGTCGGGTGCCACAAAAATGAGCAGAAAAAGACCCTTATGGTGCAGTGTTGTGGGCTGAGACCAGGAAAAAAAAATATAACAAGAAAACAAATGGTAGGTGCTAAGATAGAAACTAACTGGGGACTCGCAGAATAACAGCAGAACCTACTTTAGAAATGGTGGGAGGAAAGCCTTTCTGGCTGAGACAAAAAGGACCTACCCATTTAGAGTGTATTATTAGTAAAGGCCTGGAGATGGGAAAATTAGCACCAAGGAAAAGGCTAGAGGGTGGGGCCCAGGATGGATGCTTGAGTTGGGGTGAAGCATTAGGCTGCACTAATACGCAGAGCCTAGTAGACTCTGTTAGTGAATTCAATTGGATAAACGTGCTTTGCTCTGGGACTAGAGCTTGAGACACCACCTACTGAAATTACTATTGCCCACCCCAACCCACCACAGAATGCTGTGGTTTGAATAAATACTGGTAAGGGAAAGATTGAGGCATGGGAATGTCGTCCTTGACCAGTCATACTACTACTTTCTAAATACATCTGACAAATCACTCCCTTGCTTAACCGAACTTTAACTGGTTTTCATTGTTTATCACGTCTGTAGGGTAAGTGAATTGGTCAGGCTTCTAGCCATTGACCTCTGTGGCTGTCACCTGCTGCCTTGATCTTGTTAATGAAAAAGGGAGTGGATGTGGGGCACGTGTGCCTGACTACGGACACCTGAGCATGAGTGTGTGCAAGTATGCACACCTGGGCCTAGAGGTCAGGGATAAAGGGGCGGCGTCATGCAGACTGCTGGTCTACGAGAGGACGCACAACGGCCGTGAGTAGAGGAGACCAGGAGAGACTGCCACGGAAAGTCCAGAGAAAAGAAGTACAGAATTTTTGGGGGGGGAGTGGTTTGGGGGTGGAGAGTGAGTTGCCTCTCCCTCCTGCCTTATTTCGCCTGTACACTAACAAAAAAGCCTGTGGAGATGATGACTAGAGCTCCAAGGTTCTCTCTTAAGCTGACCAAGCCGATGTGAACCCATGGGATGGTTTCAGAACAACTTCTAAGCACTTTACTACCTCTGTTAACTTATTTTATTCAACATAGGCCTGCTGTCACTATCTCCACTTTGTAGATGCGAGAGACTGGGTAACTCAAGATCACTTAAATAAGTAAAATTCAAACTGCATAGGCTGGCTCCAGAGTCCATGCTCTACTGTCCCATGAGGTGACTAGCACATCCATTCACGCTGGTTCCTGCCCCTTTCAGTCCTGCACCCCACGAAGACCAGTCCAGTGCCTGGCTCTTGCCTGCATTCCGCCCCCCTCTACCACCAGAGGGCGCCGCAAGCCGGACGCCCCCTACACTAACTGCTCATTCCAGTAAGGGATGCACCGCGAGCTCAACAGCAACAGCGAAGCCGCTGTGGCGTCCGCTCGCCTCTGGACTAGGACCGCGGGGAGAACCTCCCGCTAAGTCCTTCATCCGCCCCAGAAGCAGACAAAAGTCGTTTAGGAGCCCTCCACATTCAAAGCCGGCTACGTCGTCGACTCGGCGCGCACTGCGTCAACCCTGCGGCAGGAGGGGGCGGGCCCAGGTTCCTGCCCCGCCCCGACTCACGTGACCCACCTTGCGGCCTCGAGGCCGGAAGCGCTCTCGAGTTAGCGCGCGCGCACCCGCTCGCGTTTTCGGGCGTCCTCGGAGTTGCCAAGTCCCGGCCCTGCGGCGCGCTCGTGCTCGCCCGCGCGCACGTTCCCGGGATTCCGGGCCCGAGAGCTCGGCGGTCGCGCGCGCGCTACCCAACCGGGTCCCCGCCCCCAGGCGCACCGGGCTCGGCAGCCATGTGCTCGTTAGCGTCGGGCGCTACCGGTGGGTACCCCGGGCCTCTCTGCGCCGGGCTCAGCCAGCCCTCGGGCCACGCCGGCCTGGGGCTGAGGGGAGACCTTACTCCTGCGCCTTCCGGGCCGCAGAGCTGGGCGGTGGGGCCTTTCAGGGAGGGTGAGGGAGGAGCGCGGCGGGCTGGGCCGGCGGGAGGAGCGCTACCCAGGCGGGGAGAGAGCCCACTCCCCACCCTGCGCCTCGTGCTGTGCTCCGGGTTGGCACTGGCGTAGGGGGCTGATCTGATCGTTTGCCTGTGCTAGGCGGCCGGGGCGCCGTGGCGGATGAAGAGGACCTGCCCGAACTGTCAGACAGCGGTGATGAGGCCGCCTGGGAGGACGAGGACGAAGCAGATGTGCCCCACGACAAACAGCAGACCCCCTGCCTGTTCTGTGACAGGTTCGTCCACCTAAGCTCCAGGCTCTAGCCCGAGGGGGCCCGGGCCCTGTGGGTCTGTGTCATCTGCTCAGGAACCAAAGTGCCCCTATGTCGAATTCTTGAACCACTGGTTTGGAGTGAGGATTTGTTGAGGAGGAGGATCACAGTAGTGTGAGGGAGGAGCCGAGATCTGGAAGCCAGGCTATCCTACTTGTCATTCATTGCCCAGCCTCAGTCTCCCCTTGTGTAAAACGAGAGGGTTTTGACTTCCCAAATCTGTGTACCTTTATCACCAGAGACACAAAAATACAGATGCTGAACTCAGCACCTCAGTCTTTCTAAATAAGGGATAAGGTCTAGGAATCTATAATATAAAGACATTATATAAGGTAATGAATGAATAAAATGTTTGGGAGTTATGAAACTAGATAATCCCTCAGCATCTTTCCATGTTTACCATTCTTTAAGTGTGAAAGCAGTAAGTGCCTCGGGAGTAACATTTCACTGGAGTCATTTAGTCCTTTGGCATATCTGAGATTTCCCTCCTATTCAAGTGGGAGGAACTGATGCCTTTTTCACTTACGGAGACTGCAGTATCAACTTGTTCACTGTCACAAAGGTGTAGTTTATGTCTAAACTTGTGTTCTATTCACTTCAAATTTTGCCTCTTCACAAGCTTTGGCTTTGGCTGCTGTCCTGGTCAAGTAGGCATGATAGAGGCCTGACTGGCATTGACCAGTGCTACTTTAATAAACATTTTCCTTCATCTCCTAAACTTGGGCATGGTGCTTTTTGGTGGTATATTCAAGAAGTTCAAACTTCTTTTTCCATAAATTTGGGTAGGTATAGAACATCTATGTATATAGTTGTCATAAAATATTTATCAGCTCTTAGGGAAGACCTTTGTGATAGGCCACATAAAGACTGCAGAAATAACCTGCCTTTGGTAAACATTGCAGAAAACTAGAAACTGCTTATGTGCTACAAAATAGTATGGAGCTCTTCTGTTATTTATTGATAACCTTATGTGTCCTTCAGCTTTGCAGGTCATATAATAAAGAAGTTTAATCCTTATAATGCCTATAATACAAGTACTTTGTTAACACTGTGGGATAACTTTTGAAATATGGTGCTTTGGGAATGTGCCAGCTGTGAAATTACATTTTGTGCTTTATTTCTAAAAAGCACTTGAAACTGCCATTTCAAAAACCTCTGAAAGCATAGTTGACACCTAGAGGAGAAAAGAATCTCATGTAGGGAATTTTCAAGACTTGAGAGAATCTGTCAAAGGAAGTGTTCTTTCTTAAGAGCCTTTTGATAAACTCAGTGCTATTTTTTGGCAAATAAAGCAATCTGGACAGTTCTAGGTAAAAAAAAAAAATGGGATTCAGATGTACTAATTTCCTTTAGAAGTACCAGTTTTCTCATCTATAAATTTGTTTCTTCTATATTGGAAATAAAACCAGAGATGGGGAGGGAGTATATATTTACACTTTTCAATTTTTTTCAGTATTTATACTTTTATGGGGACTATTTCATGGAACTCTGTTCTTATTTTTCAGGTTATTTACATCTGCTGAAGAAACATTTTCACACTGTAAGTCTGAGCATGAGTTTAATATTGGTAACATGGTCCATAAACATGGTGAGTATTTTTTAGAATAAAGTTTTCATTATGAAATACAAGTTCAAACTTCTTATTTTCCATATCGTTTCTATGTAAGCCCAGTATAATAAAATGTATAACAATTTAAGATAATGAAGTTTTTTGATAAGTGGCCTTTGAGGAAAGATTAATAAAGAAGTGATTCTTCTAGATAAACTTCACTGTATTTAAGTTTATATTGACTTCACAACTAAAAACAATAAAAACCTGATTGTGTTTTTTATCATCAGAATTAGGCAACGATGGTAGAATGGACTTTGGAAAAGTGGGTCATATTACAAAAGACTACTAGATCAGATGATAGTATAAACTTTAAAGGCATATGAGATTGAGTTTATAAGGAGTATGGTAAAAGAGTAGAAATAGGGAATAATGAAGTTAACAAGGTAATAAGCAAAATATTTCGACCATGATTCTATTGAAACTTGTGTTTACACATACAATGAAAAACTTCCACTCCTTTTAAGTGGCTGTAGAAGAGTTAGGTTGTTTCGCTAAAATTAACGAAATACCAAATTGATATTTTAGCACCAGTATTTACTAACAGTTAGAAAAGACATTATTGAAAAATATCAAATGCTAGGCAGATGTTAGTTATCAGGTAAACACCATATAATATTTGTAACTCATAAATTCAGTTGCAAATACTTTTGTAAGGCATGAATGGCTTATTTATGGTTTTCCTTTCATGATTTTAATGTGCTTGTTTCAGTTGAATTGGTATCATACTTTATATATAATTTTATACTTTTTCTCTTACCAAACAGAGGTTTGCTGTTATGCATATAAACATTTATAATGTCTTCTCACATGCTTCTCATAGTATTGCTCTTGACAGTTAATAACCAGTAGCTTGGATATGCTATTATTTTCCCTAGTTTTAAATGCTTCTTCAATTTTGGAAGCTAGAAGAATCAGATTATAATCTTTTAATTTGCATTATTTAATATAAAAGTATATTTTGTTCTCCATGTTCTGATAAAATTATAATCTTCCCCTAAAAATTGGGAAGATGTAGCAACTTGTGGCTCTTACCATCAACTGACAAATATGTGGCAAAATCTAGAACTTAAATTTTCCAGATTTGTATTGTCCTGACACATTGAGGAGTAGAATTCTAAAAATTAATTTCTCATTTTAGAAATGTTTTTACAAGAGCACTTAAGAAATTGTCATGTATCGCTGGCTCTCAGTTAAAATATTCAAAAGTGCCAGAGTTATCATTTCTTGCTCTTAATAAAAAATTAAAATATTAGTAGAGAATACTTTTTTATCTAACCAAAGAAACTTCTACAGAGTGAGACCATTATATAGAACTCATTCTGTTAAAATAGGTGAATTATCTTTTTTTTCTCCCTTTAGGACTTGAATTTTATGGATACATAAAGCTGATAAATTTTATTAGACTTAAGGTAAGTTGGGAATGTAATTTATAGTTTTGTTTGGAAGCTAAAGAAAAACCATAGTGACTGTAATTGCACTGATTTAAAAAAAATACAAAGAATTACTATATAAGGAACTGTTTTAAAGTTGGCACTTATATTGGATGAATCATGAACTTGAGGAACTAGTACAACGTATAACACCAAGTTAAGGTATAAACACCATACTTAACAAGTGTTGTTTTTAGCTATGTCTAATAAGTAAATCAATGGTATGTGAAAAGTTATTCAGTGTTGGATGAAGGGAAATGCTAATTCATGGTATTTCTGTAAAGTCAGAAATAATTCCTAGTGTGATTTTCAAGTACTTTGCTTGCTTATGTTCTATGTTTTCAAATACTTTCTTCTTTCTGTTCTAGTCAAATTAAAGTTTATATTGCCACTTTTTTCACATCCAAGCTATAAGAAACAGCATTGAGCCCATTGATTTAGCAGTCATTCAATCAAATTAATAAAATGACAGGTGATAATATGTTCCTTAAATAAAGATTTATATAATATAGATGTGAATCCTTGTTTTGTTTAATTTCCTAGTGTTTTTGGTAGGGGATTTTGATATTATATGCAATGGAGTCACATGCAATTAATTTTATATCCAGAATCCTACAGTTGAGTATATGAATTCTATATATAACCCAGTGCCTTGGGAGAAAGAAGAGTATTTGAAGCCTGTACTAGAAGATGACCTTTTACTTCAGTTTGGTAAGATGAACTTACTGTTGTTTACTATAATATAAGGTCATTGTTATGGCAAAATAGTAATTAAATGTTATGGGAAAATATATCATCTCTTCTGTAAAGACTTTATTGGGTAGTTGATTTTAGTAGAAAAGCTAAGTCACTTAGTAACTGATAGTCACAATAATAAATTATCAGGGAGGAATTTAGAAACATACATAAGCTTGTTTTAACAATAAGTATAAGATATTTTGAAGTCTTATAATATCAAGACATTACATATATCAAGTCTTAGAGAGACTTGAAATGATAATATTTAGCTTAGTCCAACAAAAAATGACTAACAATTTAATAACGCTACTGGTTAAAAAAATTAAAAGTAGACTTAATAATATTTACTTTTATTTCATATATTCAGGACAGATAATTCATTTCTTAAGGCATCCACTTCACTGAAACTATTGTTTTGTTGCAGAACAGATTCACCCTAATTTTCATGGGCTTACCCACATACAATAACTCTTGGCCCTCCCATGTGGCAGGGTCATTCTTCTTTCTTGACTATAGCTTTCTTCTTTAGTTACTTGCTCTGTGGTTTGGTTCATTCTTTACTGGACAGGCAACTTGTGAAAATTCTATTGTTTATTATAGTATCTTGTATATATATCTTGCAGATACTTTATAGATCTGAGGTATCATGATGAAGTGATTTTTATTCTTGTGCTCTTTCATTTCTTGTGTCAGTCCCATTCTAAACAGACACATATCTTCATAGATACTTGCTTAACAATGTGTACTTGAGCAGTTTTTTTAATCAGAACTAAGGAAAACTCATTTCATTGAGAAATACTGTCATTAAATTATACGATGTAGTAGTAAGAATTTTAATGTAAAATTCAGAAACTATGTGACCTTGGACAAAGTATTTCGTTTTTCTGATTTTAAGTCTTCATCTAGAAAATGATGACTTAAGGACCAGATTTCTGACTTTCACTCTAGTTCTAAAATTGGTAAGGCCCTGGTTGTTTCTTTTTTTGTTTTCACAACTTTTCTTTCATTTCTCCTCTGAGTGACCAAAGTGATATCTTTGGGGAATGACAATGTACTCACTATGTGCCTTTCAGAACGTCTTCCTAAATTCAAAATCACTGATAGCAATAAATTCTCCACTTTTCTCTAATAGTAGCATGCTAATATATGCAATAACCTTACAAGGTAGTAATCATTGTCACCTTTTATAGGCTGAAAGAAATTAAGTTCAAATACCTTTGGAAAGTAACAGTTCAATACTGATCTGTATCCCCAGAGACCAGCACACACAGCACTCACTTAATGTCTGTTGATCTGCATAATCTTTTCCTCTTCTGAACTGCAGTACCTTTTCTATGTCTTATGAAAGTTATCATATACAATCTTATATTTAATATGTTATAGACATTAAAAAATAATATACTCACACTATTAGATTGTGGTTTGCTATAGAAAGGATTATGACATTTATTTTTTCATGTTTCTAAAGCGTTTAACTTACTACTTCCATCCTGTGAGTGAAAATACAGTATAATTGTGGGCAAGCAACTTTATACTGGAGAAACCTGGCAAATACTGCCTTAGTCCACGAATCCAAGTTAACATCATTAGTGATAAATCATGTTCACAGAATGTACTCTTGCTAAGATGTGATAAGTATGGCACATTCATGCTTTCTTCTTCCACCCCCAAACCAATAACATGAGTCTAACCATCAAAAAACAATACAAAGTGAGAAACAAACTATGACAACCTGCCTAGTATGCCTCAAAACTATAAAGGACAAGGGAAACCTTAGAAATTGTCTTAGCTAAAAGGGGATTTAGAAAACATGAAAACTAAATATATTGTGTTATTCTGGAAGGGGTTTTAGAACAGAAAGACCCTAGATACTAGGGAAAAATTAATGAAATCTAGTAAATAAAATAGAAATTAGTTAATTTTTTGAAAGTATGATATAATATTTGGAACGAATTCCACAAAGGGTTGTTATCTCTTGATCACATGATAGAGCAAGGAAAAAAAAATAAAATTAGATGATTTCCCAAAAAAAGGATTAAAAATAGATTTAAAACATGAAAAATGTCCAAAGTCACTCAACTGAGGTCATACAAATTGAGATAATAGTGAGAATGCATTTTTCACCTATTAGGCTGATAAAAAAATTTTCAAAATAATCCATCACTTTTGTTGAAAATAGCTGTGGAAAGATAGGCATTGTCATACATTGCTAATAGAATGCAGATTTGGCAATGGCTAACAAAACTATGTATTCCCTTTTTAACTCAGTGGTTTCATAAGGATCTGTCTTGAAAATAAACTTACAGCATTTTGAAGATATATATATATATATATATATATACAGGGTTATTCATTGCAGCAGTGCACTTTCAAAATAACAGAAAACAACTGAAATGCCTGTCCATAAAAGTGATTAAATAAAATGTGGCATATCCACACTATGAGTAATATACATCTGTTAATAAAGTTGAAGATCTCTGAACTGATAGAGTGACATCCAGGATGTTCTATTAAATGAAAAAAGTTAAAGTCTAAATGAATATATAGTAGAAGGGGATTTGAGAAACACACATCTTTGTATTTGTGCAAAAGAAATACGGGGTGGATAAATTGCAAATAAGGAAACTGGCTGCCTATCGTAATCCCCATTACCTGTGGGATAGTGAGAATGAAGTAATGGGAATAAAGGAAGTGACATCTCTCAGTTTATCTTTTTGTGTAGCTCTGACTCTTAGGACCAGAGTAATGATTTTCAAATCTTTTATGTAATAATATCAGCAATTAAGCAGAATGCGTAGAGGCTGCTTGGAGAGATGGTGGTGTAAAATGGAACACAAACTCCAACAAATGAACTTAACTGTATTATAAAAGAATAGTGTAATCACACTGAAGGGGATGGAGAAAAGAATTACCTAAGTAACTGGAATTTTGACTATTGTGGTGAGGTTACAAATAAAAATACTGCTTAAATGCTGTGATCTCATAGATAAAGGATTTTTCTCAGGATAGGGACTAGGAATTCTGATATGTTTTGTGTCTGTACTACTAATTTTGAATAATTATATTGTGGATTAAAATTGTCCGGTTTCTCAATGTTAGAGAAGTTGGTTTTAAAATGAGGAAATATGGTAGGATGGGGTGAATATTGTATTGATAAATTGGAATGAGAAGTATAGTATAAACTTGTGTTTTTCATATACACATCAATAGGTAAAGAAATATAGATGCGTATACCTGTGTGAGTTAGTATATACACATAGATCTCCTAGTTTCATCTACCAAGAGGTCCTAGAAAAATCCCACTAGCATTGAGTACCCTTAGTGCCCAGATGTTGATTTATAACTCTATTTTCCAATAATAGGAATCAAGACTCCCTTAGAGAGGTGGTTTGAGTCTATGGATGGGGCATGGAGAATACAAGATGAATCTTGAACCATCTTGTATAGAAAATATGGAAGTACTTAACAAAAAGGTGGAGGAGGTAGGACTTATGAAAAAACAAAACAAAAAACTGTAAGAACCAACCTGAAGGAGTTCCTAATGACAAAGCTGGAATAAGTTGAACAACATAGAAAATAATAGTGTTAGATTTTAAACAGTAAGATAAAATAAGCATCCTTGAGTCGTAATGGCATAAGTAATCAACTAAATAAATAAATGGAGGAGCAACTTGACCTTTACTAAACGGAGAAGGGAAGAGAAAAATCGAAAATCGTCAGATAGGCAAACACAGTAATAACTTACAGAGATCCACCAGCAAATGTTAATATTAGTGGGGGAAATTTTAAGGCACAACAGGATTTGCATAGTTTAAAGAATCCTCCGAAGGAGACGGTAACACCAACAGCCACCAGAACTAAGTGATCAGCATCACCGATAATAAGGCACGTTAACCAAATGAGCCTTACTGTACGAGGATACAACAGAATTTCTCTGCTGTTCTTGCCAAAAGTATGTAACTTCATTCCAGTAAATGAAAAAGCATCAGGCAGACCCAGATTGAGGAATATTAAATATTACACGAAATCACTGATCGATACTATAGGAGTGTCAAGATATAGTTAGTGAGTATAATATAAATAGCTTAGAGAATTGAATATTTATGTTCAGATCTCTTATGTCTTAATTTGTTGTTGTTTTTTAACACCTAGTTTGGTCCATTGTTGAGAGGTATGTATTTAAATCTCAGATATTGCAGGATTATCTCTTCTTGCCTTTAATTCTGTTAGTTTTGACCTCGTGTATTTTGGAGCTCTTTTTGAGGGTTAGGCATATGTATGAGTATTGTGCCTTCCTAATATGTTGGCTACCTTTTGTGATAGTTCTTAGCTGTCGAAATGATGGGGGAAATCATCTTAGAAATGGCTTTGGACTTTGAATTAGACTGTTTTGATAAATTATAATTAAGAATCTTAATATTTTCTGGCCCTCCCTGGTGGCGCAGTGGGTTAAGCAACGCACTGTGAAGCAGACCGCAGCCACTGCAGCACAAGTTCGATCCCTGCTGCCGGCTGGGGAGGTGACCCACATAGCACAGGCAGACCTCTCCTGCCTGGCCCGCTGCTCCCCTCAGCAGTGTGTTTCAGTAGATCTGCCTGTTCTGCCCCCTGCTCTGTCTGGTGGATTCTCTCACCTCCCCGCACCTCTGACCTGTGCCCCAGTGCTTGTATGCATAAATAAATAAATCTTTAAAAAAAAAAAAAGAATCTTAATATTTTCTAAATTCTTTTTCTTTTCAAATTTATCCATTTTACCTTTAATATGATTACCTACGTATTATTAGTGCTAAAAGTTTTTATTCAATTTTTTATTACAGCAGAAAGCAAAACAGAAACTTGCCAAAATAAAGATACTGATTTCTTTGTTCTAATCCATAACAAGATGGTTCACAAACAGTTTGAAGAATTTTGAAAAGAAGACATATAATAAGAATTGTAATAGGAAGTAAAAATATGGCACACCATCCTCTAATAGTTCGTATTTTGTTGCTCTTATTAATTTTTTGTGGATAATAAGTGAATTTATAGTTTATTGAAACAATATTCTGGTAGACTGTCTAGAAATTATTGCCCCGCATACTGCTTTTATAATGGGAGTTCAATTTAGGTTCTAGTATCTGTGTTGTAATTTTATTATGTTTTTTGTTAAGCTTAGTTATTTTTCCCATTCTGAGGAAGTATCTTTATAAGTATCATAGCTAAAAACCAAGTAGAAAAACTGATGTTTCTGCCAGTCTTTACTGAGGAAAGAATGTAATATCTGCATTGTTTTTAGTTCTCAGAGTTAATTTAGACTAATGTCATTGGACTGTAGGTTTTGTTAAACTCACTTGCTCCACGTTAACTTTTGTTTACAGAATAATTAGTTCTATAGCATAATGATTTACATACAGTGAAAATAAATTTAAATGATGATTTTAAAATAATTTTAGAAATTAGGATACCTACACACCATCCTTAAGGAATAAATAAATGTAGTACCTGCTGTTCTACACATAACGGACTCAGGCTGAGAGGCTGCCTTGTGTAGTGGCAAGGATAGGGTTAAGAATGCAGACATGGGCTTGAGTCTTAGTTCCTTCATTATATGACTATATGACTTTGAACTATTTAGTCACTTAATTTCTTTGGAATTTATTTTTCCTTTCTCTTAAAATAGCAGTCAGTATTTACACCTTAGATTTGTTTTGAAGATGAAGTGAGATGTAATGCATAAACGTGGGAGATACCTGGTGATCAATAAACTTAGGAGTTTTTTTCCTTTTACCTTTTTTGTCTTTAGGGTTTGCTTTGATTAAATTAATACTTATAATGTGTTCAGTTTAGCCAACTAATGAAAAACTTAGATTAATAGTATGTTCTTTGAATTCAAATTGAAGTAGTTTGGTATTAACTATTTGTTTAATAAAAACAGTCTTACTAATTTTCCTCAGTTGGCTGCATCATAGGCACTTTAGAATGCATTTATTACTAACACATTTTTATGTGCTTCATCATTATAAGATATTCTAATAATAATGCCCATTTGTTTCCTTAGATGTAGAAGATCTTTATGAACCGGTGTCAGTTCCATTCTCATATCCCAATGGACTCAGTGAAAATACATCTGTTGTTGAAAAATTGAAACATATGGAAGCCAGGGCACTGTCTGCTGAAGCTGCATTAACTAGAGCACGTGAGGATCTGCAAAGAATGAAGTAATTTATCAATCTTACAGAGGAGCAATTGTTTAGGTCCCTAAAATAACATAAGCAATAACATGGTAGAAAGGATATGGTAAAACATTTCGTATACTAGAGAGCACAATTTAGATACTTAATTTTAGAATTTTTAAAGATAATGATGCAGCATTTTTCTCTGTTGTAGATATACTAATTTATTTTTTTTGTTTTACCTGTGCTCATATACTCCCTTTATAATTTGCTTTTGCACCAATGGAAATTCTGGTAAATATTATTTTCTTGGGTGTTTTTATTCTTTACTATTTTCTTACTTTGAATTACCCTGTTTTTAGTTTCTCTGTTTTATTGAATTTAGGCATTTAAATTGAAAGAGTTAACATGCTTTAGGTTTGGGGGAAGTACAGGACTAAAATTTTTAGTTTTAAAGTGTCAAAATGTTTTTTTAGTATTTAACCAGAAAATCAAATACTTAGGATGGTTTTCCCCAGTGTGTAAATTAGCGGTATACTGTCTAAAAATTTAAGGTGCATAGAAAGCACTTGGGGATCTGAGTAGACCTCAGATTCTGCATTTCCACCAGGTATACTTCTAAGCTTTACCTATTAAAGTTGGTTGCTTTTGACGATTTGCCAGAATGTCCAGCAGGAAAGATAGTATAGTGATTGAAGTGCCCCTTCCCTGCGTTTGAGATTTTATGCTGGATAACCTAGTATAAAATCAATATCTACCTGTTTGCATTTCTACCCCATGTATACAGTGTGGATTTTTAATATGGTTATCAGAAAGTGAACTGAGTATTAGAACTGGAGTGGTGGTGTATATAAATAATTCTTAATTTGGACGCACTTTCTGTCCAGTTTTATTCCATGAGAAAGTATGGTTTTAAAAAATTGCATTGAAATATACTATTTTAATTTCAGTTGCTAAAATAAGATTTTGGGGTAGTAGAAACAGTAAAGTTTAATAAAGGCAGTGTGCTTCCTTTTTCTTTGTTCATCTGAAAGACATAATCAGCAATTGACGGTTTCCCTTCTTTCGACATTATCAGCAATTGACTATTGTTTCCCTTCTTTCATGCTTTGCGGAAGAGTTGCTTACAACTGGGTTTGAATAAGCTATTGCTTATGATCCAGCAGAGGGAGCTTTCAGTTGCCTAAGATAGAATGTGATTTAGAAGTTTCATCACACTCTGCACTCCCTCCCCCTTTCTCTTCCTCAACCTCTAGCCTTTCCTTTTTTCATGGTCCAATAAACCTGTCTCAAGGGTGTATTTCAAATTGATTACAGACAATTTGCTCAGGATTTTGTGATGAACGCAGATGTCAGAACCTGCTCGTCATCTACTGCCATTGCAGACCTCCAGGAGGATGAGGATGGTGTTTATTTCAGCTCTTACGGGCATTATGGGATACATGAAGAAATGCTAAAGGTTAGAAAAGAGCACAAATGCATCAAACCTACAATGAGGAAACAGAGGTTCTAGTAGTAGAATATTAAATAAATCTAGATTTTAATAGAATAAGATCTATTCCTTTAATAGAATAAAACAGGTTCTTAATACATACTGTAGGAGAACTGGTTTGGGTTTTGTTGTTGTTTTCTGTTTTTAAACCTCTTTGATACTTGACAGTTCATCTTGGGTTGAAAAGATTACAGAAGCATCAAAATCACTATAAATTCTGTTAAAGTCATTAGTAATGTTTATTGTTTTGGTTTAATTACAACTTTGGAAAAATCACCTGCTGTAGATTTTAATCTTACCGAGCAGCTATTAATATAATAGGAACAATTATGTTTGACACTTATTATACAAAGGAAATGATTAAAGTTAGTATTTAACTGAAATGCTGACTTCATTTTGGGCAAATAATTCTTTGGTACAAAGTTTAATCATGAATCTCACAATTGTTATGGTATAACATTTTTACATTTAAAATCATTAATATGTAGGTTTCCTAATTCAGTTGTATAAGGTGTTTAAGATTGGTTGGTTTTAATTTTAATAATGGTAATGTCCATATAAAATAGAAATAGATTTCTAGCTATAGCTGGCAATTACATTTTAAGTATTGTGCTGTAGGTTGTAAAATGGCAAGATAAAATTTTTTAATTCAATAAACTTGAAAATACCTAACTAGAATAAAATGCATGTTGTAATGTAAAAATTTTTAAAAATTTTAGATGTTTATCTGAATTTTAGATGACACTGCCTTAAATACCAACAAAATAGTTCCTTTCTTAATTCCTTCCTCAAAAGATGTTCTCCAAGGATATTTAAAAATCCTAACATTTTGAGTCAGTTTTTCAGGATCAGAGAGTGAAAGTTTGCTGATTAATACTCATTGTAATTATGTGGTGTCTTTTAAAGCAATGTCATGTCATTACTAATGACATGTCACAGTTGTTTTTGTTGTCACTTGGGTAATGACATAGAATTACAAGTAACATCTTATTATAAGTAATAAATTATTTTAAGTCCAGAGTAAATTTAAAAGAAATTGACTTGTTCTGCTTTCTTTGTTAAAATTAATTTTACTGTGTCTAGAATGTTTTCTTTAAAGGAGCTTATATAAGCCATGTTTGTTATTTTAAATCACCCCATCAATTTAAATGCCTGAACCTTTAATACCTTTGGTATGGAAATTGTTGGATTTTTCAGACAGATAAGGTCAGTGAGGACACATGAGTGTCCTTGGTATAATCATCAGGGAAATCTGATGTGTGAGTACATATTTCGTAATCTGTCCTGGGCATTTGTGTAGCTTTATATCTGTAACTAGCATATCTTCATATCTAATCATAAGTCCTGAAGTCCTTATGATGTATGTGTAGATGTGAGAACTTTCAGCTTGAAGTTTCCATTACCATCTTTTCCCTTAGAAAGAATAACTTAAGCATTCTTATTAATATAATTTTCCCTATTGTAGTTCCTCTTATTTGTTATTCCAGGTCATTACCTCATGGAGATGACTTGATTAACTTTTCAAAAGGAAATATCGATATAATCCATTCAGATAATACAATTTATTCATTTTATATTTTGCTATGTACCATAGATAGTTATGAATGTGCCTGTATAGTTATGAATGTGCCTGTATCAAGTAATATTTCTTCTATTCCTTATCAAAACAATTCTTAAGCATTCAAACTCTCAATTTGTGCTACAACCAGAATCTCAAGGTTTTTATTTTGTTAGAGATTAAAATCTCTAATTTTCTTTTTTTTTCTTTCATGTATTGATTCATAAGATAGTTTTAAGGTTTCCATTTTTTACCATATTTTGTATTGAAATGTTAGGATAAATTTTTAGAAATTTTATGGGCACTAATCTTTTGTTTGCATATATTTTCACGTTTGGTGGATTTTTCAAGCATTCATTTCTTAGATTGAAGCTCTACTATGTTCTAGCACTAGGTTTGATACACTTTGAATTTCATTAAACCAGGGTGACCACTGAATGAAACAGATATACGTAGAAAGAACCCAGACAATGGATTGAGCAGAGCAGCAGTGCATGGACTTGGGGCAGGAGTTGGGATGCCAGTGATTAGATTGGAGCAATGGTGAGGCAGTGTGATTGGTGAGAGCTTACTGCTGACTGCCTTCTTGACTGATGTTTACCCTTTTAGGTTGTGTTGTGTCAGCAGAAAGCTCTGTTTATAGTGTAAGAAGAGTATAAAAAAGGTAAAATTGTATGAGGTGTCTTTAAAAAAGTCTTTAAAAGACACTTAATGATTTGAAAATTTATTTAAGCGTTGAATTCTTTTAACCATTCTTAAAGTAACTTCCAGGGAAAGATTTAATAAACCTGACCTAAAATCTTGTATTTTGTAAAGCAATTAGAAATAGTCCCATTAGAAAGCATGAATTTAATTACAGAATTCTGCTTTTTAGGTCTAGTAAATAAAAGACTGGCCTTTTAATTTAGATTTCCTTTATATAAATACATATCATGACTATATATATCTTGACTATATATATAGACATAAAAGAGTTTTATATGGATATGAATTACATAAATTTTGATATTATGGCATTTGGTGTAACTGTTCTTTTTGTCAACTATAAAATCCAAAATTAGAATTCTCATTCTGAGATTATCATACTTATTTTACTCACTTGAGAGCAAAGCTCCTTACTCTGCTTAATTTGTTGTCAGTATATATCTCAAGTTAGGTAATTTAGAAGACAATCAGATTTATTCACCGACCAATGTAAATGCTGGTATTCAGTGCTTGCCTTAGTCCTAGATCATGTGAGGCTTTAGAGTATAGTTATCTCATAATGTGGGCTGCAGGTCTCAAATTAGTTACCTTTTCGTTTACTACCAAAAGTTCTAGAAACTAGATAGTATATAAATTATGTAAGTGTGATCAATGAATGAATCAATAACTTTCTTAGAAAAGTAATACTCATGCTTGTTTTAGCTTCGTTTTTTATTTATATTTGTCTATTTTTTTCTTTTCTCACCTTTTTTTTTTCTTTTTTTTTGGACATGGTTCCACAGGGAGTCAGACTGTAGATTTCATGCCCTATTTAAAGAAGAAAAACATGTTCATCTTCTTTTAGCTTTAGTTATTAGTTGAATGAAAGCTTATAATGATATTGTATGTCATTATCATTATGCATGTCAAGACAAAAATGTATACATTGTTAACATATGTCTTCCTTGAATTTCAACTGCATTCTTCTACAAGTGTTTTCTCTGAGTGTTAGATCTATTTGTTTTCTTTTTTTTTTTTAAAGATTTATTTATTTATGCATACAAGCACTGGGGTACAGGCCAGAGGTGTGGGGCGGGGGTGAGAGGATTCACCAGAGAGCGGGGAGCAGAACAGGCAGATCAACAGAAGTATACTGCTGAGGGAGGAGAGCACCGGGCACAGCAGAAGAAGTCTGCTGCGCCATGTGGATCCCCTCCCCTGCCGGTAGCAGGGATTGAACTCCTGCTGCAGTGGCTGAGGTTTGCTTCATAGTGTGTTGCTTAACCCACTGCGCCACCAGGGAGGCCCCTATTTGTTTTCTTTAAGAGAAAAAAAATAAGCTTGATAATCCAGGCAAGCAGTAGCTATGGAAACTAGCAATTTATGACAAAATAGCAAATATCTCCCTAAACACAATTTTAATTTGTTGAGACAGTGCTGTAAACACAGTGTTTTTCTTTCTCCAATCCAGGACAAAGTCCGAACAGAAAGTTACCGAGATTTTATATATCAAAATCCACATATCTTCAAGGACAAGGTGAGTAGCATAGGCTCCAGAAGTGTACATTCCATGTGGATTGTGAGCAGTGGAATTCTCTACCGGTCATTATTATGATACGTTGATTTAATATACTCTGGCTTTATTTCATGCTAGACTTATGATGCTGCTCTGTGGTGCAAAATTGCAAAATTCTAATAACAGGTACTGTTTGGTGCTGTTGTTCAATATTATACTCTTTATTTTTTTAAATTGAAATTCATTAGTTACAGTGACATAATTTAAACTTTACTCATCCAAGTAATTTTGCTTAAACCATATTTTTGATTCACTGTGCTGTGAATTTCAAACATACAGATGAGCCCCATTTCAAAACACACTTTTAGTTATTATAGTTTTGTCATTGGTTAAATATCAGTGATTTTAAGAAGTATTATTGTAACAATGATACAGTTAAAATCTTTTATGTGCTTTGTTTTAAGACATCATTTGCTTCATTGCAGCAATGACTAAATGAAAAATCTCTTGATTTATATGTTATGTATATTTTCATATATATGTATGTTTGGAGTATAACCTAGTTTGACTTTTAATTTTCCATAAGTGCTCCCAAGAATAGTATTCACATGTGTCTTAGTTTAGTTGAACAGTTACACAGTTTATATGGTGCTCTGATGTCTTCTGATCTAAGATCAAAATCTTTAATATCATGAAATGTTTATGTGGTATGTTTCTGGTTTTTGCTAATTCCCCCTATAGATAAATAAGAGAATTTCATTGTTAAAATCATGGGTTTTGTCAGTTCTATATGCTTAGCTTTTATGCTGCTTACATGTTATTGCAGTACAGAGAGTAAGAATTTCTTATAGTTTTTATAGCTACACAAATACTCAAAACAACTTATTTGATAAAAACTTTATTTCCAGTGAATTGAATTATGTTGCCATTAAAGTTTTTGCTCTGTAGTCAGATTATGCCCAGATTTTTATTTTTCCGTAATGTATTGACTAGAACTTAAGCATGTACTGGTCTGGAAATCAGTAGGTATGCCTGGACTCATATATATAAGTCTATATAAGAAGTAGTAAATCTCTTTGAGTCACATCTGCAAAATAACTTTTTAAGCTTTTCTGGTTATAAACTTCCGTGATTTTGTTTTTATAAAACAAATAATATGAATACCATAAAAGTAAATTAAATTTTTTTTCTTTTTGAATATGCTTCTGAATGGACTTGTCTTATAATAAGAAAATACTGAAAAGACTCCAGTATTAGTAATCATAGTATTATTGAGAATTTAAGTAATTACGAATATTTCTGTATATGGAGTAAATCTCACTGGGTTCATTTAAAATGTATACGCATTTAAAATACATTTAATTTAATTTAAAATGTATTTTAAAATGTGTATACGTTTTAAGATAAAATACTTTATAATGGAAGCATACTCATAATGTGTAATAATTTTGTGTTTCAGTCCTCTCATTGAAGAGATTAAATCTACGAAATTTTAAAAAAGCTTATTAAAAAATTGAAAGTATCCTTTAGTATTTTGTCCAAGATGCTTGTTTTCTTTATCAAATAGTACATTGTAATACAGATGTATTTTTCTAAAAATTGTTTATAATTAAAAATGTGTGCCTCCTTCCCTTCTCTCCCCCCCCATTCCTCTGTTCTTGCTTCCTTTCCTTTATTCCTTTCTTAATTTTATTTCAATTCACAAAGCTCCTGTGGAGACCATATGGTTTCTTTGATTTAATTTAACTTTGGGTGGCATTTAATTGTGTTATCATCCAGTCATAATTAATTTCTATTTGTAGTCCATTGAGGAAATTCCCAGTTAGGTGCCTTCATTATATGTTTGATTATTATCTACAGTTAAAATCAATTCACTTTTATTCTTTTTTCCTTTTAGAAAAGCAAACCAACTCTTTGTTCATTTTACAAAATGTTAACTTATTCCATTATCATTTCTACTTTAAGTCTATTGAATTTTAGTTTATTTGCCTAATTTTGTAATTTTGAGCTGAGTAATAAATAATTGATATGCAATTAAAATATAGTTTGAATATAGGTTTTACAAGCAAACTGACCTATGTTTGAATATTACTTTTAGAGTTTGCTAGTTGTTGATCCTGAACCTGTCCTTTCCCTCTCTGTAGCTCATGTTCCTCATTTGCAAAATGAGGGTTTTATATATATTATAAATCTTATACAAATATAAATCTTATACAAAAGAACACATACTCTGATTTGAATGAGTGATATGTATCCTTTTCTACTCAGCTTTTTTCACTCAGTAATTTTTCTCAGTGATATTATATAATGGTTAATACATTTTACTTGTAATTTAAAAAACAAGCTTTCTCTTTTTTGGCAATGATGTTGTATAGGTTGCATCTTAATAAAATTCTTAACTTTCTTGTCTGTAAATGTAGTTAAATTAAAACGTGCCTTTTATGAAGGAACAGGCAAATTCTCCCTATGAAACTCTTCTGAGCCTGTCCTTAGAGTAACAGAAGATAGGAGACACAAAGTAGTAGCCTTTTGAATTCTTTACCTAGTAAAAAAAAAAACAGTTGTTAAACAATATTACAGATTCATAATTCTAGTTTAGTTTTGTATTTTCTCACAGTAACCACCTGTTTACAGAAGAAAATCAAAAGGCTCTATGGGATCTGACCCCTTCTTAACCTTGACTTCATCTTGAGGCAATCTCTTTCTCACTCAGCTCAGCCATGATAGCATTTTTGCTTTGCCTGAAATCCAATACCTTGCATTTAATATCCTCTATACCTAGAAGACACTTTCCCCAGATCTTTTCATGATTTACTCTCTAAACTTCATTTAGTTTTCTGTTCACATGGGTCAGGAAATACTTGTAGACATCTAAAATTCAAAAAAGGTGTTTTTTACTGTTCCCTTCTCTAATCTATATTCTACTCATTTTTTCTTTTTAATAACACCATCTGACATTATTTTATATACTTTATTACAGACAATTGTAAGCTATTCATTAGGACAGTGACTTGTGTTGTTTGTTGTTATACCCTGTCACTGGATGACTGACAGTTAGTAGTGCTCAGTGAATACTTAGAGTAGGAAAGTGCTGAAATGACTTCATATTTTGACACAAGTATATGGGGTTTTAGGCGACTGATATTGAAAGACTTCAGTTACCACAGTTTCCAGTAATTCCACATGACATTTTACAATGTGCTTCTTGGTCATTTATTTTTGTTTTTTGTGAATCAAGCAGATTTCAATATACAGTTCTGAAAAGAACCATGTGAAATTCTTGATTTAGAAATAATTGCTTCTATCTCCCCCAATATTATCTAATCTTAGGTTCTTATATTTACTTTTCTTTCACTGGTAATTATCATTTTACAACTTAAACTTTCGAGTTACTGGAGTTTTTGTTGTACTAGTACTGTTAAAGTGAGTCTAACATTTAATTTTAGAAATGGAGGGAATATAATAATATTCCATAGCCAGGATTTTTTTATAACCATTTTTCAATTGTACTGGATTAGTCTATCTTGCTTAATTCCTGCTACTCACATTAGAAAAAATTTATTTTCAGTAAAGTTCAAAATTGCCAAGTCATTTTTTAGAGTGTGCATACAGTAGGGAATTTTTTTTCTTCAAAATTTTATTATTTGATATTTGTTTATAAAAATAAAGCGTTTGGGACTAGAACTTTTCACCTTAACATGTGTTTCACTCACTCACTGTTCGCCAAATGTCCAGTGCTAGCACTTTACCCACTATACCCTCCTCCTTTCCACTGGTAACCAGCATAGTTTTTACAGAGTAAAGTTATTTTTTGTTGTGTTTTGCCAGCTTGGCAATGAGGGGTTAAAAACAGCACTTCCCTATTAAGAACTCAATGAAAATTGCTCATTTCATTAAAAAATGAAAACTCTTTCAAATTTAGCATTGTTGAGCCTGATTGCAGAAGGCTGTGAAACTGGCCAAGTATATATATTTAAAACAACCCATAATAATTGTGTCCCCAAGTGGAAATAGCTATATTATGTAAAATTGTAAATTTATGTTGTGTTCTATTTTCCCAGTCACAGTAGAAGACCTTTTCACTAACATAAACTTTTCTTTTTTAAACCAGGTTGTTTTGGATGTTGGTTGTGGAACTGGAATTCTTTCTATGTTTGCTGCTAAAGCAGGTGCAAAGAAGGTTCTTGGAGTTGATCAGTCTGAAATACTTTACCAGGCAATGGATATCATAAGGTAGATGCTTTTTTAAGGCTTGGTTTAATACTATTTGTAAAGTTGATGACTACTTAGTAAGTTTTCTTGTCTTTAATAGCTCTCTATGCAGACTCAAGACTCTTGTCTTTTAGTAAAATTTTATTTAAGGATAATAAGATTTTAAATTGGATTGAACTCGCTATGTTTGAGTTATGAATAATCTTCACCATTTTCATTGAAGAGAGTTATTTTTACCTAATCTTCTGATTTTCCAATTATGGCTATAATTATGCTAGTAATAATAAAATTATAAATCATTGATGTATAAGATGATATTGTTAGCCTATACAAAATTGAATATGTCAGTAATATTTTTTAGCAAATGCCATTTAGACTAAAAGATTTAAGAGTTAGCTGTTCTTTTTTTTTTTTTGACATCAGCCTTTGTGAGTAAAATAAAGTGGCTATAAAGGTGAAGTGGATTTAGTTCATCTCCTAAAACTTAATTTTATTTGCTAAATATATCTCTTCTATTTGAGAAGTTGGACTAATCAGTGGTTGATTATATAGTTGGTTTATGTCCTAGTAAGAAGGCCTTTATTTGAACTCTAGCTTTTAGAACTATATTTCTTTAGCTGTGTGCTGAAGCTATGAACTTAAGAGTTATTTCCAGAGTAATTAATGAAAGGTTTTTCAGTGATTCTTAAATTGTCTTCCCACCTATGCTAGTGTTCTGTTCTTAAAATTAGTGAGTGTTGTTTTCCTGATGTTTAAAAAATTTGAATATAATTATGTGACATGTTTAAAGCTTTAGATTTTATCCTAAAATGTAGAAATACAGTTTTGTAGTTCAGAGTATCAGTTAAAATCCATCTTGGGTTTGAGACTACACTTTACCTTTTAGCAGTTGTTTGAACTTTGTTTAAATTATATCTTACCTCTTTGAAACCTTATTTGTTTCACTGTCTAATTGAAAGTAATAATGGCTGCCTCATGTAGCTATGATTAAAGTAAGTTGTAAATAAGATACATATATAAAGCACTTTGGCATATTGCCCAGCACATGGTTAGGCACTGTTACCAGCAAGTGCCAAGTTAATATTGATGAAAAATTATATTGATCTTAATTAAATTTTTCATAGATAAAGGTTTATAGTTCTGATTGTCATATTGGAGAAGGTAGGCAGGCAGGCAGTCAGTTCTATAATCTAGTGAAGTGTTTTTCTACTTCTTAATACACCAGTCAGTACACATCACCTTTTTCTATAATTCCATAAAGTGCATCCTTACATGCTGTGCATTGCCATCCAAAGATGAGTTTGTTTTAGAAAAATTATCAAACATTTTTGATTGATACTAAGATAATGATATTTCTGCTGGAAATTCTGCTAGAGAGAGAGAGAGAGAGACCATGTCCAGTTACATGTTTTTCTGTACTTACTCTCCTCCCTTGGATTCTATTCTCAACTTAAAACTTGTCTATGATTAGTCAATGAAAACAGCTCTTTTTTTTTTTTTAAGTTTTATTTATTTATTCATACAAGCACTGGGGTACAGGCCAGAGGTGTGGGGGGTGAGAGGATTCACCACAGACAGAGTGGGGAGCAGAACAGGCAGATCAACAGAAGTACACTGCTGAGGGGAGCAGCGGGCACAGCAGGAGAGGTCTGCTGCGCCATGTAGGTCTCCTCCCTAGTTGGCAGCAGGGATCAAACTTGTGCTGCAGTGGCTGCGGCTTGCTTCACAGTTTGTTGCTTAACCCACTGCGCCACCAGGGAGGGCCCGAAAACAGCTCTTTTGATTAGTAGACTTTGTGTGGTCTTTAGCCCTTTTGAGGCTTCCTTCTTTGTCAGAAATCAATATACAACAGAACCAGTCTTCAGTGTAGCACTGTTTACAATAGCTAAGTTATTAAAACAACTCAAGTGCTCAAGGACAGGTGAGGGAATTAAGAAAATGAGGTATATATACATAATGGAACACTACTCTGCAACAAAAAAAGATGAACTCTTGCCATTTGCAACAACATGGATAGAAGTGGAGAGGATTATGCTAAGTAAAATCAGTCAGAAAGAGAAAGAAAAATATCTAATGACTTCACTTACATATGGAATATAGAAAAACAAAACGAAGTGTCTGTTAAAACCAAACCAGTAACAAATCCTGGAAATCTGTCTGTAGAATTAAGACTTGAGAGGGGTATAGGGAGGGTGGCTAGCAAGTGTAGAGGGGGCCAAATGGACTATGGTGAAGGATTATGAGTATATTGGTGGTGAGTGTGGTTTGCACCTGACCTGCTGTATTCCCATATGTCTGAATCACCTATAGTGTTATAAACTCATGTTACCTCAAAATTTGTATAAAAATTTATAAGCTTACATTTATAAAAAACACTTTAAATTCTAAAAGACAGATACTTGTAAAAGATATATTTTGGTATTCCTTTAAATATATTCAACTTAGAGTTTTTTAATTGTGATCAAAGTAATTATAAAATAATTTTACCTCTATAAAGAGACCTAACATACATACATATGGAATTAGATATAATGTAGATGTAACAGATATAATGTAATGTGTGTATATATATGTAGGGGGAAGAGAGAGAGAGAAAGATTGGCTTAAGAAGGAGGTCAGGTTTGTGGTTCTGAGGTCACAGGCATGGATAAAATAGAAATGAATTTTCAAAAATATTAAACTAGTAGGGACAACTGCATCTCTTAAGTGATGAATGAAAGACATGAGAGATTGTTTCTCACTCTTGCTGTCATGCTTTGAACTCTGCAATGAATGATCATTTCAAAAACATAAGCGAAGCTGAGGAGAGCAAAGGTATTCAGTTGCCACACAGTTGTATGCTCACCCTTAGGTAGCAGAGGCAACTTGTGATAGTATTTTTATACCATTTCTCTGACTGCTTTTGGTTTCTTTTCCCTCAGCCATGTACTAGCTCATTTTTCAGACTTTTGGATGTTACTGCAGAAGAGTTTTCAGGAGAAGGTTAATTCATCATGCTACTACAATGCAGTACTTTCTAAGTATGATTAAAGATGCAATCTTTTCCATTTCCTATGTCTAGAATAATATTAAAAATGAAATTTTAAGAAAAATCTAGAGAATATTTTGATCACGAAATATACAAGGGTAAGATACGTAAATAATGAATGTGTCTTTAAGTTTTGTTTCTGCATTTAAAAGAAATAGCATACAAGATCAAGCAAAGAAAATTTTGAACTGCTGATGAGGCTAAAATTATTATTTTTTTAAAAAAAGTTATTTTGTTGACTGTAATGAAGGTGATCAAGATGTCTGACAAAGAAGCTGAACTCATGTCTTGCCCCCACCCCAATGAATCCTTAATTTCCTGACACTCAGTGGTACTTTTAGGGAGGGAGGAATCCAGTAGTTCCAATAAATCACTAAAATAGTCAGATGACCCAATATAAAATTGTATTCACGGTAAGATTTATTACAGCAAGGGGCAGAGTCCAGGAACAACAAGAAAAAAAAAATGCCCATCTTATTTTTCAAGGGATGTACACACATATCTGTCACCTGTCTTGAATGGTTTAACATCCTTGACTTTTGTTTACATTTCTGAATAGACTAGATTCTTTAATAAAGGTAACTGTGTTGATTTTCTTTCTGAGGAGAGGAGTGTGGGCCTGGCCTGCCATTCCATTAAATTGTCCCTTTTGAAACTTGTATTTCATGTAACTCTTGACTCCAGGGGTTTGTGTGGTTAAGAAGGGCTCCTAGCTCCACAGTAATCTTCTCTGATAATATGCAGAGTGCAGGCTTTTTTACAGGTTCCCCAATATAATTTAATTCCTCTTTTCCTCCTGTTATCAGAATTTGTGTTTGTTTTGGTAATCATCTTCTGGAATCTCCATGCATTTATCAACTTACTACATTTTATATCACTTTGTTGTCATTTCTGTATGCTTGGGAAACAAAAGAGAAATATATGTGCTTGGGTTCCTGAAAGCAAAGTGGAATTACACCTGCATATTTTTATATCAGGGTATTAGTCCCTCCTCGTCCCTCATCGCTTTCCCCCATATGCTTTTTTAAAAAAAATAGCTGTTATCCATGTGTTCTTCTAGGTCAACTTCATAATTTTCTGTCAATAACTAAGTTCTACATACTTGATGAGGTGCTCATTGTAGAGAACTCTCATGGCTCTTTCTGCTGTTTGTTTATCTATCATCCTACCAAACCACATCTTTATGTAAATCATAATTGGGGTGATGTATACAAATTTGAGCCTTTGTTTCTCATTCTAAAAATCCTGAATTGACTTTTCATTGTATTTTAATAAAATCTAGACTCCTTAGCATCACCTCTCTCTCCCAATTTTGTTACTACATACTCCCCTTATTGCTCTGATCATACTAAACTACTTAAGGTTCTTCACATTTGCTACGTTCTCACATACATACACACACAGGCCATTTGTGCTCACAGATGTTATTCTTCCTTACCCCGATAATGTCACATATCCGTCTTTCTAAGTTTGGGTGCACTCAGTTAAGGACTCATGAGCTCCCATTGTACCTCATCTATGCTATTTAATGTTGCGTTTGCCTTAGACCATGCTCTTCAGTGCCTGGATTATGTCTTTTATCTCTGTATGCACAATGCAAGATAACTGTGTTCCTGTATCATAAAGAAAAGTTAAATTGCTAATTTTAAGATAGGAAAATATTGTTTTAAAATTTCCCCTTAGAAATAATTTCAGTGTTGCTTGCATTTTTTAGAATACTTCAGTTTGTTTTAAATTTTCCTACTAGAATGTCATATAGATTAAAGCTATATAGTCTTTAACAGGTATTTTTAGAATGGAATTCATCTGGTTTGCTGTTACTTTAAGGTATTGTGAGTAGCAACTTGAGAAAAGTAATATATATATATTTATTTTATTTATTTTTTTTTTTCATAAGTGGCACATCAGGTAGTGATTAAGATGAACAGTGTCAGGAAAGAGGTTATTTGGATGCTATCTTTTTAATATAGAATTATTGGGAACTATCACCTTTGTCTTTTTTTTCTGTGTATTCCTTAAAATCTAGTCTTTCCTGTTATGTTCATATTTGAGCAAGTAATTACTGATGCAAGTAGGATTATGACTTGTAGCAGACAGTAAACATCCTGAGCAGATGGCCTCATACAGCACACATCTTGTTTCAGCATAAGCATTCTGAAGATAATTCTAGACAATAGGAACATTTTTGCTCTGTTATGAAGCTTGTTTTTTGTTTTATTTGAAGTGTTAGGAATTGTTAAAACCTTAATAAATATTTCAGTAAATAGTAAGCAACTATAACAGTAAGCAGCTATAGCAATTTCATTATTACCTCTGAAAAGGTGCAAATAGGATATAAACATCCTCTTGTAACTTCTGTGTGAAATATAACATGCATGTTAAAAAACTGCATAAAATGTAAACAGTATTTTATAATACAAATAAGTGCATAAATAACAAGAAATAGAACTTTGCCAGCACTTAAAAATGCCCACCTCTGTTTGCCTTTTCTCAAGTGTTATGCTGTTCCTGCTTTATTGAGGTAATTACCCTCCTGACTTCCATTTTATTGCTTTGCATTTTAAGTATTGCCTTCTAATTTTCTTCACTCTCACACACGACTTTAACACATGGAGACACAGTGATGTTATTGGCATATATTCTTGATAAAATTCAGATTTCTCTTCAGGCTGAAGTTTTAAGTATTGGTTAGTATATTGCAATATTTAGCAAAACGTTCTTGAGCGTTCATGGAGTAACCAAAAAGTAATCATAGTGCCCTGGGTATAAATAAGCTTTAAGCATACTTTTGGGCTCCACCAAACTATATGAATAGTTGCCAAAAAAATTTGTAATTTTATTAACTTTCATATCTAACATACTAATTTAATTCAATATGATCATTTTCAGACTAAATAAACTTGAAGATACTGTTATACTAATTAAAGGAAAGATTGAAGAAGTTCATCTTCCTGTAGAAAAAGTGGATGTTATTATATCTGAGTGGATGGTAAGTGTTTGCAGAAAAATACACTTTTATTGCTTAAAAACAGGCAGATCCACTGAAACACACTGCTAATTGTAAAAGCAAAGCAGGTTTTTCAGCATTTAATTTTATTCAGTGACTGAATGGTGGCATTTTTGAAATAACTACAATCTTTTATGGTAGTTTATTCTGAAATGGCACTTATTTACAGGTCTTTCAAAAGAATAAATTAGATTTTAACTTTTAAATCATGGTAAATTGTTACTATCATTCTGCTCTCTAAATGTATAGAGACCTAACTATGTTTTCCTAAAAATCTTTGAGAACTAGGAAAGTCTTACTAGCATTATTTCATCAAAATTAATTAGTTGCCACTCTTGCTGTTATACTAACTCTCTTATGTTTTTGATCTAGTCATATACTTTATCATATAAAATAGTTTTTACTACATTATTAACATAATAAGATTAAAGTATGTTTTGTGACATAATTTGCTGTTAAAATCAGGAGCTAAGTCAGAATATTTATTTGAAAATATATAAAAAGTAAATTTAATGATATTTGACTTAATGATATTCCAATTCAGTAAAAATAAGGTTAGTTGTATTTTTACATAGAAAAAGATTTTTTTAACCATTTAGAAAGTTTCAAATTTATTTTTAAAAATTTATATTTGACAGCATGTATTTTCATAAAATGAATTTTTAAAAATTTTTGAAAAGAATGAGTAATCTGTATATTTAAATGCAGTAATAATTCTAGCAAAGAGCAGGAATTTCAGGGAGCTTTTGAAATGTTCAGATTTAATTTAGTTCCAATGCAGAGCCAGTGTCTATCACTGTTGCTGGCCGTCACTTTTTTAAAATGTGAAATGGTGTGTGTGGGATTTTTTTTTTTTTAATGCTTGAGTTTCTGACTTTTAACAGTTCTTAATCACAACATTAATATACTTTTTATATGAAAGCTTTTATGGATATTACGATTTTGTTTTATGAAATGAGTGAGAAGCTACAAACTTAGCTATCTAAAATTAAATATCCAACATCTCTTTAAAGACTATGAAAAAGACTTTGGAGAAAGTGCATTAGAGGTTTCACTTGGCAACAGTTTTAAATAATATGACTAATGTAGCTAACATTGTTCTTGTTTCTTTAGGGACTATTTTATCTTTTTGGAAAATACATCTTTTAAATTTCACCGAATTAGACTTTCTTGTCTCTCTAGCCTAGGATGGTTGCTACTTCTTGGTATTGCTAATGTCCAGTAGTCTTGCTCCTTTCTTGATAATTTCTCACATTGTTTGTCCTTTGTGTAAACAACTTCCTGTATTAATTCTTCACTGTTTTCATAGGTTATAGTTTCTGTTCTCCTAATTAGACTCCAGTTGATTTGAAGGGCACTTCTAATTTTGGAGGCTTGGTCAGGTGTGTTCTCTGCCTTTATCAGGAAGTCATTGTTAAACCAACAAAATTGAGTCACTGGAACCTGTGATGGATTGAGCCAGTTGTTTGGTGCTAAGGGACTTTCAAATCCCTTCGCTAAAATAGATAAATTATTGTATCCAAGAAGTGATGACTAAAAAACTTTCCTCTTTCTTCACAAAGGTGTAACTTAGGAGTTTGTATTATCTTACTGTCTTTCTTTGTAAGCATCAATGGAACTGAAGTCTAGCACATTGTGTTAAATGCTTTAGGTGGGATATTACACATGGCGATTTATGGCAGTTACTCTAAGGCAGTCAACTCTGTATGGCCTTATGAAATTTGCATTAAGCTTTCAAGCAGAATTACACTAAAATTTTGAGTCGCCTTTCTGGATTGGTATTATCATTTACACTGATTTCTAAATCTTGTAAGTCCACTTAATCTTAATACTTCTAAGATTTCTATGCTGAGAAACCAGAAAATTCCAATTTCATAATTAAATAAAAGGTAGGTGTGCTTTCTAAAATACATCCAGCATATGTCAAACATTCCTACTTTACCTGAAACATTGGACAGTTGGTAAATAACTTGCTTTTAAATCTATTGTTAAGCCATATTTTATAGCTTTAAAGCCACAGTGAAACCATGCATTTCAGTCAACAGCGTTTTAAAATTAAAATATTACTTAGACTTCTTTGATTTTTTTCTTTTACATATAGAATAGTAAAGATGCAAAAATCTAGAATAATCTATTTTTAAGCTGTAGCTATGATTTTTTTTTTCTTTTTAGAAGTATTTTCAAAAAAAAAAGTATTTTCAACAAGGAAAGACAGAAAACAGAATATACCCGAAGGAATTGGACACAGATGTTAAACGGACTTGCAATCCAATATAGGATTGTAGACTTCCTATATTGCAGACATGAACATCTGTTTTCTTCAACTGTGGTCCACTAACTGTTCCATGGCTTAATCTAGATATGTAGATTTTTTTTTAACTATCTTTGTGTGAACTTTGCATTTGTTTTGGAAGGTGTTCTTAGGTATATTTTCAGATTTAGACTTGTCTTTAATTTTACATTTTTTAATTTTATTGAATGGAATTTCTATTTGATAACATTGTTAACAGCTTAATAAATCAGTGTAATTTCCACAAGATGTTAACATTCCTATGAGTAACTGTTCTCATTTTTCACATTTTACACTACCAAAATAATTCTCCTTTATGATTTCTTATTTCTGATTACATAATTAAACTGATCAAAGTAAGCATCCTACAAGCCAGATTTACTTATTTTGGTGTTGCTATTTTCCAGCTGTTTTAAGCATCACCTGACAAACATTGATAAGATCTCTCCTTGTATGCTACAATTCCCAGAGTGATTCTTATTTGCACCTAAGTTATTTTCTGTCATCATGACCATCAGTTAAATTGCCCATTAGGTGAATGGCATGTTTCATTGTCATGATCATTCATGATATGCATTCAAATTGTCTAAACCCTTTGTAGTTTGTCTGTCTTGACTTACTTTTTAACTGAAATAGCCTAGAACTTTTTCTTGACTCTCATTATTCTTGGATTTATTCTAGAAACAAGAAATATGTGAATTAACTTCCTCATCCCACATTCACCTACACAGCTGTATCTGTAATGTACTTGAATGCACATGTTGGAATGTTTTATTTTTTTACTCTTTATTATTGATAAAATGGTTTTTCATGTTTTTTTAGCTTTTATCACATAGAAAACATGGATCTGACTTATCAATCGTCCAGAAACTGAGCTTGAATCTTTTCATAGCTTCCATTTTAAACTGGTGGATGTTGAGACATTTCTGTCATTTTTTGGTTTGCCATTTCAGTCAGCTGTCAAGAGGATAAAAGGCCTTTCATGGTCTGTTTTCTTCCCTTAAGTGATAAAATGATGATTATGCAGTTTAGTAGGTTAGATAAACTGGAGTAATTTTAGGGCCAGGGAAGTATAGGGGATCAACAACACAAATTTTCAACTGTGTAGTTGGGTTTTTTTCCTTTCTTTGACAAGAAATCTGCTTATGGCTTGAATTTAAGGAATTTTTTTAATCTTGAATTTTTCCCTTTTTATACATATTAATATGAAATTTTATGCTAAGGGTAATTTAGTATAATTTTGTTCACATAAAATATTTTCTGAAATAGTCTCATATGTCCAGTGGGTCAAGATAAAGGAATATGTCATAATTCCATCCAACTATATATCTGTTGCCATTTTTCTCCGTCCATTTCATTTTCCTTTGTTGTTCCACTAAAGAAAAGGCATCTTTTCATCATAGGATTTCTCATGATAAAACCCCAAATAATGAACATAAAAATCTGAAAATTTTAAAATCAAAAATAACAAAATCTGTAAATTGAAAAGTTGTTCTTTTGGTGATATTTACTATTGTTTGAATGTCTTAATTCTGCAGTCATGTTTTCTTTAGCATATTTTTGCAGAATTAGTTTCCCTTTAATGGAAGTTACTGATGATTTATAAGGGCAAAATAGATGTTAGCACATTGCTTTATTGCTATTTCTCTTAGTGTTTTACCTTCCCTGGCTGACAAACTCCTAGTAGTTCTGCAAGACTTGCTTCAAACCTCACCTCTAGGAAACGCTCCTTTTCTGCCTCTTGAATATAAATGTAAAACTTCTCTTTGTAAAGTGCTGAGGACACTGCACTTTAGTTTGTTTCCATTACTGCTATTTTTGGTGTATTATAATTATTTGTTCATGTATGTTTTTCAATTCTCCTGACACTGGCAGCCAGGATTTACTTGGTATGGTCAGATTCTATCACATTATTGAGCAAAAGTTAAAAAAATAAAGTATTAAAGGAAAGAATGTTAATAAATGGGGATAACATTCTTAGGGCTTCTCCTTAGCTTATGAACCCTTTGTAAAAGCAAAAGATCCTCTGTTTCCATAGCTAGCATTTACAAATTAACCCTCCCTTTAGTGCAAAATTATATAAAATTAGTGCAAAAGAATATAAAAATCAACTGATGGATGTAGATTGAGTTGTAAGTATTTTTAGTATTTTTCTTAACATTGACTGAATTTAAATGTACTGTGTTTAAAGCAAAATAGGCAGTACTGATAGTGCCTAGTTTAAATAATCACATTTCACAGTATTGAGTAGTATAAATATTAACAGGCAGATACAGTATTTGAACAGCGAAAGGAAAGTTGTGGTTTGTAAGTATTTTTTTAATAGTTGTACTGACATCTCAATTAAGAATAAAGTGAGAGCAAAAGGAATAAAAGTATAATAGGCCCCTTACATATAATTACATTTTTATGACTTTTTATGTTTGTTTGTTACTCTTAACCACCACCCTACCATCTCCTAATTTTAATCTTAATACTTTCAAAATTAGATTTCAAATTACATTCTGCAGCCTTTTTATTTCTTGCTCTACTAAGGAGAATGTTTGGAATAGCTGGATTTTTGTGTCCGTGGGGAAAATTTAACTTTGAGAAAATAGTACAATAAGCAATGCTGCTTGTCAGCCAGTAACGTAAGAAATAAATCTTTTTTGTTTTAGATGATTACTTGAGTGTTTCTTTTTAAGTACAGGACAGTCTAGCTTGTTTTGATGGATTCATAATTATCAGTTGTATTGGTTGGCTGTGCACAACTTGTCAGTTCACTTTTTTGAGGTGTGATTTGACAAATAGACAGTCTTAATATTTAGTGTATCAAATTTATCAACTTCCCTTATGGTTTGAGTCTTTTGTATCTTGATTAATAAATCTTATTAGAATTACCATTACATATTTGTTGACCTCTCCATCTTCCATGCCTCTTAACCTTAATATTTCCCATTAGTTTTGGCTTTCTGGGCTGCATTCTGGATCATTTCTTCAATTCAGTCTACCAATTCACTAATTCTTTCTAAAGCTTTCTCTAATCTGTTGAATTTATCCATTTAATTTTTTATACAATTTATTTCTAGGAATTTTTTGTTTAAAATTTTTGCTTTTTAACTATTTTCAAGTGTCTTCATTAGTCACAGACTTATGTTATATTTTGTATCTTTAATTATAATAGCTGACATTTTTGTAGGTCTGCTTTGCTAGCTATAGTTTCTATGAGTTCTCAGGGTGGCTAGTGCCTGTTTATTTGAGTGTTCAGTACTATTTGATATATTGAATATTTTCCAAAGAACCTTGTGGAAAATTCTTTGATTCCTGAACCTCATCCCCAAATGGTTTGCAATTGTTTTAGCCATGTACCTGAGGTAATTACAAATGCAGAAATACTGGATTTCCTTTTTTTTAATTTGAAAGGTTTCCAATATAATAGATTTTAAATGACTCACCCAGCTTCAGCTGTTATCAATGTTTTACCGTTTTCATCTCTGCACCATTATAATTTCTTTGCTAACAAGGGATTTTTAGAATGTGCGTTTATCATGCTAGTGTTGAGCCTAACAAAATTATCCAATGCCAAATTATGTAAAAAAACAAAATATTACTTAATATATGTAGTCTGTATTCACATTTCTGTTCCATATTTATTTACTTATGTTTGATTTGATTAAATGAAAAACTCAGTTACTTCATTTGATTATAAATCTTTTTTTGGTGAACTTTTTGAGATAATTGTAGTTATCACATGCAGCTGTCAAAATAATGCAGAGATCCCTCTTTGTTAGTTTTTCTCAATGATAACAAGTTGAAAATTATAGTTCATTACTATAACCAAGATACTGATATCAGGATGTACGATAATTTGACTACAAGATGCTCTCCCCTGTTGTCCTTTTATGGCCTCACTCAGCCCCCTTGTTGCAATCCCTGGCCTTTACCTCTGCCAACCTTTAATCTGTTCTCCATTTTTATAGCTTTCTCATTTTCAGAATGGCATAGGGATATGCACACAATTTTAAAAAAAGAACGGCATACAGAGTCATAAAGAAAGGGACCTGTTGTGATTGTCTTTTTTCATTTAGATTTCCCTGAGGTTTGCCTATATTAGTGCATGTATCAGTAATCCATTCTTTAATTCTGGGTGGTATTCCATGGCACAGATGGATGTACCACGGTTGGATCAACCACTGGACTTTTGAAGGCAATCCAGTTGGGGGCTACTGCAGATAAAGCTGTATGAACATTTGTGTATAGGTTGGTGCATAAATATAAAAATTTCATTTCTCTTAGATAAATGCCTAAGAGTACCATTGCTGTGCATACAGTAATTGCATGTTTAGCTCTATAGTTAACTGTTTCCCAGAGGGACACTATCATTTTATATTCTTACTACCAATGTATTAGAGCCAGTGTCTTCACATCTTTGCCAGCAATTCATTGTCATTTTTTTTTTTACTTAAGTCATTCTAATAGGTGTGTAATGATATCTAATTGTAGTTTTAATTTGCATTTGTCTAATAGCTAATGATGTTAAACATCTTTTCACATGCTTATTTGCCATCTGTGTCTTTTCTTGGGTGAAATGCCTATTTGTGTCATTTGCTCATTTCTAACTGGATTTTTTTTTTTTACTGTTGAGTTTGATAGTTCCTTTAACTAGTCCCCTTATAGGATATGCAATTTATAAATATTTTCTTTCACTATATAATTCATCCTCTTAACACAGAATTAAACAGAACAATTTTTATTTTGATGAAATCAAATTTTTCTTTTTATGGAGTATAATTTTGATAGCAAGTCTAAAATCTGTCATGTATAGAATCACCCCCACCCCCTTTTTCTTGCCTTTATTGGAAGAAATCAAGTCATTTGTCCTGATTTTTGTCCTGTAGATTTTTCCTCATTTCTGGATTTTAATGCTTACATCCTCATGGCGCCATTTGACATGTTTTACTGTCCTTGTATTTCTTATATTCCAGATACAAGAATATGAAGTCCACAAATAGCGGCTTCACAAATTCAAGATGATTTTTCCTCCTCCACCCAGAATAGTTATGTGAGGTGGTGGTTAGTTATAATTGCATTGAATCAAAACCTCTTAATATCATTATTTTTGATGTTCTAATTACCTACTTTTGGCTAATGGCAAATATCTTATGTCCCTTTAACAAACCCCAGTGATCCTCAACATAATTTCTGAATTAAATTCAGATATTGAAATGAAAAACAGAAATATAAATTTAAGTATTGATAATTTGGATTTTTCTTTTCGGTACTCTCAGATATTTTACATCCATTTTACTGCCTGCCTTTGGAATGAGGGCATCCTGATTCTTGCAGTAGAAAATGACATACAGAATTCACAGTCTGGATTCTGGCAGTGTTTATTGCAACTGGACTGCTATTTCTTGTACTTTTTTAGTGGACTAATGGGGCTATTTTTTTAATATTAAAATCATTTATGTTGTTACTTCCAATTTAAAATTATGAAGTTTTTATGTAAACTCTTTAATTTTATGCTTGTACCTCCTCTGTGGACAAAATCTTGATTCCTAATCTGACCCTCTTCCATTCTTTTTGCAATTACAAGTATTAGTATTCAAATATTCTTATGCATATATCTTTTCTTGGTCCTAGAGGTGAGGTTGATGGGTAAAAATGTCAACATGTGTAATATTAATTAGTTATTGCCAAATTCTCCTCAGTATTGATCTTACCATTTGACTTTATTACCAATTGTGCTGTGAGAATACCTGTTTCTTTCATTCTTCCAACAGAGTATGTTATAGAATCACTTTAAAATTATGAGTGACAGAGACATTAAGGAGGGAAGTGGATGGGATTGGAATCAGGGCAGGGATGGGAAGAACACAAGGGACTGTGGTGATGGTGCACGGGTGAATTAGTGGTGGAAATTCTTAGGGGACTACACCAAGAAAAGAAAGCAAACGTTGTAAGAAAATTTAATTAATTTTTTAAAAAAAAGAAAATTATGAGATTGAGATTTTCCCTGCCACCTAGTCATTATAAATTTATAAATTTTTTATAAACACCCAATGTTTGTAAATTTATGTGAAGTTTGTGTATGCTTTAAAACAATTGGAGGTGGTGAGGAAGGTTGTGTTTAACCACTCAGCTCTAACGTATAATTGGTACAGAGTTGGGAAGTGGTAGTAGGTGAGATTTTAAATTTACATCTCTTGGGGCCTCCCCGGTGGCGCAGTGGGTTAAGCAACACACTATGAGGCAAACCACAGCCACTGCAGCAGGAGTTTGATCCCTGTCACCGGCCAGGGAGGGGACCCACATGGTGTGGCAGACCTCTCCTGCCACGCCCGCTGCTCCCCTCAGCAGTGTGTTTCAGTCAGTCTGCCTGTTCTGCTCCCCACTCTGTCTCTGGTGAATCTTCTCACCTCCCTGACTCTGGCCTATACCCTAGCTCTTGTATGCATAAATAAATAAATCTTTAAAAAAAATAAAAATAAATTTACATCTCTTGATGCATGTGGTTGTTTCTGCTTTGTTACCAGTAACAATTTCCTCTTCTATTCTTCACCTTGACTGACCACAGGTCTTTGTCTCCAGTTTTCACCAAAGTTCATTTACTTGATTTGCCAAATGCTCTCAAGTTGGAAGCTCAGTTACCAATACATCTAACAAGATGTTTTTTTTTTCTTCTAGCATATTTATTGTATTTAGACTTAGTAGTCCTTAAATGCATTGCTACTGAAAACAAAACAAGATCTTGTTCTTTAATCCCTCAATTATACTATTAGTAGAGTACTTTTCTGTAGTGTCGAAATCTATAATTTGTATGCATTATGGAATCACTTGTGTATATGTGTAATTATATTTATATTTAAAATATATAGAATTATATTTAATATATGTTCTCTTAAATAAAAGTGCTAGTAAATATTTAGTGGTATTTTTAAGGGTAGAATAGTTATATTTTTTTCAACTAATGTGGGGAAATAGGAGTATTTTTTAGGAGTAAGATGCACTATTCTCATCCTTGGAAACTGATTTTCTAAATCTAGGGTAAGACCACAGATGTGTATTTGGAAAGATCTTGAGATGACTCACTTTTTCCTTTGATAAATTTACTTATTAATCATTTTGCTATAGTTTGAAGAAAGGGGCCCACTTGACTGTCAATGTTTATTGATTGAGAGTGCCATCTAGTGGGGGACTTTTAAACTAAAGGAAGATTTTCAAATTTAAGACTACACAGAGAAAATTAGCTCCTGTCTTAAGTTATGTTGTCTAGAAATCCATGACGTTAGTGAGTGAGAACTGTTGTAATGTGTGAAAAGGGGAAGGAGTCACCATGCAGGACACTAGCAGGGACATATAATAGGTGTCAAATAAATGGTAATTACCTCCATTCTCATTCTTTCAGAGAAGGTAGTCACCCAGTGAAGTAATAGTGAAGTAGGAATCTACTCTGACAAGTATTTGTGATGTATATGTAAAAAGTTATTATTATACCATGTAATAATACGTAGAAGTTAAATATTTCATCCTTTTTCTTTTATATTACCACTCAGTTCAGTTCTGCCCTGAGTCTCCCAACATACTCTAGCAGTTTCTAGTGGATCCTTCCTAAAGTATTTTAACCTGTTATAAACATGTAAGTATATCCCCACCTCTTGGCTTACTCATTCATTTAACAAATATTTTGAGATTCTTACGTGCCAGGTACTGTTGTAGGCAGGATAAATCAGTGAACAATTGAGATACATACTGTACCCTAATATTTAGTGTAGAGTAAGCATGTTCTATCTATCATATCTATCTGTCTACACCTTGTAAAGACATCTGTAAAATTTTGTATGATGCTTTCTTCCCACATTTTTTTTTTATTGAATTCAAAACATTACTGTTGTGATGTCTGCTTTCAGTGTATATTTAGGTGGTTTTGAGGTGCATACATACTAGGATTGTCACTAATTTTTCATAAATTTTGAGTGCTTTTTCATTATGAAGTGCTGTTCTTTGTCCCTGGTAATATTTTTGGTCCATTGACCTACTTATTATTTTTCTAATAGTACACTATTCAGGCATATTGCAAAGCCTTATAAAAATATATGAATGTTATATTCTTTTTGCTTTCACCCAGATTATTGCACATTATATAATCATGTAAAATTTCCTTTTATAGTCTTATAAATTGTGAAATATACACAGAAATTGTATAAACAGGTGCCTTGTAACAAATAGTTATATAATAAACACTTGTGCTATCATCAGCCAGAGTGCCTGATCAAAATGTACACAGAAGTTACCTACGTATCTTTTCTCAGTTATAATTTTCTTTCTGCCCCAGAGAGGTAACCCATTTCCTTTCCCTTATAATTTCCTTGCTTTTCTTTATGGTTTTGCTACTTCTATTTACATCCCTAAAGAATATGCTTTGTATTTTTCACTTTTTGATATCCATATAAGTGGAACCAATGTAAACATCTTATATTTAAAAAGTACCTTACTGTATTTGTCTATTCATTTATAGAAAATCAATATTATACAAACAAGACTATAAAAAAAGGCTAGTGAATAAAATAGCAAATAAAACATCTGTGAAAGGCAAGGAATGAGAGGGTAGAAATTCCTGAATTCAAGGACTCTCTGCTTGGCAGGTGCTCTTAGATTCTTTTTCTGTTTTAAAATAAAACTGGAAATTACAGTCTGTTGTGGGTGGGGTTAAGCAGGGAAGATAATGAATATTTCAATTAATGGGTCCATCCTAAAGTACATTGGTAAACTATTCTTTGTTTATGTGTTTCTACTTCAAATATATTGTTTTCAATTAACAAGAGACTCTAGCCTGACTAACATAAACTCTGTAGTAAGTCCTTCAGAACTGAGAAAAGTATTGGGGTAAAATCATCAGAGATTTCTTACACTTCAGAAATAAACTAAGTATTCTGAATTATATTTCATAGATCTATTTAATGGAGGTAATAGTTTATGTTTAAATAAATCCAAATTGTTGACTGTTTTTCACTAGACTTTTCTACCAATGAAACTCATTTGTACCTCTCCTTAGATTCCTTTTCAAAAATAGTTAATTTTCTGCCTAAGAGTAAGTCAGTAATTCATTTATTCAAGTGAGAAGAAATTCTAGAAGCGCACCTGCTTCTAGGTATCACACGTTTCTTTTATCATTAATTCTAAGAAGATATCATAAGCAAACCCATTTCAATGAATAATGTTGATATTCTAATTCCAGATTTAATCTATTATGTTCCTTTTGTTGTAATTAATTTTTGAAGTATAAATGAAAAAATTAATTTTAGAAAATAAATGTCAATTTGGAAATAAGAGTGCCCCATGAGCAATGTGGGAGAAAATATCAGGTATAATTCTCTTCCAGATGGCACCCCTACAGGTGAGGCAGCAGCCTGTGAAATTGCAGTCTGAATTGCACTGCAGATGAGTAGGGCATTTGGAGCAATGCCTTCTGATATCAGTAATAAATGACTTGGTACAGAACCAAGGACAATTCTCAGGAAATTAAAGGCTATTCTATCACATAAAAAGCCTATAGTAAAATGAAGTTTAGCAAAGTGTAAAGTTGAAAGAAAGGACAGCTATTAGCAATACAATTACGAGTAATTTCACTTGCTAATATTTTTAACTAGGCATATTAATTTTAGCTCATAAATGTCATATTTGTTTTTGTACATATTGTAGTTTATGCACTGATTTTTCTAAACTGATAATTTCCACAATGAATAGTGACCGAGACTGATCCAGCTGCCACTTATGCTATCGCTCTGAAACATGAATGATACATCTAGGTCTTAATTTCCTCATTAATTAAATGGAAACAACAATAAATGTGCTTTAAGGAAATTAAATGAGATATTCCTTATAAAGACACATAATGCATCAAATTTTAACAATTATCACTACCATTAGTATTTGAGAATTTTAATTTTAGAAAGTGAAACACTTTAAGATAATTTTTTAATGTTTACCATAAAAACAAGAAAAAATACACCTCCATCTTAACAAATATACATATATAATATTAATAACTTACCCTCTTATTTATTAGAAAGTTGCTTATTGAGTTTCTGCTATATGTCAGGCACATTTCTAACCCTTAGGAATACAGCTTCATATAATATGGACAAAGTCCTTGCTCTTCCTGGAGCTTACATTGTAGTAAGGTGGTAAAATAAACGTAAAAATAAATGAGATAGTAATTTGTAAGTGCTATAAAATACAAAGCAGGGTAAAACAATGGAGCTTGGTGGGGAGGAAGATAGTTTGCATAGGGGCATCAGGATAATACATTCTCAGGAGGTAATAGTTTAGCAGGAGGTAATAGTTTAGGCGAAATAAATGATCAACAAAACTATCCGTCTCCAGGGCCTCCCTGGTGGCGCAGTGGGTTAAGCAGCGCACTATGAAGCAAACCTCAAACACTGCAGCATGAGTTCGATCCCTGCTGCTGGCCAGGGAGGGGACCTACATGGTGTGGCAGACCTCTCCTGCCTTGCCCACTGCTCTCCTCAGCAGTGTGTTTCAGTCCATCTGCCTGTTCTGCTCCCCGCTCTGTCTTTGGTGGACCCTCTCACCCCCACCCCGCACTTTTGACCTGTACCCCAGTGCTTGTATGCATAAATAAATAAATCTTTATTAAAAAAAGGAAAAAACTATAAAGAGCTAAATTCTTTATATCTACAAAAGCATTTGATCATACCCTTTCAGAAAAACTATGACTGACTGAAAAACGGAAAGTAAAGGCATAGCATTTATCAAAGGATGTTTTTCCTGCCAGGGATGATTCACTTCTTTTATTTGCACTGTCATCCTGCTGAATATAGCAGCAGTGGGAACTGAATCTTAAGACCAGTGGGGACAAAGGGAGCTAGGAATTATCCACTATTATTTATCCAGCTATGTGATCTTAGATAAGTCATTTAACTTCTCTAGTACTAATTTCTCTAATGAGGAAATTAGGTGGTTTAAATAACTAGAAACTTAGGAACAGTCTCTAATATTGTCTGAACAGGATCTGATTTTAACTAGGGTAATCATTAGCGGGTATGTAGAAAAATGTGTTAAATGTTTATTATGAGTGACGTCTGAAATGTATGAGAAAATCACATTATGAATACCAAAGTTTAGGAAGTAAAAAGAATTGCTGTCCCAAGGAATAAGATTTCTGTGATTATCTCTGTGACAAGAATTTTAAAGTTGGGATTGGCACTAATTGGACCAATGTGATCAAATTGTTTTAAATTTTTAAAATTTGCTCTTTAATTGTGAAGAAATTTTGAGTAGCTTCACATTATTTTTTTGTCTGCACAAATACATATATACTTGATTGGTCTGAAAAAGAGAAACAACACCAGAAAATGTATTCTTGAAAAACAAAAAACAAGGAATTTCAGTTCTGACTCATGAATTATAGGCCCCTTCACTAAAAAATGTTACATGATTTTAGGCAGTCTTGTGTTGTTTAATTTATTAAATGTGATTTTAAAATTCTATTAGTCTTTACAAATATTTTTAATTAGCTTTAATTTTTTTCAGTGAAGCTGATTTATTGTTCCAATTCCTTTTGCATACATTAACATATTTAGTCCTTTCAACAACCCTGTGAAGTAGACTGCCATTGTTACTGTCACTTTACAGATGAAATTCAGGCACAATGCTGCTCACATTAAAGAACAGGGCTACTCTGGGATTTAAATCCTTGTATACATCCTCTTAATGACTGTTGGTTTGACCATGACCCACTAAAATGTGGTGTAAATTAATCTCTGATGAATGACTAATAATGAGTATGTTGCTAAAAGGTACTACTTTCAATTATTGATCAGAAATACTTGTGTGTATTTATTCTGTTTGGAAATAAAATGAAATTTGAGCATATGAAAGCAAAATAGAGACTTAGCTAACTGCATTAATAGAATAAGACTATAGAAAACAATTTGACATTGCTAAATCAAAGCAAACTTTTTTGCCCTATTTCCAAGAGATTGGATTATAATAAATAATTTGTACTAAAAACTTAACTGTTTTCGCATGCAAAAATCTTGCAAATAGGGACTATTTTCCCCTAGTCTGTTAACGTGTGTAAACAGCTGATCTTTTTCCCAGTTGATAGATGCCTCCTCTTCTAGTAATTCCTTGGCATAAATTAATATTCATTTAGATCAAAGGATTAATGTTTATAAGCATTTGTATGCATAGATCTGCATGAATTATGTCAGACTTGTAAAAAAATTTTAATTCAGAAAGTTCCTTGTATGAACACAAAAATGGTATTAACAGAAACTGACTTGAAAGAGGTAGACATATTACTGAGGTACTCTACACAGAACAGTTCTTTCCCACCAAATCCTTATTTGTTCCCTATATAAACACATTAATAAATGAACTTTGTCACTAAGTCAACAGTTATGTTCTTATTAATAAATTTGTGTGCCAGGGAGAGTAGATAAATGCCAATGTGGATTTGTAACTGGCAGTTTAATTAGGTTCCTTTATAAGTAATTCAAGCATGAGAACTATATATTCTATTAATATGCTGTTAATTTCTGCTCAAGACTAACCATTCCAAGTTCCTAGGTTTTTCTTACTGTATATAAATCTTTAAAACATATTTTAGTTCATGTGGTTAAAGAATATTCTGTTTGTCCTATCAGATGGCTATTTGTGCATAGAACAAATGAGTCAGGATGGTTTTGATTTAGAGTGCTAAGATCAAGATAAAATTCATTTTGGTTCATCCTAAGCAGTCATAAGACATAGTGTCCTAAGTACTGTGCTGAGCAGTTGACTGCTCAGAGATATTGGGAGGTGAGTCTAGCAGGAGAACGATCTCTCACTTGTGACTTCATTTCTGTAGTAAACTAGCATTATTAGAATGCACTGTATGACACCAATAGGGGCAAGTTCTCATATGTTTTATGATTATCTTTCTTTGATAGAGGATTTATTACGATTCTTTAAAAATCTGAGTATACCGGGGTGGTCCTTCATGAACCATATTTCAAACAACATTAGTTGTGCAAGGTATTGATAAATATTAAATAGAAAAAAAAGAGGTCTATGGTTAAGAGGTAGATAATTATTGGTTAAACTATGTTCAACAGTTCACTTTACTGTAACACTTCTCAAAACTCTTACTAATATGCACTTTGAATCTCTGAGAATAGAATCAGTGTTTCTCAAACTTCTGTAATTAAAGATTACCTCCCTCCTTTTTTGTTTTTAAAAAAAAAAAAAAAACAAAGAGAAACTCACTTTGAGAAATTGTATTCTGGACTAGGGTTTCTTAGCCTTAACCCTGTCAACTTTTGGATCCAGACAGTTGTATATTGTGGGGGGGCTGTCTTGTGCATTGTTGGATGTGTATCACAATCCCTTGCTACTACCTACTAAGTACCAGCCCATCCTCCCTTCAGTTGTGACAATCAAAAATGTCTCCAAACACGGCCAAATGTCCCCCCAGGGACAGAAGCTACAGACAGTCTTGACTTAACTGTGGTCTAATGATAATGTAAAAGCAATACTCATGCAATGGAAACCATCTCAAATTTTACATTTTGATCTTTTCCTGTGCTAGTAAACTATGCTACAATACTCTGTGGAAGAGGACAGCAGCAGCTAACCACAGCTCCCAGACACCCACACAATAACAAGGCAAACAACTGATGCTGCACAGTGCATTGTATTATCAGCATTTTTTGGGTGTTGTGTTTTGGGTTTCACACTCCATCATTTCTGTTTTTCACTTTTAGTATAAAACTAAATTAGGTGAGATAGTGAAGAATTTATTATAAAATGGTTTGTGTTAGATTAATTTGCTCAGCTGTAGGATAACACAAGCATTGATTTGTGTTGCCATATTTAATGTAGGCTAAGCTAGGTATGACATTGTGTAGCATAGGTGTACTGAATTCATTTTCCACTTCAGATAATTTGAATTTAGGATGAGTTCATCAGGTTATAATCCTACTGTAAGTCAAGGAAGAGTTGTAGTTGAGAACCACTGTTCTAGAAAAATATTGTAATCTTATGGGTATATTAAATGATTTCTATCTAAAATTTGCCATTTTATAAGAAATAGCAATCTAGAAAATGGAGGTACAGGTAACGAAGATTTAATCCAGTTTACTGTAATAAACTTTCTGGTTCCACTTTACAACCTGGCATGATTTTCTAATAATTATTATGTGGAGAGCGTACTGCAAAAAACATATTGTGTATTAAAAGAATAGCTCAGGTATTTAAGTTGATTTGCACATGAAGATATTGCTCATTTCTAAAGTCCACTTTTTCCATTTTATACAGGGCTATTTTCTTCTTTTTGAGTCTATGTTAGATTCTGTACTTTATGCAAAGAACAAATACTTGGCAAAAGGAGGATCAGGTGAGTATAAAATTCTAGTTTTAATCTAATATTAGTCTAGCAGAACCAAATAAACCTTTGGATTTTAAATAAACTGCATGACCGAGAAAGTTCCCAATAGAGATGAAAAATGTTTCTATTAGATGACGCTTTAATACATTTGTTTACTATATATTTGATGATAGAACATTATATAAGATGTGCAGGGCTCTCAAGTCAGTGGCATTTTTAAGAACACTTTTTATAAAAATACTAGACTAGATTCGGAAGCTATTTGATATTCAAACAGAAATTTAACAAAGTTCTTTTGACTTTTAATATTTGGGACATTTAGTTATTTTATTTGAGTGGAATATTTCATACTAGGTTGGAGGTGGTTTGCTTTAGAGAAAAATTTTTCATCTCTAAATATGTAAACCTGGCTTCTCTGTGATTTAATTATAAAGTAAATAGTGATTGGTTTCTGCTAAGTTTTTAAAGTATAGTATACCCAATCCATATTTTTAAATGAATTCCAGTAAATGTGGAAGACTTTTTCATGTCCCTGGTGAACTTTTGATCATATTAACTCTGCATTTTCAGAGTGAGATTGTGTTTTTACGGTCCTGCTGTGAACAGTTGTATACAAATAAAATGTTGTTTTTCAGTGCAGTGGTTATGACACTTAGTTGAACACCACAGCTCCTGGAACATAGAAAAAACATTGTGCATGTTTATTGAATTGAATCATTAAAGCTAAATTACATAGCATCTGTCTCCTTTCTCCACCTTCCCTTTCTTAAAGCTTCAGGATCAACATATGGTTTCCATGGTCAGAGTACAGTTAACAAAACTATTACATGAGGATGGGTGAAAAGGAGGAGACATTTTGAACTAGTGACATAAAGCACCTAACATTTTTATGCCTTCTGCTCTATGAAATTCTTTTGGCAGTTATGATACAGTAAAAAAAATCTAAGACAGAAATGTAAAGCATAGAGAAAATTCTCCAGTACAAGAGTTCTGGTAATTTAAATGGAGTCACTTTCTTTTTAAAAATTTTCTCATTTTATCATTGTATTTTCTAAAGCCATTTCATAATATAATCCTGATCTCTGATGAGAACATGCTTACAATTTTGAGGTGCATTTTACTTCAACAATTGGCTGTATCTTCTATGCTTGCAGTAGTTTTTTTTTTTAAATGACTACTATACTTAGTAATAGTAGACTCTACCTTTATGTTATTACATGTAATAGAACAGCCTTTTGAGGTTTTAGAAATAACCTCATAAAGGTGTCTTGGGTAACGTATTTTGTAACTCAGAGCTGCCAAACTCCAGCATTCATGTTCTTTTTTCACTGCCCCTTGTTTTACTACTGAAGTGCATTTTATTGAATTTAATTGTTGCCTTAAATTTATCCTAGGAAAAATTCAGAGAACTATTTCTATACCTCCTTGAATGGTATTCATTGATCTTACTGAAAGAGTGACATCTACTTAATACATTTAAATTGAATTCTCCATGAAATTCATTAAGAACTTGCAGCATGTGGATAATGAGGTTATAGTTGATGAAACAGTAGTGGAGCTATTTCCCATAATCAGAGAGACTAAGTGAGGACTTCTAAGTCTTTCTATATTATATATAGTTGATATTCACAGCTAGAGGTGTACTGAGTGGTATAAGCAGTGCTGTAGAATGTTGTAGCTTAATTGAGTCAAGAAAAAAAAAGGAAAAGTCAGAATAACATGAAGTAGGTTAACCTATTTGTGTATTTGAGCATGTCTTGACAAATACCACCTATCATCGACATGTTCATTTTCCTATTGCAGGGCAAAATTTCCTTTTATATTTTTCTGAAGGAAAGATTTACTAAGCAATTAGTAGGGTAACAATTTTAGGAAGAATGCTTGCATTATAAGAGAGAGAAGATTGAAGATCCACATATACATGAAGAAACCAAAATTTTTTTGTTAAATGAATTTAAGTTCAATTTATGTATCACTATATATAATGGCATAGAGTAAAGCTTTTGTGTATGTGTATGTCTTCATGGATACCTGAGTTTTTGATAAAATACAGCTTACATTCTTGATATTTTTATGAAAGGAAAAAATTAGAACAGTTGAATACCAACTTATACAATAAATACAAAAGGCATTTTCTCTAGAGTTGAAGCAAGATTTGGATCGTCACTATTACGTAGTTATTTAAAACATCAAGGTATTAATATAGTTAGAATTTAGAAGGTGAATTTCATTTTTATTTTTTAAAGATTTTATTTATGCACACAAGAACTGGCGAGAGGTGCAGGGGGTGAGAGGATTCATCAAGGATGGAGTAGGGAGCAGAACTGGTGGATCTACTGAAATACACTTCTAAGGGGAGCGGTGGGCAAGACAGGAGAGGTCTGCTGTGCCATTAGCTCCTCGACTGTGTTTTGAACTCAGGCCACAGTGGTTGGTGATAGCTTGATAGTGCTGAGACTTTAACTCCTGCACCACTAGGAAGGCCCAGAAAGTGAATTTTGAAGATGTTGATTTTATGTAGCTAATATATAAAAAAATTCTACAAATAAATCACAGACCCAATTGAAAATTCGCAAAGAAGTAAATGACAACTCATAAAAGAATAAATGCAGGTGACTCTTAAGAATATGCTCAATCTCTCTCATATTGTGAAAAATGTCCAATTTCAGAAATCTTTGCTTTACTCAAGGTCACATAGGGATTTCCTGTTTTTCTTCTTGAAATTTTTTATCTTTTACAGTTAGTCCTATAGTTCTTTTAGGTTAATTTTAGGATGTCATTATTATTTCTTATTATTTCCTAATCTTAACATACTACCACACTCTCTGGGCTTTTTGTTAAGAAATGTGAATGTTCTGGCCCATGTTAGACCCCTTTGGACCAGAAACTAAGGGGAAAAGTTCTGTTCTTAGCAATTTATTTTTAGTGTCTATTTCCCTTTGTATTAATCATTGTTCTTGTTGGAAGAGCTAGAGAAGGAATTTTTTAAAGGACAGGGTAGGATATTAAGTCTTTTTGAGAACTAGAAAACCAGGCTAGAAAGTTAACCAGGCAGGAACAATACTCAAAATTACTTTATAGAACTGGTTTAGAAGTGATATTACTAGCTGGCACAAATGACATTGCTGCCTCTGAAGCAGCCAGAACTTTAGGTGGTACATATCATTAGTGGATCCCAGGTCTTGTGAGATACCTAACTTAAAAGGGAGGGAGGAAAGATAAGTTCTTTTCATTTTCAACTTCAGTACAGGAAAGTGGGCCCTGCCTCATAACATACCAGGTTACACAAACACTTCAGAAGGAACAACAAAATAGAGTGGCAGATGCAAACTATATATGTTCACACTTTATCTTTCTGTATATATATGTATACTTACACAGGTATACATATATACACACACACACACTATTAGGTAGGTAGATAGATAGATAGATAGATAGATAGATAGATAGATAGATAGATAGATAGATAGATAGATAGATAGAACTGTACGTCTTTCATTTTGCATTTGCATCAGAAAACTTTAACATCATGGTAGTAACACCTGCCTTGGTAGTAACACTTGACTTTTATATAGCTTATCTCTAACCAACCTGTAACACTGGTTCATAGTGCTTATAGGTTTCCTTCAGTATTTCCATGATGCACTTTTTACCTCCTAATTTCAGATCTCCTTAGTTCACCTTTATTATTTTGGTTTTGTTTAGTGATATCGCAGAAGTATCATTTTATTTTCTTTTTCAGTGTGTAGTTTTTCAATGAACATTACAGCTACATTTTAGCCTAGCCAAATTTTAGTGGACCCAGTCACAATTTATAAGTTAATGATGGGCAGATATTCCAATTTCCAAATAAATGTTAATTTTTAAGTGGTCTTACTATATAAGTTAGAAACTAATTTTTGAGCTTATTCAACTCCCAAAGTACCTGCTGATTTAATGATTTTGGAGTATATTTCCCTTGATGCATATTAAGCGTCTTATCATTAGTTGTTATTTTCACTAAAATCTCTTTACCTTTTTTTTTTTTTTTTACATATGTTGTGGAAAGAACAGTTTTATTTTGACTTATTTAGTATCTAATCGTCTCTAAACTTTTTACTCTCCGATTGTTTACGTACAAGCTGGCATACACTAGTTTACTAGGAATTGTTTCTTTATGAATCTGAGTATTTTCCTTTAGTGTCCCAAAGTTTGTGAGGCATGTCTGAGGGATAAAGGATTTCCCATCTTTATCTATTCACCATGTGAGCTATTCTAGTGACAAATGAATTCTGGGCAGTGAATCGCGAAGGACACAGATGTCAAAGCCATGAATTTATAAATTGTCTGTTAAGAGGGCGCTTTTATCCAATCAGTGCTTTGTTAATTTCTCCTATAAGGAGAAATAATTATTCAATTTTGTCTGTATCTGGCAAAAATCAAATGACAAATGTGTCAGAATGTGAAGGTAAAAGGTTAGCCAGGATTTTGGAAGGTAGCCCAAAATTTTAGACAGCTGTGAAGAAATGGGTATACACCCAAATTGACCTATAACACTAATTACAAGTTCCTTATGAATATTCATAGATATTGCTAACTGAAAGATTAAAAAATAATTGCATTTTTAAGTTCTAAAAATGCAAAAAACATGATTTTCTGTATCTCTGTGAAACTCAGTTAGCCTAAAACTGTATCTCAACACTAGAAAAAGTAAAATCATATTCCTCTTTATTTTTTTCTCATTACCAACATATTTTGAAAACATTTTTAGTTTCAATATTAGTCTTTATTTTTGAAAAACTTATCCCTGTTTCTTAGTAGTATTCTTAGTACGTCATATTGCTGGACACAGAACCAATGGTAGTAAACTTTTTCTTTAAACAACCAAATAGTAAATATTTAGCTTTGTAGGCCACCATGCAAGCTCAGCCCCACCTATGCAACTCTACCACTGTAGCACAGCACAGACAGGCAGTGGGTAAGCAATGCTTTAAGAGGGTTCCAATTAAACTTTATTTACCGAAACAAGCAATGGACCACATTTGAGCAAGAGAACATAATTTGCCAACCTCTTATAAAGAGACTGATAATACTAAAATGTTTGACAAAAATTTCAGTAATTTTTTTTAAATAGAAGAGCTTTATGAAGTATGTTAAGTTTGTTAAGTATGCTGTGCACTCTACAACTCTGGAGGATATTTGTTTTCTATCGACTACATTGTGAACGGTACTCCCTAAAGTAGTACATAAGGGTGGCCCTGGTAATTAGCCCCCACATCCATTTTTCCCTTATCTGTATCAGGCCTGCTGCTTGTTTCTGTAGATAGAGTTTTATTGGGACATACTCAGCCTCTTTTTTTAAAATACTGTCTCTTATTACTTCACATTATAGCAGTAGAGATGAATCATTTGAAAGTAGACCACAGTGACCCACAAAATCTGCGGTTACTTTACAGAAAATGTTTGCTGACTCCCAATATATAGACCTTAGTGTTAGTATGTTCCTCTTTAAGGATAAATTTACAGCACATAATGTGGGAAAGCATCCATGATTATCATATTAAGTACCACAAAGGATATATCAAGAACTTAGGCAAATATCTAAAGTCTTTAAGAATTCTTTCTTCATGTTTTCTCAGTTTAATCTGAAGAAACTATAAACAACTTTCCTGTAGCTGATACTCTTGCTGGGTCAGTTTCTATAACAAATCAGCCACTTTGAAGAATTATTACCTATCAGAAATTTAAATGTAACCAAGACAATTACCATATCTGTGGAGGAAGAGAAGAATAGAAATAACAGTTTACTTGGCACTAGATGATAGTCTAGTGCAGCTATCACATCTACCTCACATGCCCCCTTAGGGAAGATTTTAAAATGTTTTTTGAGTGAGAAATAGCACCAGTTATTTTGTCTCGGTATCTCACATGTCAGGTTTGGAAGAAACAATTGCTTTGATGCCAGCAGATCTTATCTGGGGCTTTATTTGAAAGGTAATTTAGTGCTGCTGTCATAATAAAATTTCTAAAGCTATGGGTAGAAAGAGTTTGGGGGGCAGTATTATTTCTCTACTGTTTAAATCTGACTGTAGTTAATCATGAAGTTGTTTCTTTCATGCATTTCTTTTTAAATTTTTATTTTTAAAATATATTTATTGAGAAATGTTAATTTACAACACTGTATATGTTTTAGGTGTATAGGTTCACACCTTTACTGACGTCTGCTTCCACCCCTCCAACCTTCTTTCATCTGTACATTTCTTTGGTACATGTGAACTTGATTTCAGTTTTTGTTGATATAAAAAAACTGGTTTACATTTTAATTCATGCATGAATACCCTAAATGTTGGTATTTGAAGGACAAAGTTAATTTTGCTATTTGTTAGTCAAAAAAGAATCAGTATTTTTTTTAAAAATTGTTAGTCTTTTATTTGTCTTTTATTAAAAAAGTTTTTTTCTGAATCATTCTCCAACTTCCTTAATGCTATTTTTAATTTTCACTCTTCTGTGACCCTAGCTTCTCAGCTGTCTCTTCTGTTTTTTTTTTTCTCCTTCCAAAGACCCTTTAAATTCTGTTATTCATCATTTACTATCCCTACGTAACCTCATGAGCAACCATTACTTATATTTCCATTTATTTGCCTATAAACTGAAATTTCTGTCTTTAAACTAGGGTGTTTAAGGCTTGAATTTCTGGCCTTTATATTCAGTAACTTACTGGATATTTTCACTCATTTGTCTCATAAGTATAAATGCTCTAATTCTTGTTGAATTTATCCTTACTTAGTCCCCATTATAATGGTTAGTACCACAGTCTGCACAGTTGCTAAAACTAAAATCTGTCATCCTGACTCTTTCTGATTCTTAGCTTCCACAAACAGCCAATCTCAAAAATACTACAAATTCTACTTCCTAAATATCCCTTGAATATATTTTCATCTTTCCTTTCATATAATCTTTGCCCTATTTAAAACTTGAACGAGGAGCCTCCCCGGTGGCGCAGTGGGTTAAGCAACACACTATGAAGCAAACCACAGCCACTGCAGCAGGAGTTCGATCCCTGTCACCGGCCAGGGAGGGGACCCACATGGTGTGGCAGACCTCTCCTGCCACGCCCGCTGCTCCCCTCAGCAGTGTGTTTCAGTCAGTCTGCCTGTTCTGCTCCCCACTCTGTCTCTGGTGAATCTTCTCACCTCCCTGACTCTGGCCTATACCCTAGCTCTTGTATGCATAAATAAATAAATCTTTAAAAAAAATAAAAATAAAACTTGAATGAGGGCCTGCCCTGGTGGCGCAGTGGGTTAAGCAACGCACTATGAAGCAAACCTCAGCCACTGCAGCACGAGTTCGATCCCTGCCTCCGGCCAGGGAGGGAACCCACATGGTGTAGCAGACCTCTCCTGCTGTGCCCGCTGCTCCCCTCAGCAGTGTGTTTCTGTCAATCTGCCTGTTCTGCATCCTGCTCTGTCTGGTGGATTCTCTCACCACCCCCACACCTCTGGCGTGTACCCCAGTGCTTGTATGCATAAAAAAATAAATCTTTTTTTAAAAAAAAACTTGAATGAATACAACTGTCTCTTATTTTGTCTGTTTTAGCTTTACACCTCCTATTCCACATATTGTGTTCTAGATCCCTTTTCTCACAATCTGATCATGTTGCTACCCTATATAAAAGTTTTTCACTGGCTGTAACATTATTCTTAGAATAAAATCCAGTTAATCATATCTACTCAGCCATGTTCTTGTTGGTTCCTACTCACTGTTCTAGCTTTCTATCGCATTATTTTCTGGCCAGCTGGAGTGTATATTAATTGTGACTGCTTGCTCTGTGGAAAACATTGCTTCTCACTCCTAACTGACTTGGGCTTTGGCTCTTATCTTCTTTAATACCCCTCTCCCAGCCAATTCAGAATTAAATATTTTTGCTGAGAACGCTCTTGGTAGCTTACACCTCCCATTCTTAGTTTTTGTTATCACACAAATAATTGCCCATTTACTTGTCTAAATTGTCTAAATGCACCCTTCTTGAGAGTAGGGCCATGTATCCAAAGTCTGTAAATTAGAATAATTTATCTGGCACATACTTGATGTTCATAATGAATATTTCCTTTTATAATGAATAAGAGAAAGTAATATGAACTGATCTTCTGCACAGCTAAAATTCTATGACATGACTTTTATTTTACATGTGGCACATCTTTCAAATCATTTGTCTACACATTTCAGAGGAATATATAAAGATCTTGTACCTTTTTAATGTCAGCTTAAGTTTTAACACTAATTAAGTGTATTTATTTCTGGATTATTTAATCATCTCATGTACTTTAATTATTTTTATAAGAACCCATCATTTGAAACTCATTTTAATCTTACTATCACAATAATGTGTATCTTTTATCAAGAGATTACAAGATGAAACTTGGTTATTTTCCCTTATCTATATCTTCATTAGTTTACTCCTGCTAGGAGTCCATATTTATCCTTTGATTGCTATATTTTGTCATAAAAAGAAATAATACTAAGGAGCCTCCCTGGTGGCGCAGTGAGTTAAACAACTCACTATGAAGCAAAGCGCAGCTACTGCAGCACGAGTTCGATCGCTGCCCCTGGCCAGGGAGGTGACCCGCATGGTGCAGCAGACCTCTCCTGCCTTGCCTGCTGCTCCCCTTAACAGTATAGTTCAGTCAGTCTGCCTGTTCTGTTCCCCACTCTGTCTCTGGTGGATCCTCTCACCCCCCCCGGCACCTCTGGCCTGTACCCCAGTGCTTGTATGCATAAATAAATAAATCTTAAAAAAAAGAAAGAATACTAAGTTTGTTGGGTGTTTTGTTTGTTACAGTCTACCCTGACCTCTGTGCTATCAGCCTTGTGGCAGTAAGTGATATGAATAAACATGCTGATAGAATTGCTTTTTGGGATGATGTCTATGGCTTCAATATGTCCTGTATGAAGAAAGCAGTTATTCCAGAAGCTGTTGTGGAGATTTTAGATCCAAAGACTCTTATTTCAGATCCTAGTAGTATTAAGGTAGGTATTTTACTTTGGTTTTTAACAGTATTTCCAATTTTCTTAGTTTTCATTTATGAATTGAGTATTTGAAGTTAGTATATTGATTTCATAAGCAGATCTTCAGGACAGTGGTTTTTCTTCCTATTTTAATCAGTCTAAATTAAAGCATCATGCGATCATAATACTTGCCAGTTGACTATATCATCTTTGGAGTCACATCTCTTTATATGGAGAGAGAATAGGTCCTTATAATGAACTGGAAAGTTTATTTACTTTGGTTTAGTGAAGGCAAAAAGTCCTGCTATATCATCAGTCTGCTTCATCACCATTTTTTGGCTTTATTCTAACTTCTCATTTACAGCTAGATTATGCTTTCCTATCATATATTCTATACAATTTATTTTCTTTCAGGTTTCCTCTAAACTTTTCATATAAAATAATTATACTGAATTTGCATGTGAAACTAAGGTACTGCTATGTTCAGATTTCTCTTTTCCTTTTGTGTTTTATTATTGTACTCTACTATGTTAATATCAAGTTTTATTGTGAACTTCTCAGGAAAAATCTAATTTACATAGGTTGAGTAATAACTTTGATGAAAAGTGATACTGCTTTTCTCAAAAACTACTTAATTTGTCTGTTTCAATTTGGTAATAAAACAAATTCAGCTTGTTCAACATTAGGTTTAGACTGTTGTCTCCTCTGTTTAGTGACACTATTACTATAGCATTAATAATCACTGCATAAAGTAGACCTTCAGTAGACATTAATTTTCATACATGGATAGTCTTTAAAATTAGCATAAAATAATAAATATTCAAAGTTCCTTTACTAGAGCAAGCTGATTAAAATTGCATTCTTCTGTTAAAGAAAAAAAGTACAGACTGCTTATAGATTACAGGGCTATTTGTTGCTCTGGTACACTAATAGAAAGGGATTTATTTGAGTTCTTTGGCTCAGACTAGGAGTGTACTATGTCAGCCAACTCAACCCTAAGGCTGAGCAGAAGGAACAGGACTGGGGTGCAGAAACAATTTCTCTAGTGATCTCTTTGCTTATAAAGAAAACTGTACTGAGAAATGAAGGTGTTTAATAAGTATAATACCCTTCTTTTATTATTAATCATTTGTTTAGGTAAATGTAGCAGGTTCTGTATTCTAAGGTCTCTCGAAAAGCAAAAGACAATTGCTTTGTAACTTATTAAGTTTTCTCATTTGAGAGTAATGCTTTAGTATATAGTCAGAAAATTTTTTATTCACTGGATTATGTACTATTCATGGGAACTTGTCTGTTGACAGCCTTTGGAACATACTTATGGTCAGAACACCTTAGTGAAATGGTGAGAGATTTGAACCAAAGAAGAATAAGAAGTAGGATATTTGATCACTTTTTTCCTGAGTTGAATCTTCATATTTGTTTTTTCTCTCTGATTGAAACTGTTCTGTTTTTCCCTAATGTCTAACAAACTTATCTTCAAATGCAATTATAAAAATAAATTTGAAACAACTTGTCTTTTTCACTAGTATGTTTTCAAGTTGTCATTTCTAATAAAAATTTTTGACTTATAATTACACAAAATTTGTAGCTAATGTATAATTATGTTGTATGGAAAGTAATCTTGGAACACAGGAAGACTTTTTTTACTCCAAAAGCATTTTGGTGTGTAGAAAAACTTTAGCACATCTGAACTGTGATTTGATTGATACATAAGATGACTTACAAGCAATCTAAGTAAAAAAATACTTCATTTAAAGAGAAATTGATGAAATGGTAGTACCCCCAAATTTGGAAAGTATCCCACATGTGGGATGTGAATAAGCTTTGCAAAACATTGGTTTGCAGTGATCCTTTTTGCATAAAGAAGTAATATTTTTTTATTCTTTTTACTATTTTTTTTACAAAATTCTTCCCCCCATTTTTTTTTAATGGGTAGCATATAGATTGCCATGCAACATCTGTCTCAGATTTGGAATTTTCTTCAGATTTTGCCCTGAAAATCACAAAGACATCCTTATGCACGGTAAGCTATTTCATTCTGCTTTGACAAATTTCAGTAGCAGTGCATTTGATTGGCAGACTAATGAATTAATTATCAGACTTGTGATAAATGAAAAAGATTATTGCCTTTGACAGTCTGTCTTTGCCTTTGTCAGGTTATTGAACAGATCTGTTTTAATATGTTGGTAGACTTCAAAAAGTTAGTTTAATTCAGAAGAGAAAAATTGGGAAACCATGTTTACATAATGAGTTTTCTTTATTGATTCTTCATTATTACCTATTATATAATTAATTGAGAGCACTCAACTTTATCTTCAAAGACAAAGGTTATCACTTATTCCTCCCAGTAACTTTTAACATTGAATTTGGGTGGAATTAGATATGTTTATTTAATGTAATATTTTATACTCATATGTGAAAAATCATAAACTGGTGCTCTACCTTTCTTAAAGAACTAATCTGATATAGTAGAAAAAGTATAGGCTTTACAAAAGTTAGGCAAATCCAAAATCTCCTTTGCTTTTGCCACTCACTACTGTTTATTTATTACCTAGGTATTTTCAGATTAATTAACTGCTTTAAAATAATGGTAACAATTCTGTCTTGTAGCTTAGTTGCACAGAATAATAATATATGTGAAAGCACCTACATTGAAGCCAGAGATGTTGTTATTAAGATAGTTATTTTTAAGTAATTTCTAAATGTATATTAGTACTAAGACAAAAGTATTTACCTTTACCAAGAAACTTAAATGTTAATAAAATACAGGATTTTATCTTTAAAAAAAAAAGGATGGATTTACATTGGTGGTATTAATACAAGTATTTATATTAAACTATAATTTTATTACTAATTGTATTTTCAGAAGATATATTTTTATTGAAATTATGGATCAGATTTATAATCATGGTTACTTTGACTCTTCAACTTGATTCTTATTTGAATGCTATATACAGATTGATATACAAAAGGTTTTATAGCTTCTTTCAAATTATTTCAGTTTACTTTGATGCAGTAATTATTTTACATCCAAATGAGTTTAGCAATGTGTTTGATGTTTTGGAGAATTCTTTTTTTGGTGTTTTTTTTGGGGGGGGGGGTTTATCTTGTCTTTTAATTTTTTTTTAAGGGTTTCCTGTATAAGTTCCATCTTCATTATCTTATGTTACTTGTATTGTTTTTTTGTTTGAGGATTCACTGAGATTAGTATATGATGGACTATTAGTGTGACCTCAGTTTGAAAGGTACTTACTGTTAATCAAAACTTAAAATCTTTTGGTACAGCTAATAATAATTAGCTGTTTAATAAACAGATTTTAAAACTGTCTGCCAGATAATTATCTAAAATCTCTGGACACAAAAGAAAAAAACAAGTAAAACCTAAAAATTAGCAGGTACTGAGAACATTTCAGTATAAATATAAAAATACACAAAGGGTGTTCTGGCCCTGGGAACACAGAAGTTTTTATGAAAGTAAATAAATAAGTAAACCTTAGTCTACATATTTAGGATTTTTTAAGTTAGGAAAAGTAAGTGAAAGTAAACAAAAGTCAGTTGATTCTTTTCTTTTTTAAAGGTTTAGGTATATTTGCTAAATGGTAGATATATTTAAGTGGCACTGATACTTAGTTTTGAATAGAGTTGAAACAAATCTGAATTAGAATTTTTTAAAATTTAAATATATTTAAAAGAAACTTTAAAGTGTTTACAACTCAAACTTGTAATTCCTTACTCTTAGCATTCTTCGTTTTCATTTTACTTTTTAATTAAGCTTTAAATTTTTCTAATAGTTTCAGAAAAAAGCATCAAGACAAACCCATTTCATTGCATTTGTGTTCTTTAAATCTTCTTTCCAGGCTTTTGAAAAGTCTCTGACAATAGAAACCAACTAATTCCTGAGTATTAAATCAGTTCTTAGTACTTTGGGGTGTAAATTGACCTAATTTTGACCTTGCAAAGCTAATCAGCTAAAGAAACTAATTATTAAAACACATCTGTGCTGCTTAGAAATAGTAAGATTTGTCTTGAACTTGCATCAGAGATTTTAGTGGGACATCTGGTATATATTTTAATAGACTTCATTAAGTAAATTTTATGTGTTAGAATGAGAGTATTTCGAATTATGTGATTCTATCTCTATCGTCAGTTTTAGATTTCTCCTTGTGTGAATGACCATATGATCTACAGGATGGTCCTGAATGCTCTTCTCTAGACTTCAACCCTTGTTCTTAGGCTCAGTCTCATGGGAATACTTAAATCTCTTTAGTTAGTCTTAAGAACTGTTTTTTGAGTAGTAATATGTACTGAGAACTCTGGGGCATTAGGGATATATCAGCAAACAAAAACATATAGTTCTTCTCTTCAGGAGGCATATTTTTAGTACTTACGGGGGAAAAGGTGAAATCTTGCCATGAACAATAGCATGGATGGACACGGTGGGATTATGCTAAGTGAAATCAGAAGGACAAAGACAAATACCATATGATTTTGCTCATTTGTGGATTAAAAAGAAGAAAAGCAAGCAAACAAAACAAAAACAAGCCCTTGGACTCTGACAACAGAATATTAGATACCAGAGGGAGGAAGAAGGGAGAGAATGAGTGAAAGGAAAGATTGGTTGGGGGTAAACGGTGACTGGACATTTGGTGATGTGTGTGGAGAAGTGAGAACATGTATTCCTGAAACCTATACAGTAAGTTTTATCTCAATAAAAAAATCATAAAGAGTATTAGACTGGGACTCAGACTGGCCATAACTAGATTCTAGTCCTGCCTTTGCCACTAGCCAACAATATGAAAATCATTTTCTTTTTCTGGGTCTTAGTTTCCAAAAGGTGAAACAAGGGGCCTAAACTTCACCGAATAATCTGTATCATTCATTCTGATCTAACATACTGTAAGTACAAATGTTTACCAGTTAAAAATAAATAAAAATCACCTTATGGGTGTTAGATACTATCAAAGAAATAAGAATTTGGCTACATGCGATAAAGGCATTACAGTTAAATAAGAAAATATCCATATTTTTCAGATATGTAAACTGAAGGCAAATGTTCATCAATAATAGACTGGAAAAATAAGTGTGGTGTGTCTATGGAGTACTGTATGTTCATAAAAATGATTATCTTGATTATACCTTAAGACCAGGATAAATCCCAGGAATAGAATGCACATATGAAAAGGATGGTGATAATATCAGAATAGTGGTTACTATTTTGTAAGGGGCCTTTGGAAGAAGGCATGATTAAAGCTCAGGGATCTTAAGAGCAGTGGTTACTTTGATCTGGGTATTAGTTTAGGGTGTTCATGCTGTAAAAGCTCACTGAGCTCTGTCCTAGTGATTTTTTTTTATTAAAATATTTTAAAATTTACATATACTTGCCATTAATTGTAATCCCCATGTATTCCCCACTAGTGATTTTTATGTGTGTATATTGTATATTTGTATATTTCACTAAAAACATGTTTTAATAGGTGTTTCTCATAATGACTGAAAGTAACATCTCTATTTTTACCATGTATATAATACCACAGTTAGAAAGTTCCTCAAAAGCAAACCAAACAGAGGACATTAAGTAGATCAGAAATTTGATGAGTACAAGGTACTGAAAGAAGCCCAGTTTGACTGAGCACAGATCATAGTGTTCAAAGGGGATGAGAGCCATTCATATCATTTGGCATCCTGTAGTATTAGTAATAGTGGAGTATTGGAATAGTGGAATATTTGAAGAAAAATATTTGAAATATTTGACGTTCTTAAGTACAGAAGTGTTCTGATGTGAAGGGGTCTTTGGAAAGGTCATGGCTGCAATGTAGAGAACAAATAAGACACGAAAGTGGGTGTGGAAGGCCATTGAGTTGTACATTACAGCATCTCAGGCTAGAAATGGCAGTGACTTATCAACACGATTTCATTGGAGGTGGAAAATAAATGAACATATTCAAGAACTATCTGGAAGGTGAAAAATTAACGGGAGTTGAAAATGGGTTAGATAATGAGGTATGAGAGAAAGAAAAAACAATGTGTATGTTATCACACCACCCCTACCACCCATAATCTTTTCTCCTTCCCTCTGATAGCTTCAGTTCTGCACTCAGATTTCTAGGGTTTATTTTGTATTTTGCTTTTCTGTTCCTTTGTTTTGTCTTCATATTCCACATATGAGTTAAATTATGGTATTTTTCTTTCCCCTTCCTTCTGATTTATTTTGCTAACATAATTCCTTCTAGTTCCATCCTTATTGTTTTTTTTAATAGCTGAGTAGTATTCTAAGTATTGTGAATTTAGGTTGTTTCCATAACTTGGCTATTGTAAATAGTGCTGCAGTGAACATAGGAGTGCATATATCCCTTTGAATTAGTGTTTTTGAATTGTAGCTATCTAGGCGTGGAATTGCTTCTCTTATGGTGGACCTGTATAAAGTATGTATCTTTAATACAACATGGCATTGTGTTACAAACCTTGTACTACATCTAGAACCCATCCAAAGAAATGTTGATTTGTGCCACTGCCAGAAAAAAAATGCTTATACTGATCTTATTAAGATACAATTTACATATTGTTTCCAGTATAACATTACAGGATTTTGTAGAGTAATTTTGATTATCTGAGATTTTCCCATTATGACTTTTCCTTTATCTAATATATGAATGTTTCATCTCATATTCAGAGGAATTCTATTGAATGCTGGCGTCTTTAAATTTAAAGTCCAGGTGTACCCTATGCATTGCCTACAAAATTTTACACACTTCCACTTGGTCCCTTTTTATCTTTCATTTTTCCTAACCATAGAGTTTAATATCCTAAACTGGATTCCAGAGGATTTTTACCTTCTTAAAATCTGGATTTCTTCAACCTACCTTCTTACATAGTTACCTCTTTACTTTTATATACTCTCCTTTGACCCATACCTTTAAGAAAAATTTGATATTTAAAAAGATTAACTTTGTATTATATGTCCATTGAATAGAATAGTGGGAAGAATCACTGCAGTATTATACTGTTATTTAAACCTGGGAATGTGAAAGTCCACATATGAGGAGTTGAAGTTGAGTAAAATAACTTTCTTTAGAGTTGAGATTACTATGCTTTTCACCCCCTTTTTAAAAGCCGAACTGTAAATAACTCCTCTGAATCTGCTTTTTTAAAGCTTGAGTTACATAGAATTTGAACATCAATTTGTCCTAAAAAATAATTTGAGCAGACTGTTGAATTTCTTACTCTACATCATTACATGTCACTTTAGCTATAAGGGCATGCTTGATATCAGCAATGCTGAGGGTCAGAATAAATTTGTGAGAGAAGTAATCACACTCAAGCACGCCTAAAGTACTTATCTGAAGCACAACAGTAAGCATAAAATGGTTTACTTGTCAAGTAATCAATAATAGTGGACTCTTGATTTAGAGATGTCAAGGGAGTTTTCCCTAGTCCTGTCTCAGGGGCTGCCAATTGGCATTATTAGATTGTGATAATAAATGAGCTTGACCAGGTATTTTCCTCTTTGATTCAGGCAGTTATCTCTGGAGTAATGACCTGTAAGGAAAATAATCTTCCCAATTCAGATGTCCTTTGCATTAAGGTCTGGCAGAAACCATCATGAATACTGGTATCCAGATCTTCTAAAAATCCTAAACCATGTAATGTTTACAGATATCTGATGTATATGTATGTGTTTACAGGGAGAATCAGTCCTCATGGAAAGATGAGTCATGATGGAAAAATAGATTTTGATTATATATGCCAGATGACTCAACTTATTCTCTAATATTTGCCAAAATGATTCCATCTTTTTTTTTAGGCAGCTAAATGAGAAAAGCACTAATCTTGAAATAGGATACAATTTCAAAATATGGTTAAAATCAAAAGATATTAAAATCAAAAAGTTTAAGTAGTGGTAATGTTGCATTGTGGATAAAAGCTTTAGTTTAGATGCAATGTACTAAATTTAGCAGTATTACCTTAGAGGAGGTATTTAGCTCCTATCTTAGTATTTAACTCTTCCACATTAGCAAGAGGAGGTATTTAAGGAGAAAACACCACCAGTGCCTACTTTTTAGGTATTATTTTGAGTGTTAAATGAGATAATGCATAAAAGCATTTACTGCTAATGCCTGGCACAGAAAAAAATGCTCAAAAAATGAGCCATCTGATATTTCCATTCACTTTCCTATCTTGCTGCATTTTCAACAAGTTGTTATATTTAATTTGTTTATGTTTCATATATTTATTAAATTTATTCCTTTGGTAATAGTAATTTAGAATTATGTAATTTCACAGATGGGATTTAGTTATTCCATGAAGATTGGATAAGCATAACTGATGTGGCTATAGATACCCCCTCAAAGACTAGTGTTTTGTTGTTGTTTATTTGTTTTTACCTTTTGTATACCGTTGCAGGCCAATGTATACAATGAAATTTCTTTGACCTATCTGTATACTTGAATATCTAATGTATTAAAGAAATGAGACCTTTCAGAATGCTGCATTTATACAAATCAGCTACTTCTCAAAGCAAAATCACTTTCTTCTTATCTATGGTTTTGCAAAGGCTTACAGTTCTAATTTTTAAATCACTAAGACAGTGACATAACTATTACAGAATGAACTTTCCTTTAACAAGGATATGTTCTGACTGTTCCCAAAGGTTGCACTTCAGTGTTCAGTCTGATTTCTTTTTCCTCTTCCTTTCATCTAGCATCCAATCCTATGAATATGAGATGGAACAGACCCAAAGACATGAATTATTGTTTCACGCTGCAGTATGCAGAGATTGTAATCAAAGCACATCTGTAATTACCCCAGAACTTAAGATAGTTAATATAATTACCTTCTTTAGCATTTGGTAGTCTCTAAATGACAGGCACAAATGAATATTACAAGATTTTTAGTGCCACTCAGAGTTGGATACTTTAAAGAAGGAATTAGGTAGGGAGGTGGCTGTCGTGATTTTGTTCCTAGAAATAGGTTTACTTGCCAATAATAGTGTTTTATGCCTTTTGAAAAACTAAACATGGATAATAGTTCCTATATGTAGATTTTGGATGATTTTTAGCAAAAATAGCATTGAAAAATGGAATACAAGGAAACAATAAATACTCATATCAAACAGTCAAAAACTGATGATACTTATTAGGAAGCAGGAAGAGAGAAGTATAAAGAACACTGAGAAAGAGAAATCTAGAGTTTAAAATGACAATTGCATTCAAAACAGTTCTTTTCAAGACCACTTTTAGGCACTGTGAATGTAACAAAGAATACAGCCTCTGACCCCAAAGATCTTTATTAGTATGAAAGGCAAATATATAAATGAATTGTTGCAATATAGTATCAAATAACAATAATGGAGTCATATGGAAGGTACCCTTAGCCTGGCACTTCTCATTTCGTTTTCCTTGGCTTTGCTATAGATCTGACTTCTTCCCAAAAACCTTTTTAATATTGCTTGTATTAGTGACAAGTGATTAATTGTTGATGTCAGGGACTTTTTCTCCAAAGTGATTGGCATATGTTAATCAGTTTTGAATAAAATATAGAAAGTAAGAGAAGAACAGCATTATGGTTTTCTTTTCCCAAAGGTTAGTTAGTAGGAGCCAAGCACATTATATCACTTCATCTTTCATTTATTTGTTTACTCAATTAACAAGTCTTTATTAATTTCTTGTAGTCCCTAAACATCTCAGGCTATTTCATGCCTTTGTAACTGCACAGTTGCTTTCACTGTTTAAATAGAATACCCAGGCATCGTGCTTAGGCAGTGAGGCTATGGACATGAGCACAGACATGGTGAGACTGCCCTTAAGGGCCTCTTGGGATCTGCAGTTGAACAAAAAGCATTATGAGTATGGTGAGTTTTGTTATTGGGAGTGCAGACACATTTAATGGGTTTATTAGAATCTGCTCTGTGGGATTAACAAGACTGCCGAGAGGAAGTAGCATTTAAACTGAGGCATAACAAGAAGATAGCTTAGAGAATGGGGAGGTTGTTACAGGCAAGGGGAAATAATATAGTAAAGGATCTTCTTCCTGTAATGTTCAACTACATAAAGTGTGCAACCCTTTTGCTGAGGACAACTACAAAAGCTGAAAAAAATACACTGAAGGTGTCAGAAAAGTTAGTAAAATATGGTCAAATCAAGGCTCAGAAAAGAAGGAAAGTCAGAGTAATGAGACTGACGTGTGGGATTGTGTTTGCCCATAGTCTTTGTCAGTTTGGAAGCAGCAGCCTTGTCTAGACTATTTAATGATCTCACAAGGTTAGGAATACAAAAATGGTACCTTTAAAATTTCCCCAGTGCTTTGTATCGGGACTCTGAGAGACTACACTTACAAAAAGGTTGATATAGAGGTAAATGAGGCCTTGCCTGGACTGCAGTCCAACTTCAAATCATCCCGGTGAATAAAGAAGGAAATCCTGCCATTTGCAATATAGGAATAGCTCTTGAGGGCATTATGCTAAGTGAAGTAAGTCTGACAAAGACTAATAATGTATGATATCACTTATAGGTGAGATCTAAGAAAGCTGAACTCACAAACAGTACAGAATGGTAGTTACTTAAGTGATGGGGAAAATAGCAAGATGTTAGGCAAAGGGCACAGATGTCCACTTATAAGATGAGTAAGTTCTGGGGACCCAATGTACTTCAGGGTGATTATGGTATAATAAAGTATATTCACAATATAATACTGCATTTTGTACTTAAAAGTTGCTGAGAGTAGATCTTGAATGTTCTCACCACAGAAAAGAAATGGTAGGTTTGTGGTATGATGGAGGTGTTAACTGGCTGTGATAATATCATTTTGCAGTATATATCAGATCAATATATAGTATTCATTAATTAGTGTTGCACATTAATTATATCTCAGTAAAATGAACAAAATATCAGGATAGTAGTTAACCTTTCAGGGTTGAACTGTATATGATTAAGTAGATGCTCAAGGGATGACATTTCTAGGCTGCTGGGGTGTGTTTCTAGAAATGGGTATAAGTTTAATAGCTGTATTCTACTTGAAAATTCACCATGATGTACTCCTAGCAATTTTCTCAGTATACATTAAACTTCAAAAAGTATATAAAAGTGAAAATATTGGTACAATGTAATGAATTTTGATGAAATAAAACAATATTCAGTGTTTCTAGCTACAAAGAAATGTAAAGCAAGTAGAGCATGTAAGGCATTAATTTATGAAATGTCAGAGTTAGGTATTTGTGTTTTACAATCTGAAGAGGTACAATAAGTAATTTTGAAATTGCAAGGAATGTAAAATAAGTGGAATTTCAGTTATAATCTACAAGTATAATCTGGAAGATCAAAAATTATTTTTCAGTTTCAAAAATACTTAAAAAATATTTTTAGACCTATTGTCTATTTTGCTACTTCACATATTGGTTGGTCTGTTTCTAAACACCATTCAATTTGGCAACATCCCTTGAGAAGTATATGGTACTTAATATGTATTGTTCCCTAGAGGAATCATGAGGAAAAGAAAATGCTGTTTTCTCATGGGATAAAATAGAAAATTAATTGGAAAAGGAAGAGTTCATAATTTAAGATTAGGTTAACATTGGGTTAACATATGTTATTTTCTTATTTGTTGATTATGTCTTCTAAGCTTGAATAACAGTTATCATACTAGCAGAGTTCATGCTCTTTATGCACTAACTTTGTACCGCTTATGTTTGTATTTTCATCTGACTGGTTTATATGCGATGTTGTGCGCTATAATAATCATTTTTATGCATTGTCTTCTTACTCTTTACTCGTCATCAGTTGCCTTTTGAATTCCACATTAAGATTTTGAAAGAAATACTCCAACAAAGAAATGAATTGCATTTTTGTCATAGTGATTCTATTGCATGGTTTACAAGCACTCTGTCTCTATGCTTGGATAAACTCCATCAAAAGCACATTATCCTCCTACTTCTGTGGCCAGCTGCCTAATTGTATCTGCTGTAACCACACGCTGTTGGAACATGATACCAATGAAGAACAGAAATGATAAATTACTCCCTGCAGGTGATAGTGATAATGATAATTTTTAATTTCCTTCTTTCTCATAAGGTCTAGTCTGATCTGATTTCATTGGCTCCTGCCCTGTTACATGCTCATATGACATGTGCTCTTTAAAGAAATACTTATACAAAAATACACAGAAATTCATTTATATTCCAAGTAATTATTTTTCAAATGAGCATGTGTAAAATGAACTGCATCTACCTTTTTATACATGGGATAAACAAAAAATGTGGCTTAGGGGAGATTTTTAAATGATTGAGTTGACAAATGCTGTGAATTATTTTCTTTTATGAAATCTACCAAGGCTCATTCTGAAACTATATTCTAATACTTAGGAATATTTACTTAAGATACACAATAAAGCTACATGCCTGTACTGTTTTTCTATGTTCCAAAGTAATTGTGGAGGATTCTCACAAAATTATAAACATGATTAAACTATCCCAAAAATGTACTTATGCATCTATTTTCCTTTTCTGTTTTCTTCTTATCATCATTATTGTTGTTAATTGCCACTTAATTTCTTTCCATCTAAAGAACTTCATAAATAAAATTTTTCTGACTGTGGTTCAGTGAAATTTTATTTAGTTATGACCTTGCCTTTGCAGATAAGTCTGCTGCTACAGATACTTGATTTTAATGCTTATATTTCTCCTCAGCAGTTCTCTTCATCCCTGACAAGGTATATATGTGGAACAAAAGAGAAATTTATTTTGTGGTCAGGCCTTCTAGCCTATCTGATCTTTTTCAGTCTCATGTCAAGTGGTGCTCCAGTTATATTTCATTGCCAGTTAGTCCTCATTTTCAATTTCCCGTGGTTATTGTTTATTCTTATATTTGAATGGCCTCTGCAGATAGAATATAGTTTCATTGAAATTAACATTGAAAAGACCTGGAGATAGCCTGTCAAAGAGATGCCAAACAAGGCAGTGAAACTATCATGAAAGATAGTCACATATTTATGTTCAGTAGCAAAATAAATCTAGTTTTGTCCTCCAATCAGCAGACATATTGGGTTATAATAGCTTTGCAGAAATAAAATACTAATCATCATTCTACTGGTTTGTGTGACTATTTTGAAGTTTTTTTGTTTTTTTTTCTTAAGTATCTTTTAATTACTAAGGATACCTTATAAGGAAAAAAAAAGCCCTCTCCCTTATTAGTGACATTCTGGAGCTTTTGTTTTGATTGTTAAATGCCCACTTGCAAACCGTAATTCCCTTTAGTTTTTCATGGTAAAATCTTCCATTTTCTCAGTTGTGTGAATGCTATTTCATGAGTAGAGTATTTGTATGTACTTTTTAATTCTATATGAATTTCTATCTAACTTCTCATGCTTCTCCCTAAATGTGTGTCAAGGAGCTGGTTTATAAATTATCAATATCTATAACCAAACATCACTAGGAAGGCAAATCTCCATGAGGAGTTAAACATACTGTGATATATTTGAAAGGGAACTGAAAAAGAGGTGATTTCAGGTTTATTTTTGTCACAGATCCCTGCTAAGTGTTCATAAACAGAATTAATTATGCCTTTCATTTCTTACTTATTTGCCTTGAGGCATATAAACCATTTGGTTTTTGGTTACTCCCTAACTACCCAGTGTTTCTTTCATTTTATTATTTGAAGCGGTTAGGGGAGAGTTGGTTTCCTCTTTGATTGTTAGCTGAATTTCATATAGTGAGATTTGGTAATTAAAGAACAGTTTCAGAATATCTTTCTTTGTATTCTCAATTTTTAAAAAAAAATTAGTACTTTTAATTTTTTGATGCCTAGTCTCTAATTATAAATATGTAATTGTTCTACAGTATCAATATTGCTGATCTGTTTTTTAGCAAGTTAAATATATGATATATAAAAAACTACAGTGAACCTCAAAGTTAAAAATTGAGTTTGTTTTCAACCCAGTCCATATTTTTTTTTTCCTCCTCCTGCTTTATTGTTTTGATGTCTTATTTTACATCTTTATCTTTTTTTTTCTTTTTTTTTTCTTTTTTTATTAGTTATATTTGACATCATTTGTAGTCCCCAGGGGGTACCCTCCACCATTTCACCCGTGCACCATCACCTCAGTCCTTTGTGCACCCTCTGGCCTCTTCCCCGTCTTTGCCCTACCCCCTTCCCCTCCCCTCCCCCATGGTCCCTTTGGTTTATCCCGGCTTTTTGGTCTTAATAAGTTTTTGTTGTTGTTGTTGTTTACTTTTGGTTATAATTGCCCAATTCCTTGAGCTTATTCTTTATTGTTGTTGTTGTTCTTTCATATTCCTCCTA